>CM070839.1:29369563-29947220 GCA_036326025.1 Chrosomus eos
ACCTCGTCTGGAACTCTGTCAGGTTTACTCTCAGCACCTTTCTCCTCATCCTCTTCCTCTTCCTCTTCTCCGTTCTTTTCTCCGTCCTCGTCCTCGCCCTTCCCTCCCTTCTCCCCCCCGTCCTCGGACCCGTGGCTCTCTGTGTCTGAGGCCGCTGAGGAGCTGTGTTCAGTGGCTGGGGTCTGGCGTGTGGAGGCAGGAGCAGGGGTCGAGGGAGGAGGTCTGCTGGGCCAGACTGAACTGGGGAAGGAGGAGATGACCCCTCCACTGAAACCCAAACCCGCCAGGAGGGTGCTGGTCACCACTGACGCCACCGTCGCTTGGCTCCCGCTGGAAGAGGGGCCGATCCCAGTCGCCATTGACACGAAGGAGAAGGGAAGACCGGAGGAGGTCCAGGTGGAGGAACCGGAGCTGATCGGAGCCATGTCTGCTGAGGAGGCTGGGGAGACAGTTGGCTAGAAGAAGAAGAAGAAAACAAACACTTTATTTACCTCTGCATTGATTCTAAAAGTGTGCACATCATGCGAGTCCGATGAGCCCAACAGCTTTCAGGACATTGTTTAAATATAATTATTTTCAGGCATAACTTTGGATTTATTTCCAAACTTCAGATTTGTAATTGTATTTTAATACTTTCTAAAATAAATTACAATTTATAATTATGTATACATTTATTATTTATTTTCAAAAATAAAAATTATGTTTTTAAAACATATGATTAGCCTATTATACATATCTATTTATCTATTTACTAAAATAAATAATACAGTAAAATATATATATATATATATATATATATATATATATATATATATATATATATATATATATATATATATATTATTTGTAATAAACACATTATATTATTTCTATTATTTTGTTTTTTAAAAGATAAAAATAAATTCTAAAAGATCAAATCTGTGCACACCATTCAAAAGGTTTAAGGCAATTTTCGACTCATTTTTCCAAGCATAACTGATTCATAATTCAAATTATTTTTTGTATAAATATACTTCTACATTTTCTATAATATTATTAAAATAAAAGTCAAATATTCAGGTGTATTTGATTTGCCATTGCAGAGAGTAAAGAGCCAGTGCTTCCACCTGCTGGACAGATGCAAACTTACCATCCCAGTTTTGACTATTCTCTGCCCTCAAATATCCTGGTGGTGTTGGCTACCAAAACAAAGTAGATGACATATAAATGAGATGCAACGCGTTTAAAAACAACAACCAGAATTTCATTGGTAAACATCTTTTAGTGTGTGTCTCTGCACCTCTGAAGAGCATGCTCTGGCTGAAGTCACTGCGCTTGTCATTCAAACACACGGCCTGGACGCGGAACAGGTACAGCACATCCGCCGACACCGGTGTGATGACAACCTCCTGAAAACACACACACAACACACAGTGTTACATATACAGTACATACACGCCAGGATACGTCCAAAAAGTCCTCCTGTGATGTGGAGGTGTGTTATCATCTGACGCGTCCAGTCAAAACACAAAAGAAGAGTGGTCGACACACACTCACATACACTTTGAAGTGTGACCTCTTCTGACAGAGGTCTGGAGGATGAAGGTGAACAGCTTGTTCTCCTCTCCTTCGCTTGACGGTAACACCTTTCTTCTCAAGTCATTAGCATTGAAAATAGACAGTCTCTATCAGTCTCTGCCTCACATAACATTCATTACCACCTAAAGCACCTCTGAGCTGCTCAGCTGGGACACAAACACATTGGAATTCAGTGAGTGAGGCACTGATTTATTTTTAAAGGCTGCTTATATAATGTCCGCCTTTATCAATAAATTATGCAACATTGTTAGGATCTTTCTGAGAACATATTAACACACAGTACACTTTAGATTAGTGTCTACTCTATATAAAATGTAGTGTTTAATGAAATTAAAGGACGCACGATTTAATTAGTTTCTTTATTAGCTGTGTTTGCTTATTACTATTGTTCATTCCCAGCTTTAGGGATATGAACAAACACCTAAACCCTTAAAGGGATACTCCACCCAAAAATGAAAATTCTGTCATCATTTACTCACCCTCAAGTTGTTGCAACCCTGTATGAGTTTCTTTCTCCTGCTGAACACACAAGGAAGATATTTTTGTTGTTTGATAATTGTTTGGCACCATTGACTTCCATAGTATTTTTTTTCTACTATGGAAGTAAATGGTGCCAAACAACTGTTTGGTTTCAATCGTTCCTCAAAATATTTTCTTTGTGTTCAGCAGGAGAAAGAAACTCATACAGGGTTGCAACAACTTGAGGATGAGTAAATGATGACAGAATTTTATTTTTGGGTGGAGTATCCCTTTAACCCAAAAACCAGAGTAATATTTTAAAGAGATAGTTCACCCAAAAATCATAAAATACTCACCCTCAAGTTGTTCATCCCTCATACTGTAAATTAGTATGGAAAAAATACTTTGGAAGTCAATGGGGTCCATCAACTGTTTGGTTACTGACATTCTACAAAAATATCTTCTTTTGTTTTCAGCAGGAGAAAGAAACTCATACAGGTTTGAACAACTTGAGGGTGAGTAAATGATGACAGAATTTTCATTTTTGGGTGGAGTATCCCTTTAAGGGTTTATGTGTTTGTTCAGATCCCTAAAGCTGGGTATGAACAATAGTAATAAGCAAACACAGTTTCATTTTTGGGTGAACTAACCCTTTAATCTTAAACAGATTATTTGTAAAAGGAAGGACAAGATAATAAATCAGCTCTACTAAAACTGTAAGTAGACAAAATCTGAACAACTGTTTGAAGTGGGACTATGAATAAAGACTGTAAATGAAAAGAGTTTAATTTAAATATTTTAAAATGAGTTTAAAGAAGCTAGGAACACTTCATTCTTATTGGTAGCTGAAACACATTAGTCAAAATATATATAAAAAAAGAAAACATGTAAATGGCAGTGCAGGTATGCCTTCAGACAAACAAATCGAATTCGACAGTCAGGTATGGGCACCTTTTAACTCCATTTCCTTCATTGGTGCCTGTTTGAACCTCACGCAGGCAGCCTCATTTCATCTCTGAGAAATGAAGATTCAATACAATTCTAAGTGTATGAGCAATAGCCATTACCATAACTCACTTCCCCTCCCCGGGGTCTGCTGAAAAGTGCTGAGGGCTTGAGGGATTTGTAAATCTTGCACTAAGTAAATGGCGTCAGTTCCTCTCCACATGCACCAACACCTTTCTGATTTATGCCAGTTCATTCTTTAAATGACCCCGACTCAAATATTTCTCTGTGGTGTTGGGTTATCATAAGTGGAAAGGAGTAAAAACTCTTTCTCTATTGATCTGGGAAGCGGTCCCTCAAAAAACGAGTCGGCCGCTAATTTGACCCAGATAGCAGCATCTTGGGACGAGAGGGGAAATAAAAATGGAAATGAAGAACTTAAAAGAAAAGAGGGAGGAACAATGAAAAATAGAGAGGAATTTGGGAAAGGAGTGAATCTAATGATAATGTTCCGTAATGGAATGCAATGCCATTTTCAAATTGCACACTGAAATATTTGGGAACAAAATGAACAAAAATGACTTCTTTCTACCGTCTCGTCGCCTCGCAGCCCCCTACGGACTAGAGAATCAGAAATCTCAGCCTGTTATACATTTCACAGCCCACTGAGTGTGCTTGATAGAAAGTCAAGAGAAATGAGACTAAAATACATCTCCGCCTCTTAAACAGTTTTATTGCATTAGTATTTTCAAACGGTGGGCCTCAAGGTCAGTGTCTACCGCTGCGACCCCCTGCTGACGACCTAAAATACAGACTTTATTCACAGTCACACTCGCTGCGCTCCTGCAAACACGCTCTAGCGGAGGAGAGATTACAGGATATTATCCACGAGCCCAGGGTTTACAGGCATAATATCAACATCCGCACATTCAGACAGTGTGTTTTACAAGAACAGGCGGCCACAAATCTGAAACCTGGAATGGTTATTGCTTAAGGATGTATTACAGTTGAATAAACGTATTTATAAAAAAATATTAGGAAAGTTAAAATCAAGTCCTATCCTATATATTTTTCTTTCTGAAAATCAGTTTAACTAGGAAATATGTCACATTATGGAAATCAAGCATGTTGCGAATGCGGTATTTAAAGATGCTTATTTAATCCTTAATTGTGAGTTAATTGTGAGATATTGTGGTATAGATGAACAATACAAGCACACGGAATCCTCAACAATATTGGAAATATGTCACTTTATGGAAGTAAAGCACACCGTGAATGTTATATCATGCTGTCTTTAAAGTCGGATATTTAATAATTTTTGGGAGATATTGTGCATAGATGACCAAAAACAACAACAACAACAACAAAAAAAAATTCTTCATCACCACGTTTCACACTGAAAATTCAGTTTATGAATTTCACACCCCACTTATAAACATTTCATTAAAGTTAAGTGTGATAGGAATGCCATTTAAAGATGCTTATTTAATCCTTTATTGTGAGATATTGTGGTGTAGATGACCAATTCGAACACACAAAGCACACCTCACCAATATCTTTTCCCAATGAATATTCAGTTTAACCCAGAAATATGTCACATTACGGAAGTTAAGTGTGTCACGGCTCCATGTTTTCTTTAAAGTATAACGTCACAAATAACTTATCATTTGTGAGATATTGATGACACAAAAAAAAAAAAACATTCAGATCCTCACCAGTTTCTGATCACTCCCTTTGACGTACGTCTCCTCGTATGACTCGTCGTTTCTGGTCCAGCTGTAGGAAATGAGGTAGCTGATGATGGGCGGATCGTAGGTGATCTCCGGACGGGACCATCGGACCACTAACGCAGTCTTGTTCATGTGCTGGACGTTCATGTTGATCGGGGCACTGCTGCATGCTGTGTGAAAGACGAAAAGAAGAAAAGAGTGCGTTTACCTCTTTGCCACCACTCTAACCTTGAGCTCCACTGTTGCCCTTAGATCCCACGGCCACTAGATGGCTCTGTTAGACTACTGACTACATATACTTGGCTTTCACGTGTCCTGAATTGTGTCATGCCCTCTGTAAACACCGGCATCATCCAAGTTGCTGTTAATCTCCCCAGCAGAAGGTGTTTAATCACCGAGCGTGCCGCACTTTCTGGCGGCTAACAGCATGCGTAGGGGTGAGCTTCTATTCAGAGACAAATCTGACAGAAGAAGCCCTAAATTTTCTTTCGTTTTGGTGTTCCTAAAATGCATGCACACATTTGCAACACAGACAAGAGCACACCTCCACACACTCAAAACACACTCCCTCCCACAGCCACAGGGGAGCCATTACATCCAAAACAATGCTAATTAAACTAATTCTACCATCACTCCTCTCTCCGAAGCCTCTATTAGCTCTAATCACGAGAGAAGTAATAGTGACTACAGCCGTAATCATACTGCATAAAGACTGGCTTTCACACAGATGGCATGCATTGATGATTATAGCACACAAACATGACTTTGACATTTGAGGATGGAAGCTTGTCCTTTAAATAAGACTTCATAGACATTTCAACAGCCTGCAGTTTACGGAAGAATTACGTTCAAAAGCTCATGATCATCCCAATTTGCATATTTGCAATTTTCATCCTAAATGGTATTCACGATTAAAATCAGCGGGTCTCAAATCACGGTACATCAAATATAGTGATCAAAAAAAGTGTCCAGGTGGAACTATTAATACTGCACATAACATAAGGAATGAGACGCCAATTCTGCAACATCACTTTAAAAGATCTGCAGTGAGATCTTAAAATCTTAAAGATCTTAAAAAACCTGCAGTGCTTACTTACGTGAACGTATGCACTTTCCAATCACTAACAAAATAGTGCATATTACAAGAATTCAAATTAGGAAGCAGGAACAGGAACATGTGGGACCCTTCAGGACAGATCACAGACACCAACATGAATGCATGAATTTTCATATACGAATTGTCTGTTTAGACCAATGCATAAAAAATGATGCTTATTGAAAAGCCGAAATACTCTGGTACACAGTTCTGCACCACTGTTTGTTTCTTTATTGGCTTTTATAGTCACAATATATCGTGTCACAATATATCACAATACAAAAAATGCACCAATATGTATTGTGCATAGTGACAATATGTATCATGGATAGTGACAATATGTATTGTGTATAGTTCACGACAAAATGAAAATTACTGTGCGAGAAAAAACATTCAAGTTTTATTGTCAGTACTCCTTTAAAATACTATATATAATGTTGAATATAATGTATACCGGTAATAATGCAATGGGGGAATATCTGTGGGTCCTGATAATGCCAAATGTCTTATTTCACCAGTAAAAAGTGGCCTACATTATTTTAAATATATCTAGTCAGTGACAGAGTGCAAATATTCATCTAAAATAATTCTTCAGCTTCAGAATCATGAATATTTGTATTCTGGTGTCACTATTGTCCTGTCCATTGGGTTTTCTAGCACCAAACCCAAACCTCTTAATTTCCGCCCCCAATGTAATACCAGATTTAACATTTTAATCAACAGTTAATTTTTTGTTAACCTTTTATCATATGTCTTGGAGTATCGCAATAATATCACATCATGAGTTCAGTATCGTGATATGTATCGAATCGTGACACGAGGGTTTCGTTACACCCCTAGTATTGACATGTAAATCTTGTTTTCAAACAGCTGTTCGCAAATACCGAATTTTCACACTGAATGTTTGTGTTGGTGTGAGCAGGCCTTGAAATAGCAAACAATTGCAGGAACCACTTCCTGTAACCTTCTCAGCTACTTCCTATTGAAAGAACTAACTACAAATTAGTAGAAGTAGAACGTACAACTCGAATGCTTGTCATTATCAGGGTTTTACACATTCTCAACGCCTTTGCATGGTACATTTTATAATGACAGATTTAAATATATTCCAATAAATCATCACAGGCAAAGCCTGATCGCAGCATTTTCTCCATCCATGTGTCTGTGCAACACTACAGTATACTGTATAACCCATTCCTGCTCGCTCGCCCCACTCAGAAACACAGTCGCAGAGGTTACTGCGCAAGAGTGCAGGTCTCTTAAGAGATGCACAGAGAATCGTTTAATAAAAAGGCCATCTTTGGCCCTCCGGCTTGTTGACCATGGAGAGCGAGATTAATGGAGGGATATAGCAGGAAAGGAGAGAAGGTGAGAGCAGAAGTCAAATTAGAGAGAGAGAAAGTGCAAACACGCCGTTAACCTTGAGCGGCTCTTTCGAACAAGCTGACACATAAGACCAGTTTAAAGGAACAGTTCATCTAAAAAAAAAAAAAAAAATGCTATACCATTGGCTGGATGAAAAGGTTTGGAACAACATGAGAGTGAAAATATATAAACAGGATTTTGTGTACTATTCCTACACTCTTAAAAATAAAAGTTACAAAAGGCATATAAGAAGCATTTTTGGTTCCCCAAAGCACCATTTAGTGAAACATTCTTAAAATAACAATGTTTTTCTTTCTTCTAACATTTTAATAATCTAAAGAAACGTTTTCCACTATAAAGAACCTTTTGTGGAAAGGAAAAGTTCCATGGATGTTACAGGTTCATCATGAAACCTAAAGAACTAAGCATTAGCCACACAAGAACACTCAGATACCGTCTACTTTAGTTTGAAATATTGAATGTTTAACAAAGAAAAAAACGGTTCAATTGACACAGTTCTCCACATGTGGGGATGCTGGTGCTGCATTATAATCTCTACTATATCTTGGAGTGCTGATAGAGTCAGTTCGGCTGTTTCGTCTACTACGAGGGAAAGCTATGATCCAGCACGTGTTTGGAATTAATCGAAGCCGACAAAAAGTTCAGCTCCAGCCTGCAGGCGCCATTGATATGCTTCTGTTCTCAGCCTCTATCACACTATTACTCCACCCTTTCATTCTTTTTTCCCTTATTCTATCCTTTCTGTTCCCTTTTTATTCTTCGACAACAGCGGACGGTGTCACAATCAATTTTTCATGGAGCTGAAATTAAACGCATAACCAGGGAGCGATAAGAGGAGCGTTTCTCTCTTCGTATTACAGAATTATTTCCAAGCACTCAAATTAATTATATTTCTGGTTCAGAAGGCTCTGGAATCTGGGAAGCTGTTTAGGAGTTTCGGTGTAATTCTGGCAATCCAAATCACCTGGAGCTATTTGGAGGCATGTCAACAAGCTGGTGGGACAGAGGAGTTTAACGGAGAGTGCGGGTGGTCAGCTTCCACTACTGGCACTTCTGGGCTTGTCCACATTTAATTTGTCTATTAAAAAAGTCCAACAGTGGATATACACCGTCACAGAAGAACTATGGCAGTTTTGATTTCCTTCCCTGAATCAATTTAAAATGCTCTCTATAAAACAAATAGACAGCCATTTTATTCCAACACAAATGTTTAACATTTAATCTCCATAACAAAAAGAAATGACATTGGAAATGACAACAGTGAAAATTTTTAGAATAAGGCCCCATCCACACTACTGCGTTTTAGTTTAGAAACGGAGAATTAAAACGAATACGATCTCCGTCCACACCAGCGTTTTAGCTGCGATCTCCGCCCACATTAAAACGACTGAAAACGCGGATCACGTGACCATTCACCTACACTGGGCATGCGCGTGCCGGTGTAACCACAACACAACTTCATTGATAAAATTATCCCAGCATGCGCTGGTTCTTCCCGGCTTAACCCAAAACTGACGCTCCATGCACGGTCGATACCGCGGCTGCACACGGCATGGGAATTCTCACAGATCACTGGAATAATAGCTTGCCTCCGGCGCATGTAGGCAGTTAACGTTACAGCACCAGGGAAAGTCATGACTGATGACACCCAATCAGAGAGCCGAGCGCGAGCGTCTGCGTCATCGTTTCTAAAGTCCTCCGTTTTGACCCGTCTTCACTAAAACGCCCTCCGGAGATTCAAAACGCAAAACGGGTCTGCAGCTTTTCTAAACTTCTCCATTTTAGGTCTTCGTTTTTGCCGTTTTAGTCTGGACGAGAGGTGCAAACGTAGCAAAAGGTCTCCGTTTCTAAACGAAAACGTAGTAGTGTGGATAGGGCCTAAAACGCCTTTGTAGAATAAGTCCATGCTATGGCTAATTTTATAGCTAGCAATATTATGTGATATGTGATTTTGTGAATAGGAAAGGACAAATGTAGTATTTGTCTCCATCTTTATCTCCTCTTAAAGGAGTAGTTCACTTTTTAAAAAACTTTTGCTGATAATTTACTCACCCCCATGTCATCCAAGATGTCCACGTCTTTCTTTCTTCAGTCGAAAAGAAATTAAGGTTTTTGATGAAAACATTCCAGGATTTTCTCCATATAATGGAGTTCATTGGGAACCAAACGGTTTCAAGGTCCAAATGACAGTTTCAGTGCAGCTTCAAAGGGCTTTAAACGACTCCAGACGATGAATAAGGGTCTTATCTAGGACCCTTCGAGTCATGACTCGAAAAAAGATTTGTTAATTTTGATGAACGAGTTCGAACAGGAGAGTCACGAACGCTCATCACAGAACAGAGCAAGGCGAGCATTTGTGCTAATAAAACTTAAACCTGTTTAAATGACTGTTAATTTTTTTAAATGACTGAGCGTTTCGCTAGATAAGACCCTTATTCATCGTCTGGATCGTTTAAAGCCCTTTGAAGCTGCACTGAAACTGTCATTTGGACCTTGAACCGTTTGGTTCCCAATGAACTCCATTATATGGAGAAAATCCTGGAATGTTTTACAACAAAAACCTTAATTACTTCACAAGACATCTTGGATGACATGGGGGTGAGTAAATTATCAGCAAAAGTTTTTTTAAAAGTGAACTACTCCTTTAAGGCCGGGACACACCAAGCAGAGGGTCGACCGTTTTCACACCGTTGGCTCTAGTCGTACGCTAGCTTTTTTTTTGTTAATGGGCCAATTAAGCATGTTGAATCGGCGTCGGGCCATTAGTGAGAGGGAGAACTCTGATTGGTTGTTCAGCTTAGTGACGAAAGCAAGCAAAGAAGTCAAGACGGTACAAACAGAAGGATGTTATAATTGTAAGTCACTTTCGAATGCTCAAATATTTTCATAACAACATGAGCCGACTGGAATGAAGAAAGTGATTAACATGATTGATTTTCAAAATGGTAAGCAAGCGCTGCTTTGTTCACAGTTTGTGTTTCTGCAGTTAGTTTCGGTTTCTCTTTTTGAATGACGAACATAGACTATTGATACCCGCTGATATAGACAGATATTTACTGACGCAGGCGCAGAACACACATGCTAGTCAAAAGCCGCCTTTCGTCCTTTTGGTGTGTTCAAGCGCAGCTTTTGGTCCGAGACGCAGCGACGAGAGGTGACAGCACATTCGCTTTCATCGCCGCTAGATCTTTGACATCAGCTTGGTGTGTCCCGGGTTTAATGAACACTGTCTGGCCACGTGTAGATGTCGTCTCTTTACCCTGACCAAGGTGATGAGGACGGTGTGGTCTTTCTGACCTGTAATTTGTGCACTGTGATCTGTATTAGAGCCGTTGGGAATGAGGGATTGTGCTTGGACCATGGATCACCAGGCAAGATTTTATGAACATGTGAGAGAACTGTAAATGAGAGGAGCTACCGCGGTATAATGCCAGTGCCAATCAATATCTGTTAAAGCCCTCAAGATATTCTGCTCAGTAACGTACAGAAAAAGAGTGTGTGGATGAATGTTTTGTGAATATGGGGTAAACAATCTTTGTTTGTATTGGAGGTAGTAGGGTTGTGTGTGTGTGTGTGTGTGTGTGTGGGTGTGTCAATTCTGTTTGCCAATCCATGTTCAGGATCAAATGTTCCCTTGAGGAAAGCTTCACAAAGGGATGTAGAAATGGCAGTAAGGATGCTTATTAGTATGTTAGGATCCCTGTCACATGACCCACATCAAGACTTCAATGCTCTTCTCAACACAAACGTCAAGTGTCGCTGTGATCTCCACATGAAAAGTGGTTCAGATAGCGCCATGAAAAGTGACTTTACAAGGTTGCTAGGCAGCAAAAAAGCGGGAAGTGTACATAGTAAATGGTGACAGAAAGGGGTAACATTGAAGTTCACACCAGGAAAAAGTCCTGGGGCCTGATGTATAAACGTGATGCACAAAATGGGTATAGAAATGTGTGCAAGCAATTTCCATGCACATATCAGGATTTATAATAAATAAATAAACTAGGCGTATATATGTGCACACCATAGGACACTGTGCATGGTAAAACTACATTGTAAGCTCAATATGTTTATTTCCTGGAGGAGAAGCATGTACGCACAATCTTTCACTGACGGAATTTTTTATAAAGGGAATTTTGAGTCGGTTCTGGCGTTTTTTTAGATTTTGTGCGTACACACACTTTTAGGATTAAATCTACGAAACGTTTATACATGAGGCTGCAGGTGTTTTTCTCAATGCAGTGTGGGATATAAACATTTAGGCTTACAATACCCGTAAAAACAAATCAACAACTTATGTAACAAATAAACATAGCTTTCAATAATTTGCATTTTTTAGCTATATATTTATATATATATATTTTTATAATTATTTTAATTACTGAGTTATGTATATATAATGCAATTATATAATATACACTTCTACAGTATATACTGTGTATATAAAATTTGTATTACATGAAGAAAAATGTAGCTCAGTACAAATATACAATAATTCAATAGTATAACAACCTCATATTAATATTTGTACAAAAATATTCATACCTATTAATTTAATACTTTCTGTAATTTGTTTTAAATTTAAGTTAATAAAAGAAACCCCCTCCCCCCCAATAAAAGCTAAAAGAAGGTCCCCACCATGATATAAAAACAAATGTGTGTTTCTGGAATGGTCCGATCATTTGTTGATTAAGCGGGTGTCTTCTGGAGCGTGTGAAGCAGATCTGTGGCGTACACACAGAGGTGAGAAAAGCAGTGTGTCCTTGAAAAGCTGCAGTCTTGTGCATTTCCAGCGAGCGGCTGCCACACGGAGCAGAGAAATGAGCGAGAGAATAGGCAAGTAAAGACAGAGCGTCTAATGACACAATAGCAGAGGACAGCACCATATGCCACCTACTCACTCTCATTACACACACGCACTCACACACACTGACGCGCACGCGTTCGCTCTCGTGTTGTGCCATGCATTATGAGTAAGCACTAATGAGGAAAATCTCAATCTATTTGAATCTAAACTTGCATCTAAAAAGAGTCTAAAGCTTTCGAATACAGTATCTGTGATGCAAAGCTATGATATAAACAGACAGTCAGGAGAGCCCGCCCACCTTTGGAAGCCTCTGTGCCGTACGGGTTCCCCAGGCTGTCAGTCAAGTCAGGCAGCCAAGCATCTTTGACTGCGGATTTGAAGACCTCTCGGTTGTCCAGACTCTGGAGTGGGCGGAAGTTGTTTCGCAGGTATTCCACGGATTTAACATGGTCCTGCTGTTCTGTGGTGAAGATGGAGTAGAACGCCTCCAGCTGTGAGAGAAAGAGAAAGAGAGAGAGAGAGAGAAAGAGAGAATTCAGTATATTTTCATATCTGTCTCTTATTTTTAAGTAAGTCATCTCCCAAGATGCCCGGAGTCTCTTTTCCCTCCTTCAAAACTAGTGACTCAGAGGAATGTTATTTTAGCTCACAGGCTGATCAAAAACCGAAAACATGACCGACTGTCTGTCTTACTTCTGCCTCAGCCATGCCTCACTAACCTTCCCTCTCTTGCTTAAAAACCCTGAACTTCAGAAAGCCGAAACTGCACATCGTCCTTTTAACATATATTAAATCCTGTGGAATCTGAAGTCATTTGATGGATCACTTTAAACTAAAACACGCTAGTATAAAGGATGTGACACACCAAAGATCTAGCGGCGATGAAAGCGAATGTGCTGTCGCCTCTCGTCGCTGCGTCTCGGACCAAAAGCTGCGCTTGAACACACCAAAAGGACGAAAGGCGGCTGTTGACTAGTATGTGTGTTCTGCGCCTGTGTCAGGAAATATCTGTCTATATCAACGGGTATCAATAGTCAAAACAAAGCAGAGATCCCATCCTTACATTTTGAATATCAATCATGTTAATCGCTTTCTTCATGCCAATATTTCTTCAGCCTAACTAAAGCTGGCATGTAGAACACACCATGAAAACTAGCCCGAACTACGCTCACCGACGGCTGATGTTGGTGTCACGGCCCTAAGAAAAAGCCAAGGCTGAGTGTTTGGGAATGTGTGAGTTTGAGGCTGTACCACTGAGAAACAGTTCTTCGGAACTGGAATTTTTTTTTTTTTTGAGGACAGAAAGCTAAAACTGGTTAAACCTCGTCAACAAACATCGTCAAAGGTTAAAATGGTTCATTCATTTAAGAAGAAAAATTTGATCCGTCCATCCATCTTTCTTTTGAGTAAAGGCTAAAAAAACAAGGTTTGGATCAGAATTGTTTTAGTGTTTCGAAAAGGTTCAATTTGAAAGGCATTTCAAATTGTTCGTTTTTTTTTATTATCTTCAGCCTTTTTTCACTTCTTATGACACCACAAACTGTTCTATCTGTCTGGAATTGTACCTCAATCAAAATAACACAATCAAGGTTTAGGTTAAACATGTTATGTGTCAAATTCATAGCATGGCTGCAGTTCTTGCTGATAATGAAATGTGCTATAAATGCACCATCGCTGCTACATTTATCAGTAAATGATGACCATGACTGTGGCGTCTCCAGGGCATGCTTGAAGAACGGACTGAATCAGCTCGCTCGTGTCAGACAGCCGCACCGGAGAACAACTCGTCCTAGGAATTGCCAAAGTTCATGGCATGGGATCTTTGAAATATCCAAAAGTTTTCTTTTAGACCATTTGGACTAAACACGACTTTTGCATTTGTGTTACAACATTGATAATAATAATACATTTCTTGAGCAACAAATCAGCATATTAGAAGGATGGAATGAAGGATCATAGGCTGGAGTCAAATTCAACTTTGCCACAAAGGAATAATAACATTAACAATATATTAAAATAGAAAACAGTTATTTTAAATTGTAATAATATTTCACAACATTACAGTTTTTACTTTATTTTTGATCAAATAAATGCAACCTAAAATGTAAAAAATCTTATCGACCTAAACTTTTGATTGATTAACATTTAACAAATATATTTGCTTTCTAATAATAAAATATATATTATAATAATATAATAAAGAGTAAATATATAATTAATTATATTTTTATATTAGCATTTTATATTTAGAATATATATATCTAGAATAGTAATATCAGCAAACAATGATGTATGCAATAAATTAGCTAAATGAATAAGCATATCATGTAATTGATTTGATCACAATTTTTAGTTGATCCATACTCCTAGTTGCAATTATAATTAGCTTTATATAAAAACAACAGAAGTTTATGGTGTCATCACGTATAGCTAGGTAAACGTGAACAAGCACACAAAACAGAAAATGTGTGACAAAAAACAGCCTGAGCCTCTGTGTCTGTGTTTTATTATCTGATTCAGAATCCGACACACGTCTGAATATGAAAACCCTCACGAGCGTTTCAAATCCTACATCCCCACATGCTGTACCTTTCCAATATTCCACCAAATCTGATATGTGACATCATTTCCTGTGCTTTAGGGTCACACCGAAACACGCTGCATCAATATGGTGCTCTCGGATAATCTCCTGATCACAATCCTCATCTATTAATCCCTCTCACGCACAAACATTGCTTCGAAACAGCTTACTGGGATTGGGCATCGGCTACAAAAGCACGTCTCTCATTGTGTATAATTCTTAGTGTTGTAGTAATCCAGGACAGATGTGTTTGTTGTGTGTGTGTGTGTGTTTATGAAATGACTGTGCATCATGGGTATGAAGGTTAAGTAATCCCTGGTGGGAAATCACAGCAACAGGGCCGTTCTGGGTCACACATCTGTGTGTGTGTGTGTGTGTGTGTGTGCGCATCACTGCTCAAAAGACATGTTGGAGTCTGATGGTTGAGTAATCCCTTATGGCTAACCACAGCAACAGGGCATTCTAGGGGCAAATGGCAAGACGTGTGTGTGTGTGTGTGTGTGTGTGTGTGTGTGTGTGTGTGTGTGTGTGTGTTGTGTGATGTCCACCTATGCTCCAGATGTTGCAAATGCAGTAGACTGGCTGAGCATCGATCGTGTCTTAAAGCGCCCCAGAGCTCAGTCTGTCAGTCTCTGTGACCTACTTCCAGCTTTGATGAAGAACAAAGGAGCAAGAAAAATGGGGAGTGAAGGACAACCGTCTTCCTCCATAGACTCACTTATATCTGCCTCAGCAGTGTTTCCTTTTAAACAAAATCACCCAGAGACGAAAGGGAACAAAAGAACTTTAAGAGGTGTCAAATGAGAGCAGAAAGCTTCTCTGGGCAGTGTTTACAGCTCGAAGGAAGGGACTGTGTCTTCCTGTTAAACGCTCGGTGAGCTGTGACCCGTACGTATCACTTCCTGCAGTTTTGCTCTGACAGGCTCAGAACATTTGGATGCTGATATGACTCACACATCTGACAAAATCTGGGCTATGACTGAGCAGATTGTCCATGCAAAAAGCCTTTAGAATGCATCATAAATGGTTTAAACTTTAAGACTTTTGTCCATTGTCCAAACCATGTGAAAAAATGGACTAACCTGTTATAATTACCACTAAGAAACCCATCATGGTGGCACTCTTAAAAACAAACAGTCTGAATGTGTGACTATAGAGGAGTTTTGCTGTGCAAACTTTAGCTACCCGCTAAAGCACAAGATGCTATCAGAATGCTAATTAAAGTGGCGCCAGTAATAATATCAATAATAGTAATATCAATAATAAACAAAATAGTCAATATCACTATCAATTTGTACATTAGTCAACCATTGTGACCAACAAACTCTCGTGAAAACTAGAATATTCTGTTATTGTATGACTTGGATTGTACGAACACGTACACCTATTATACTGTATGTTTTTTAGAGTTGTGGTTAGGTTTAGGTTTTGGTCATGCGTTTTATGTGTCTTCCTCTTGTCTACCTCGCCTCGTTTCCACAAATTTCAAGTGGACAAAAATGATGTATTGTCAGTATTGCGTTGGCTGAACATTCAACAATCAGGTACACAATAGAATGGCATATCAAGCCCTATTCAAGTTAAACGAGCAGAACAAAAGTATCTGTAAATAATTCGTAAAACCCATTTACGAATTGTGCAATAATGGTTTTACGAATTATTTACACAGAGAGTTAGTGCTTCCGTCCATCACGTCTCGTTTTAGACTGTGAAATTAAATATGTGTTCTCTGCTCGTCTATTTCTTTTTAAAATATTGATTTTATCGTTACAGCCTTACACCATACCGTTATAAATCTTGAAATGACTTTGAAATAACATGGAATCTTACATGGCCGGCCGGATGAGTTTTGTACAGATGTCTTTTGATCTTTTATATGTGAGAGCAAACCCTCACGCGGTGAGATCAGAAGCCGCACAGAGGCCAGAGACGGAGGTTTCTGACGGAGAACAACCTTTATAAACAGCCACTGTGTTCCCTGCCTGTACATTATAAACATTAGTTCACACTTATCACGTCTCTCTTTGTTTGGTATCCGAGTCTAACAGTGGTGATTGTGATTTCTGCTCTAAAAACAAGCTTCTTTCCTCTGCACTTTGGAGTAAACTCATCTGACCTTCACATAGCTCTTCATGCAGCCTGTTAGCACGCAGACACCCCATTTTTGGCGGTTGGTTTTGTTCTATCACAGTGTAAAAGCTCAGTTTGAGAGTATTTCTTATCAATCAGAGCTCAGGAGCATTGCCTAGAGGGAGAACAGGATGCATGTGCGCAAGCATGGCATACAAATGCAGAGGTATGAGTCAGTGTGGTGAAAGTCTGAGGTCTTTTAAGGTCCATTCGAACAATAATGGTATTATACACACTAGTGTATTCTATTATGTATCATACTGTTTAGCTCTTGTCCCAAACCCCAGGTGTTTTTTGTGAACTCTGTCTAATAAATCTGTAACGGTTTTAATTCCTCAGACTTCTAAACTGGGTCACCCGCTCTGTTTAATGGGAATTTCGACTTTGTGCTTTGCTTTGAATAAAGATGCATAATAAGTTCCCAATCTTGTTGGGTATAATTCGGCATATGTCTTAAAATATATGTTTTTTTTTTATAAACCCTCGACTAGCATGAATAACTTCAAAACCCCTACATGCACTCCACGAGCTGGATGGCGCCTTGCATGGCTGACACCACCGTCGGTGTATGAATGAGTGAATGAATGGGTGAATGTGAGGCAATATGTAAAGCGCTTTGGTGGCCATGGGTCTGCTGAAAGCGCTATATACAGTACAGTAAATGCAGTCCATTTACCATGTTTGGCAGAAAGACTCACCTGTTTGTAGGAGAGGAACACAGGCCGACTGAAGATGATCCACTCCACCACTTTACTGCAGGGTGGGGTGGTCAGAGAGCCGATGTAACGGTAGTAGCTCCCGATTGAAGACGGCAAAAGGTCTCGGAGCACAAAGGGCTCTAGAAATGTCTCTTTCTCTGGAACAACAACAACAAAGAACATGTTGAGAACAAGGTTGTTGGTTAGTAGTGGTTGTACAGTGGTTCCCAACCCTGGACCTGGAATACCCCTAGCACTGACAGTTTAGATGTCTCCATAATCAAACACAGTTGACTCAACTCATCAGCTTGTTAGTAAAGATTCCAAGACCTCAGATGGGTGTGTTAGATAAGAGTAATACCCAAAATGTGCAGTGTTGGGGGTACTCCAGGACTGGGGTTGGGAAACACTGTTGTATAAAGGCGACATAATTAGTGCTGATTCTTATATTGTTAGGATTTTGAGCAGGATTCTGATTCTTCTTAACTCTTTCTTAACCCCGCCATTGACAGAGTGTTGATGATTATTGTGTTTTTCACTGTAGATTAATGTCATGGATATATGAGATGTATATGTAAAATGACGTGATCATCAACATTAAACAGCATATATCGTTACAGAATGAAACGTCAACCCAGGACGAGCTATAGGACTGTGAAGCTTTGGGGGTGTTGATAGACTCGATTTAATTCATCTGTGTTTTGATCATTGCTCTGAATCTGCTCTGGATGTAGTCTTTGACATAAACGTGACTTTCTCAGCTTTTTGCTCAAAATGCTTTATTTTTTTTATGAAACCCACATTCAAATCTTGATTAAAAAGAATTCATTAAGCTAGAATAAAACGGATTTTTAAAAGCAGAATGTCTGTTCTTTGTTTTGATATATTTCATGTTCAGATATATTTATACAACCAAACATTCTGGGGGCCATGAAACTTGTGAAAATGATCAAAAATGCTGGCACTGATGGCGAGAGAAAGAGTTAATAGTTCTATTACCAAGACTTTGAGTAATTGAGATTTAAAAGAGTTGGAATTTAATTGAATCCAATAATCAGCCTTAACAACAGAAAGTATAAAACTCTGCTTATGAAACTTTTTTATTCATTTATTTATTTTAACAGCGAAATGGAGCAGCTGCAACTTTGAGATTAATCTCTGATTTGTCCTGGAATGCTTTTCCTCCACTTGTTGTGTCTGTTGTTATTCCAAAAAGGGACATGGGCCAGACTAAACGTTCAAGCTGTGGATGAGTTGTGCGTTTAGCGTTTTAAAGCCACTCAATCCTCGAGAGGACACAATCTGCAGATTTCTACCCATAATCCTCCTCTGATTGAAACGCTTATCAGTTCCATCCAACAATGCCTGCCCAACATATGGCTGGCCTGGCGACATGATAAAACCAAAACCGCTTTCAACTTGAGTGTTTCTTGTTCTGATTTTCAAATGCTCAAACATTGTGCCTGAAATCAAGATAAACAGATGCAGTATGCTGATTGGTTTGATGTGAAGCGAGGATGATGCACAAAGAATAAAGTGTCTTGCTGACCCATTTTCCAAACCTAACATTGGGAAACCTGTTTAGAGGAGCTTAGCTTGCAAATGGCATTTGATTTAGAAATCAAATTCTGCACATTTGATAATAGTACAGCCTGAACAGTCCAACCCTTAAAAAGGCAGTGTCTGCCCCGTCGTTGGGTTGTTTGTGCGATTCTGTATTGACAATCAGAGAGGCGACGGCCAGGTAAATGGAGACTTGAAAACGTCCCTGGAAGCCTGAATCAATGGACTTGTAATGCATTCTGTAGAGAAACATAGACCTCATTTCACTGGTTTGATTTATGCACCCCAGAGAAGTGATTCTTGGTTGAGCGAACAGTATTTGATGACTGGTGTGGCTTGAGAAGACAAACATGAACTCGCAACGCACAACGCCACTACAAATCACAGCAGGGTTTAGAGATACTGCAATCTGATAGCCATCTCATTATCACTCACCGAGAGAGATAGCAAAATAAACAGAAGCATGCGCTCATTTATATGCAGCTGGGTGGCTAGTGTGTAAATGGGAAGGCTAACATGCCTTGTGTTGTGTGTATATTGAAGTTAAGGTTGAATGAATGGTAATCCCCTGAAGGTTGGACTGGGAATGTAGAGCTACAGAGAGAGAAGCTTTTGCTGTGCCTCAGTGGCATGGTAATGGATGCCACAGAGCGTTTTTCTGTCACACGCACACACAGCCACAGGGCAAACACTCCAGTCACACATCCGTGTCTGAACCCAGCACGCCATGGACTCTCTCCGCCACACGCAGTCCCGCCGCCCAAACGTCCGTCATGAGGTTACATCAGCTGCCTCGCACTGGGAGACCTTGCAGAGCCAGTGCAAGAGTAAGGAAATGTTGATAATTTGGGCTACTTTTAAGGCACGATTTCTAATGGAGAAAGTCAAGCCCCATTATTTTGAATGCTGTTTTATGTTTAAAGGGGTATCATTTAACATCCCAGGTGTCACTTTCCTTTTTCAGATAAACACAAACAAAGATTCTTAGTCCATATAATGCCAGTGAATGGAAGCCCACACTATATGCAAAAAAGTACAAACAGTCATCATGACGGTAATCCACACAGTACAA
Source organism: Chrosomus eos (assembly GCA_036326025.1). Classification (NCBI taxonomy): domain Eukaryota; kingdom Metazoa; phylum Chordata; class Actinopteri; order Cypriniformes; family Leuciscidae; genus Chrosomus; species Chrosomus eos. The sequence goes on from CM070839.1 coordinate 29,389,606, forward strand.
CCCCAGTGGATGAATCAATGGATTTTGAAGCAGAAAGGTAGGTGTGTGTTAAAAATAATAATATTTTAAAACAAATTTTTAAAATTCACCATCATTTCTCGTATGCATGCATGTTCACGAGAGGGTTGAGAGTTGAGTGTTTTGAGTGTGTGTACACACACACACACCACACACACACACACACACACACACACACACACACACACACACACACACACACACACACACACACACACACACACACACACACACACACACACACACCACACACACACACACACACACACACACACACACCACACACACACACACACACACACACACACACACACACTCTTTTGCTTGAGAAGACATTGATTCATCCACTGGGGTTGTATGGATTACCATCACGATGGCTTAATGTGCTTTTAGGAACATCAATATTCTGGGAATATGATGAGAGATTTTGCATTTTTAGGTAGTAACAAAACTTTAGCAAAAAAGAGGTCATACTGTACACCGTTGTAGCATTGTAAATGCACTTATACTATTAGTCAAGGTTTCTTGCACCAAAAACAACAACATTACGTTTTACATGCCCATTTTCTGCCCTCTCTCTGAACATCGTTTTGTTATCTGTATCTATCTGACCTCTTTTATGATTGGCTTTACTCTTCCCGTGTGAAAAATATTGAATATTACCAAAATGTAATTTACAATGATGTTCATGAGGGCAGGCCAAGTTACTGAATACTAAATAGACCCTAATGTGAAATGTCTGGGTCATCATATATTAATGTGCATATTATGATTTAATCACAGACATAACAAGCATTTGAAAGTTTATCCCTGCACTTTTTGGTAAACAATCCAACAATTTGGTATATAAGAGTGGCCTTAAAAAAACGTTACTACATGGTGTTTTATCGCCTAGTAATTTTCATGAGCCAATGTGATAGGGTTAAGACTGTGTCCTTCAGGCTTCTATGTCATAAATGTGAACATTTATAATCAAGTTGCTTTGTTTCCATAAATAGTCTGAGTGGACTGGAGAGGGAGATCAATCTACATTGTACATCTGCATACTCTGAAAAAGTCTCTTTAATATCTTTAATAACTCTGAAACTAATGACGTGAGTGAAGCTCTACACAGACATCATTTGTCCTCGCCACTGACGTTAAAATGAAGCACGAACTTCATGAGAGATTTATTAAAGCCTGCTCATGTTAACGTCAGACGAAAGAACAAAAGCTTACATCCTTGAATTAAGGACTCGCAAGTAACATGTTCCCAGAAGGCCTGTATAATGTGCCTGCATGTGTTGCCTCAACTCAAACTCCATTGTAATCTGTTTAAAGCAAAGGCAAATGCACTGATGTTCACACTGGGCCGTTCTCACAGAGTGCACGCTGTCTTCTTCTAATATACGGCATGTCCGCTTCTAACATATGGTTAAATATTAAGAGGAATTACCTTATAGGAGCTTAATGGATGATCACTTAACAAGACAGCTCTTCTCTTCCACCAGCTGAGGGCTTTAAATACAGTGTGTAAAATTATTCCTTATGCTTCTCAAAATGGATGCATGCCTCTTTAGAGCCAACATTACCCAGACACTGCTTAAAATCTTGCAAATCTGCAAATTTTGCAAAAAAAAAGCTGCAAATCATTTGTTTCGGTTTCCTGTGCGTAGTGTATATATGTGGCAGAAGACCGGCAGGTTGAAATTATAGCCGTCTAAGCGTTGACAGCGGAGACACGGCTCTGAATGTGTGTAGACCCCCTGCTCCAATCTGTCTGGGATAAGAAGAGAGAACACAGCTCTGTCCCACCTCCTGCAGAGAACACACACACACACTCCTCCACATCGCCTCCTACTCTAACCCTACTGAGCAAACAAGATCAACACGCTCCAGCAAGCAGGCCGCAGTAGCCTGGCTGGTGTGGGAAGACTTGATTAAAAGGAAGAATAAATGCGCCTCTGATTCAAACGATACACTTCGAGAGGAGAGCAGATGAAGGGTCAAGGTTTGGGTGTAGATGCGGTAACTAGACTAATATGGGACAAAAAGCATCTTTCTTTATTGATAAGCATTCAAAAGTAGCCGTATATTCTAAGAAAATATAATTTTAGAAAGCAACCGGCAACAAATCCTGTTGAGTTACGATAGAGGGAACAGAGAAGGGTTGGAACTGAATTTCTCGCTCCGCTCTGTTAAGAGTTTGTCAATGTGAACTGAACACCATCTTAAAATACTCTAACAGAGTTTCCTGCACTCCTTACTGTATTCAGCTGGACAAACTCAATCTACAGTGTAAAACATAAAGCAAGTCCAGTGCAGTTTAATTGACGAAAGACTCGTATGAGCTTGTTCTTAGTAAATCATAGACATAGCACAGCCAATGTAGTCTGATTCCTGAACAAATTCAGCACATCCAGTTTGCCACTAAAGGTGCAGTGACATTAACGACATTTCAGTGAATATTTGGGGGCAATGAGGTTTATATCAATATCGTAGTGATGTATGAAGCACAGTCCACATTGAAGATTCTCTCAAACCATGCAGCTTTCAGTTGGTCGACGCAGTGAACTGATGTGACCAACTTGAACCAGTTGCGAAATTTGGTCTTTCGGAAATCTTTAAAAAACTACTGTCAGGATTTACTAAAAGACACGCAATGAAAAATTTGCACTGAAAAGGCATGGACAGTTATTTTTGCGGCTGACCTAATATGCATTTGTAAAGGTGATGATACACAGGGCAATTTTTGAGCAATGTTGCTGGCAATGTTGCTGTCAACGGGCAACCAGATGAGACACAGGACCCACAATGATCTAAATTATCCCGATAGAAATGTATTGCTCATTTTCAATGGGAAAGTGCCCAAGCAACAATCGCTCGGCAAGATTGCCTGGCAAGATTGCTCAAAAAGTTTCCCTGTGTATCATCACCTTAAGAGTTTCCCTTTCAGACAAAAAATGGGAGGAGAATATTTAAATGAATCACTCAAGGTTATTTACTAAGGTTTGCAGCATTATTTACCACCCAAAAAAGCATGTCTTAAACCAGACGTTAATTTGCTCTGCTCTTGGTAGATTGCGTTAGTCATTATGTCAATTATTTGGCTGCGTCTGTGTTCTTTAATTTGCGTGTCGTCAATAGATCAGAACTTTCCACTCCCATCTGCGTTTTTTTGGAATTGCGCTCTAATGTCCTGTTTGGTAAATCTGTCCATAAAAGCCTTGTCAGTAGTAATTTATAAAAATAAATGAATGAAATGTCAAGGTTTGCTTGTTTAGTATTTGTATGTCAAAGGCTAATTATTGAATTTATTTATCGCACCTCGAAAAAGATTATTAAAAAATAAAAAGTCTGTGTAAATACACCTTTTGGAACTGTTAAAGAGCAAGATTTTAAATAAAACATTTTAAAATATTATATTTTTCGTGTCTCTAGACCTGGGCCGTGTTGAGAGATCAGAAGAGACTTGGGGATGGGTTCTTTAAACCACATAAAACACCATAGCAACTGCATAACCTCATCCTGGCAACATCCTAGCATCGTGGCAGTGACTTTTGCAAGTGCATGGATAACTCAGAATATCAGAAGATGTAAAAATTGAGTTAATCACCATCATCACATCTTGGTAACCTCATCAATGTCATCAGATTTCGCATCATCATCTTGGACTTCTGGCGGCAGGTGGAGGCAGAACTATCTTGGTGAAATTCCTTTTGAGTGGGAGCCGTTTAAAGTGAGTGCCATTATTACACTGCATTAGAGTTGATCTCTTTGTCAGAATGGCAGTGCGATGCTTTTAGTACCACGGCCGCCCGGATTACACCACGACTTCGTCATTCTCTCTCTCTCTTGCTCACTTTCTACGACTGTCTCAGTGGGCAGCACAAATCGCAGGCCGGTAATTACCATCAAAGCCTCGCCGTGCCTTTAAACTTCGCACGGACACATAGAGAGATGTTCCTGAGATGACTAAAAAGCAGGCAGAACAAGAGTATATTAACTAAGAAACCTTTAAAGATGTCAATTTACTGATGTCTGAATCATGGACAGACCTCGCTGTTTCATCTTAATATTCCAGAATATACAGTTCAGTTCATGCTGGGAGCAGTTGGTGGTGTCTTCATCATTTCAGAGCTTTTAATGTCTGGAAGCAGACAGAAGGAACATTAAGGGAAACTATTAGATGACTTTTAGGGGGTCAACTTACATAAGGTTAAAGAAGCAGTCTAGGTACTGCAGTCCAAATTAAAAATAAAGGAGATCGTTGTTTCCCCCACCCCATCCTCCTTAGACGGGTTGCACGTTTGAGGACACGCAACAGACACGAGTGCAATTTGTTGTCGAGGAGACTTACACACTGTAAGTTGATTTATCCGCGTTTTAATATACTCCCGTTCTTAGAGATTTTAAGATGGATACTGAGGGTTTTTAAGTTGTGTGGTATCTTCAATCTCTGACCCAGTTTGTTTGCTGGCAGCAGTACGCTGTGTTTCCTGCTAACTGGCATCCCGGGGTGTTGAAATAGTATTGGGTGAACTGGCAGTGGGCGAGATCACACAGACCAAAACAAAAACGGACTGACAACATGGAACGTGTAAAATAATAAGTAAAATAACTGGCTGTAGAAATGTTTTTCAGAGAAACGAGTATGTGAACTTAACATGTTTCCTAATTATCTGCAGATATATTAGGGTATTTTTGTGCTTTAGTAGTGTGAAAAAGTTACATACAGCATCTTTATAAAAAAAAAAGTAATTTTCGGGGGGTACAATCATCTTGTGAAAATAAAAAATTATCTTTTGGTGCCCCTGGCACAGTTAAAATATAAAATATTAAAGGGGATGTATGTCATTATAAAAAAAAAACTTTCTCCAATATAATTTTAATAAACAAAGAGAACTATACAGAGTAGGTTAATTTACAACAGAAAGAGTAACACTGCGTCTGAGCATCGAGTGAGTTTGGTGTCAGAATACCTGGAAAGTGGTTAAACAGCCCACCCTTACAAAAAAGTAGTATGATGGACAAATAGTAGCTTTTGATACTTTTCTGTTTGTATATCAGCTTGTACTTCCCTAGACTAGCACCACTTTTGTTCATCTAAGTGCCTACCTTTCCTTCTATCACCTGACAACAGAGATTGCCAATCAAAAACACAAGTAGAAAATTACACACATTCTCAACAAAGCTTGAGACAAAATGACACGGAGTAGATAATGTGTTTGTGTATGCATGTATGGGTGTTTGTGTGTTTGCCAGCCTGGATACATGACAGGTATATACTGTGTGTGTATAGTATACAGTATATATTGTGACGGTACAACAGCCTCACCCTTATTATCAGTGCCACCCTGTCACTTAAATTGCCTCCCTTTGCCAGGTTCACAACTAGAGTGGGTGTGAGAGAGAGGAGGAGGGCTGTAACAACCAGGACTTGAGGCACACCTGAATCGAATGGAGCCGTCACCAGCGCTGGTAAATGGCAAACCTCTTTTCTGAAGACTGGTCACTTTTCCCAATGCATGCACACTTGTGTCCTTGTAGGTCCAGGAAGGGAGCGGGGAGGGATATTGTGTGTTTTTTATTGTGTGTATGTGTCCGTTCAAAAACAAGGAGACATGAAATAGGAATCAATTCGGTGTTCGCGAGCTTCCTAAGCGGCCCTTTCTGTAGCTATTCCTATTCCTATTCCTATTCCATCAGCCAACTCTTATGTGCATTTTGAAGCATCGCATCAGAAACGAGAGAAAAAAAAAGTTTAGATTTTTCGTTTTTGACTTTTGCGAAAATTTTTAATAATGGGAGATGGATACGCATTTGCCGAATAAATTCTGACATAGCGAACATTAAACCCACGTGACTAATCGTTTGTTACCACTGATGGTGTTTTATTTACTTTTGGTTACCAACACCATCCTGGCAAACTTTGAAAAGATTCAGTTTACGTTTGGATGGAAACCCAGCTTGCGTGTGAGAGCGTACAGATAACAGTGCTCGATCGAGTTCGCTTTCCCCTTTTCTTGCGCTAGAATGGTTTAAAATCGATTATATGTGTAAATTGTCAAGAAAAAAAAAGACGTGCAAATGATAAACTTTCACTCTATGATGGTTAAACTTATCAACTAATCGGCGAATCACTTGCGTACCAAACCGTGGGGTCTGGTCCATACGGATCATGGATCAATTGAGATCTGTTGCACCCCTAATCGGTACAAATCAATAATGAAAATAATCGACAACAAATTTGATCTGACCATCTGCCAGTCACAACCGGTTTACAGTAGTGAATAACACATTTCTAAGGACAAAACACATACGGAAAATAGCGGAGGACAGAGCGAACAGCTGCGGGAAAGGTGCAAAAACATGAGCATGCTTTATATTACAGTAAGCGCATCAAACAAAAGCATTTACTGTGGCTTGCACACAGAGTTTGTGTTTGATTTGATTCCAGCATGTAGAAGACACACTGGTCATCAACAAATTAGCAGGAGTTGTTGCTAGAACGATTAACGAATGCATGTGACTAATAAAAAATAAGATCATAAATTTCAATACTAAACCCTCAACCTAAAATAGTCTATTCATGAAACAACTATTCTACTAACCGTGATGCACCACTCCTCTTAGACCGTGAATGATCGGATCTACTGCAGGATTGTCCTTCATCCCCACCTGAGAGAGAGAGAGAAAGAACACAAATAAAAAAGAATAAGTTTCCAATTCATGTTGAATGTAATACAGACAATCCAGATAGATAGATAGATTAGATAGATAGATAGATAGATAGATAGATAGATAGATAGATAGATAGATAGATAGATAGATCGTTTTTTGATAGAGAAAAAACCTGGTAGATAGCTGATGTCATACAAGCAAAATGATTGCAATCACAAACACAAACACACACTCACATAAGAGAACCCATTATGCCTCACACCCCCTCAAAAGCTGCCTGTGTTTGAGAAGCATCTGAACTGACTGAATTGTTGAACACAGACAAAAGACTCCATTACGCAATAAAACCAGAAAGAGGGAAGCCATAGTACTGACCTTTAATGTGTGTTTCTGAGTGTATGTGGCTTAGCAAAACAGACTGATAGCTTGCTCAGTGCTGACAATATACAAAAATAAAATGGTTTGAAAATAATTTGAACAATCTTGATCCTAAAAAAGCACAGATCAGGTAAAATCCATAATAGGTACACGTTTCCTTTGCTTCTCTTGGATGGAGGTGTATCAAATACAGGTTTGTGCTTTTAAGAAGCCCCTATAGGGTTGAATCAGGAGACAGGCTTTGACAGAGACGACCCGAGAGGTGAGGTCTGTTGGTGAGTTTGTGTGCGTGTGTGTGTGCGTATGTAGGTTTGTGTAGGAAGGAGGCCAGTGCTGGTTAGCAGATCTAACCAACATTCCCATGAGGCAGGAGTGAAAAGGATTCACGCACTTCCACTGGCCCTTAGCCCCACACTCTCTCTCTCTCTCTCTCTCTCTCTGTCTCTGTATCTGTCTCTCTCTCTCTCTCTCTCTCTCTCTCTCTGTCTCTGTATCTGTCTCTCTCTCTCTCTCTCTCTCTCTCTCTCTCCTCTCTCTCTCCTCTCTCTCTCTCTCTCTCCTCTCTCTCTCTCTCTCTCTCTCTCTCTCTCTCTCTCTCTCTCTCTCTCTCTCTCTCTCTCTCTCTCTCTCTCTCTCTCATAAATCTCTCCAGGCTCTTTGAACACTCTTGTGCTGTTTCTTGCATGAAAGAGAATTCCAGAAGCTCAACACAGGAAGTGGGCACTGAAAGTTAACGGCACAAGTCTGCACCACAACAACTATGTTGAATAGTCCTCTTAGACAGATTTCAGTCCAAAAATGTAAAGCCTGCTCTTCAACGCTGTCACACGACAGACAGAGAAACAGACAGACAGACAAATAGATCTGAGCAACAGATAGAGAACTAACAGTGAACGACACAAATAGAAAGCAGACAGGCAGATACAGAGACAGAGAAAAAAGGACAGACAGACAGATAGATAGATAGATAGATAGATAGTGTGAACAAAACACAGAATCTGCAACCAAAATATTTTTGAACAAAGCACAGTTTTTATTTTTTTTTAATTTTTTTTCTAGTATCAGGACTAGGACAGCTATGGCCAGAGTGTGAAAAATGACAGAGTCAAAAGTGTCAGGGCCAGAGGAAGAGAGAGAGACAGTGTGAGGTTAACAACATCAGACTGACAATGGAGGGAACTTAAAGAGATAGTTCACCACAAAAAAAAAAAAAAAAAAGACTTCATTTACTCACTCTCATGTCATTCCAAAATGATAAATGTTTCTGTTTTTTTTTTTGCCTATAACAATAAAAGTCAACTTGTCACCAACATTTTTCAAAATATCATCTTTTGTGTTCCACAGAAGAAAGGAAGTTCTCTTACGAGAGTATCTCTCGTACTGCGTAATATCTTACGCTATGGGGAAAACTCTTTTCCACGAGATATTGAAGCCAAAAATTATCCTTAATTTTTTATTAATGTAAAACGCTTTGCGGCAGCAAGCAGACATAGGCGAGACAGCTCGCGCGCCTATTGGCTGCCCTGCGGCAACAGCAGCAGCCTATCGAGAGTGGCTCTGCGTGACGTCACGACGAATGGGGGCCTTTCGCGCCCATATAGTCACGTCCCGCCAGAAAGGGCGTGGTCTCGCCCTATAACCAGGCTCGATAGCTGCTCTTACGTTGATTTTCATCTCTTCAGCGAAGCCTCACGCATCGCTGGATCCAGAGTGAGAAGCCGCGCCGTCGACCTGTAGCCTTCAGCGGGACGTGCCATTGAGCCTGGAGTCGCTGGCCTCGCCGCCTTCAGCCGCCGTACCTGCTGTGCTTTCCGGCGTTATATCCTTTCCTCTGCATAGAGTGTGTGTGTGTGCTTGCATATCTGCTTTTTTCCCACCCCTCTAAAAGAGCGGCGTCTTTTTAAAGATGCCTTCCTGCGGTTCTTGCCGAGCCCCACTCAGCGACGAGGACCGACATGTCATCTGCGTGTCCTGCCTGGGTGAGGATCACGCGGACATCGCGCTCGCTGACGGCGGATGCCATCATTGTGAACGCTTGCCTATGGTGACTCTGCGGACTCGCCTAGCTTCGTTCTCCGAGCCCGCATCCCAGCCCGCCGTGATGCCGCGCCGCAAGAAGCGCCGCGCCCAGCGCGCGCCCGAGCTATTTCCAGCCCGCCAAAGCTCGCCGGTTCGCCCGCCAGCTTCGCCGGCTTCGCTCGAGTCGCTCCCAGACGGACAGCGGCCGCCGTCTGCCGCCGCGTCCGCACTTGAGCTCGACGAACTTACCGGAGACGGCATTGAAACTGAGCCGATGCGTCCGCTCTCTCAAGCCGTGGATTACATCGGCCTCGACTGAAAGGCGCTCGCGCAACTAACGCGCAATAGGCTGGACGGACGCTTTCTCGGGAAAGACGAAGCTCCGTCACAGTCGAGACCCGCGCCTTTCCCCCCTGAATGGTGAGAGACATTTGTGGTTAACGCTATCCGAGATGACGGAAGCTGAGCGCTCCGTGTTCCTCGACGTTCTCGCTCTGCTGGACGCCGCCCCCCTCAGCGCGGGCCCCGGCCGAGGATTGAGATAAAGCCCGAGGTCTCAAGGCCTTCCTAGTCTCTCTAGGAAAGCGACGGTGTTCAGTTCCCGCTGCGGCCGGATTTACACCAAAACTTCTCGCTCGTTCAGTTCCAAGCAATGTGACTGTTCCAGTGTATTTCGCAGTGAGCAAGCTGGTTCCACAGCCCGCTTGCCTGCGCACAAAGGCCGTCGTTTCGGCTAACTATCAGCGCCGCCAGGCCCGAGATCAAACACCGCGCTCTCGCTCTGCTGGACGCCGCCCCCCTCAGCGCGGGCCCCGGCCGAGGATTGAGGTAAAGCCCGAGGTCTCAAGGCCTTCCTAGTCTCTCTAGGAAAGTGACGGTGTTCAGATCCCGCTGCGGCCGGATTTCCACCAAAACTTCTCGCTCGTTCAGTTCCATGCGTTGTGACTGTCCCAGTGTATTTCGCAGTGAAGCAGCCGGTGTCTCAGCCCGCTTGCCTGCGCACAAAAGCCGTTTCTATGGCTACCCAGATAAATCCAATAAAGAGTGCATTTTCTGGTGTTCCGGCCACGGCCGATGGTGTTATGAGTGTTGTAAGAATGCCCACGTCCCAGTGCCCATTCCCACACCCAGACACAGCCCGCCACGGTGCAGGGCTAGCACAAATAAAACCAACTCATGTTGGTTGTGCAGAAAATGTAGTGAACGCGCCCATACATGCCCGCTTACACTACACTATGCGTGTCCCTTGGTTTCTGTAAAAACGAAACTAACACACATTTAGTCGGCGCGAGCCGACAGTGTTCTCAGTGCAGTAAATGTGCCCGCTGTCCCGCATTTCCTCACTGACACGCCGAATCCCACGGGATTCACCCCCGCTCGCTTTCTATGCACAACCCGTCACAGAGAAGCTGAGCGCGGCCAGGCTGCCCGCTGTGATTAGCGCGCACCTCGCACGCTGTGAACACAGCGTTGATTCAGTCGGCGCGAGCCGAGTGTTCTCCGTGCAGAAAATGTGCCCGCTGTCTCGCGCCCGCATTTCTCACAGACACTCCGAATCTCACGGGATTCGCCCCCGCTCGTTTTCTCTGCACAACCCGTCACAGAGAAGCTGAGCGCGGCCAGGCTGCCAGCTGTGATCAGCGCGCGCCTCGCACGCTGTAAACACAGCAGTGATTTAGTCGGCGCGAGCTGACAGTATTCTCAGTGTAGTAAATGTGCCCGCATTTAGTAAATGTGCCCACAGTCCCTCACACGCGCCGAATCCCACAGGATTCGCCCCGCTCGCTTTCTCTGCGCGTCCCGCCATAGAGAAGCTGAGCGCGGCCAGGCTGCCCGCTGTGATCAGCGCGCCCCCCGCCTCGAACGCTGTAAACACGGTGTTGTGTTCCCAGTACACAGGGGCTCTCGAGCCGCCGTCCTGCCGCGGCCAGAGCCCAGATTTCATTCTACCCCTAGCTATTCACGCAGATGCGTGGTCAAGGCTTCCCGGGGTATCAGAATGGGTGTTGAACACTATAACGAGAGGCTGTTCGCTACAGTTCGCTCGACGCCCCCGCCGTTATACGGCGCGAGTCGAAACTACGGTGTAAAGCGAAGTGTTTCATCTACTTCGAGCCGAGATAGCGAAACTACTGAGAAAAGGGGCTATAGAACCTCTATCTCAGGGCGAAGGGGGCTTATACAGCAGATATTTTCTGGTACCGAAAAAAGATGGTGGGCTCAGACCCATTCTAGATCTGCGACTGCTGAACAGAACGCTCGTGAAGCGCCAGTTCAGAATGCTTACGACCAGGAAATCCTCGCGCAAGTGCGCCAAGGAGACTGGTTCATGTCAATAGATCTGAAAGACGCCTATTTTCAAATACAAATAGCGTCCCATCACAGGCGATTCTTGAGATTCGCCTTCGAGGGCCAGGCATATCAATACACAGTCCTGCCGTTCGGCCTGTCCATAGCACCCCGTACGTTCACGTAGTGCATGGACGCGGCCCTCGCCCCCCTGAGACTTCGGGGCATGCGAGTTTTGAACTACTTGGACGATTGGCTGATTCTAGCTCGTTCACGAACGGAGCTCATAGAACACAGGGCCGCATTACTCGAGCACCTCGAGGAGCTGGGCCTTACAGTCAATTGGGCGAAAAGCTCACTGCTCCCCAGTCGGAGAATTTCCTTTCTGGGAACAGTGTTAGACTCGCTATCCATGACAGCACGCCTGTCACCGGAGCGCGGATTGAATATTCAGCACGTCGCGAGATCCTTCCGCCACGGCTCTATAGTCCCGCTCAGAAGGTTTCAGAAAATGCTGGGTCTGATGGCCACAGCAGCCTCCGTACTCCAGTTGGGCCTGCTCCGCATGCGCCCACTGCAGCTATGGCTAAAAGCACGAGTTCCCCCCAGGGCGTGGACCGCAGGTCTATTTCGCCTCAGGGTCGACCTTCAGTGCATTTCGGCTCTGAAACCATGGAAAGCAACCGACTGGTATCAGTCAGGTGTGAGTCTGGGGATCCCCTCGAGTGTGAAGGTGGTGTCTACGGACACCTCCACTTCGGGGTGGGGAGCGCTGCTCGAGGGCAGACCGCTAGCTGGCCTATGGTCAGCGCGGGAGAAGCTCCTTCACATAAACTGCTTGGAATTAATAGCAGTCGACAAAGCGCTAAGGCGCTTCTGTCCCCAGATAATAGGCCACCACGTATTGGTCCGGTCGGACAACATGTCAGTGGTGGCGTACATAAATCGCCAGGGCGGCGTCAGGTCCCGAAACCTTTACAGGCTGACGGAACGCCTCCTGGTCTGGGCTCAGCACAACCTGCTCTCGCTGAGAGCGGCGCATGTGCCTGGTCACCTAAATGTGGGGCCAGACAGGCTGTCCAGAAATAACGTCCCAGCAGGAGAATGGTCTCTGCACACGCAGACGATCCAGCTGCTGTGGGAAACGTTTGGCAAAGCGCAGGTGGACCTGTTCGCGTCCCAAGAAAACGCTCACTGCCCGAGATTCTTCTCGAAAAGCCGGGACGCGCTGGCCCATGTTTGGCCCCGCCGCCCCCTATATGCTTTTCCCCCTGTCTCACTCCTGCCTCAGGTGTTGGAGCGAATCAGGAGGGAGGGATGCCCAGTGCTACTCATAGCTCCGCTCTGGACAAACCAGTCGTGGTTCCCTGTCCTGATGCAGCTGACCAGCGCTGCCCCATGGCCTTTACCGTTGAGGAGAGACCTCCTCTCTCAGGAGGAAGGCTCGATTTGGCATCCTCGCCCGGATTTGTGGTCCCTGCACGCATGGGCCATCAACGGGTACCCGCTGACCTCCCAGAGGGAGTGTTAAACACGATCGCGCAGGCTAGAGCCCCGTCTACCAGACGGCTCTACTCCTTGAAGTGGTCTGTGTTCTCTGCTTGGTGTCAAGCGCAGGGCTTTTCACCTGTAGACTGCGGGGTTACGGAAGTGCTTTCCTTCCTTCAGGAGCTACTGGATAAGGGCAGGTCCCCTTCCACGCTCAAAGTATACGTGGCGGCCATAGCAACGTTTGCAAAACCGGTGTCTGGCCAGTCACTAGGAAAGAGCGACTTAGTCGTGCGTTTCCTTAGAGGAGCTCGGAGGCTAAACCCTCCCAGGCCCCCTTCAGTCCCGACATGGGACCTTTCCACGGTCTTGGAGGCCATGAAAGGTGCCCCATTCGAGCCAATCCAGTCGTCAGACATGAAACACTTGTCTTTCAAGACAGCGTTTCTTATGGCTCTCGCTTCAGTGAAGCGCGTAGGGGACTTGCAAGCGCTCTCAGTAAGCGCGTCATGCATGGAGTTTGGACCTAATGACTCAAAGGTCATACTCAAACCGAAGCACGGCTATGTGCCGAAATCCCTCAACACACCGTTCAGGGCCCAGGTGATTTCCCTGTCTGCCCTTCCGGTTCTCAATGAGGAGAAGGACGCGAGTCTCCTTTGCCCTGTCAGGGCACTAAGGGCTTATGTGTCCCGCTCGTCTGGTTTCAGACAGACTGAGCAGCTTTTCGTTTCGTTTGGCGGCCGTGCTAAGGGACTTGCCGCTTCGAAACAGAGCCTATCCAGATGGATAGTCGGTGCCATAGCGCTGGCTTACACTTCTAAGGGCCTACAGTGCCCTTTGGGTGTTAGAGCGCACTCCACAAGAGGCATGGCCTCCTCGTGGGCATGGTCTAGTGGGGTTACCCTGCAAGATATTTGTATGGCCGCGGGCTGGGCCTCGCCGTCTACATTTATAAAATACTATAACTTGGAGGTTCCCGCCTTACAAGCTAAGCTTTTGGCGGTATAAAATTCAGTGCTATCTGCCCGCTGTGCGGCTCGGATACTGAGTTTGACCTGCGTATTGCTCACTGACCGGTACAGCAGCTCATTAAAATGTTGACACACTTGTGGCCACCCAGTTCAGGCTGAATGTTCACCCTGACGGTATGGTCTATTTGTCACATGATTAGCTCCTTTCGGATGCTATTTACAGGGAATGATGCTTCTAGCCTCTCTTCCCTCACTCTCTGTGAGTGTATGGTGATTATGCACTATATGCGCCCCGGGCTTCGGCCCCTGGGACTTTGGTGTTGGATCCCTACCAGCACGGCGTGTTGCATTGTGTTCCCCATAGCGTAAGATATTACGCAGTACGAGAGATACTCTCGTAAGAGAACGTACTCGGTTACTAACGTAACCTCGGTTCTCTCTAGAGAGGGAACGAGTACTGCGTATCTTGCCGTGCTTGGAATACGCTCTGGTTCGCTTCGGCGATGAAAACCAACGTAAGAGCAGCTATCGAGCCTGGTTATAGGGCGAGACCACGCCCTTTCTGGCGGGACGTGACTATATGGGCGCGAAAGGCCCCCATTCGTCGTGACGTCACGCAGAGCCACTCTCGATAGGCTGCTGCTGTTGCCGCAGGGCAGCCAATAGGCGCGCGAGCTGTCTCGCCTATGTCTGCTTGCTGCCGCAAAGCGTTTTACATTAATAAAAAATTAAGGATAATTTTTGGCTTCAATATCTCGTGGAAAAGAGTTTTCCCCATAGCGTAAGATATTACGCAGTACTCGTTCCCTCTCTAGAGAGAACCGAGGTTACGTTAGTAACCGAGTACGTTATTCAGGTCTGAAACATGAGGAAGAGTAAAAGATGTGTGTTTGTTACTGAGAGCAGCCGCCTATGTAGAGAATTCCAATTGAGTTGCTAATGAAGTCCCCATTTTGCCTTAGCAAAATGTAGACAGTGAGAGTTTTTTTTTTAAAGCAGAGCTCGTATCGTGTTCAACATTGCATTCATATGGACTAGAACAGTGAAAGCACTCTACAAATGAGCCAGTATGCCAGAGGTCACCCACAACCCACAAACACCTGGAGTTCCTTGTAGAACAAACCCTGAGGTAAAATAAATAGCAGCAAACTGCTTTAAACTCAGTTTAAGAGCTCTGTTCCACCTCACAAGTAAAAATAGCACATGCAAATCAATAAAGTTCAAAGTACGTTTTAGCAGATGGAAAATAAAAATGCTCATTTGTTGTATTAAGCTCAGAGTGAGCTTTTTAATATGGCAGCTGTGAGCTCTATACCAGTGAGAGAGCGAGAGAGAAAAAAACAGAAAGCCCTGCGATTGATTAAAAGTAAATGAGGAACGCAAATAACTGCCAGCTATAAAACAGCACAAGAACATAACTTGAAACAATAACCAACAATGAATTATATAAAACCTAAAAACGATTTATTATGTCCCGGGCCACCAACAAGCCTGTGGTTTCAAGTGTATTAAAGAAAAGCTTTGGCTACATGCTAACTGCTAATAGCTGCGTTTTAGTGTGTGGACACATGTCTTGTAAATAAGCCTATGAACGTATCATGACAGATGTTACGACTGTTATCTTCCTTAATCAGGAACAGATAGACTAAATGTTTGGGCAATAAAGAAAATGGTGTGAGTTTCAAATAAAAAAAGATATCGAGCGAGGCACATGCTATGAGGATTTCCTCAGATAATAGCCTAAGAGAATGAGAGAGATGAGAGAGGGTTTGGGGAAATATATAAAACTCTAGTCAGATGAGATTTCGACTTATCCATTTCAACCTCAAAGTCTGTGTTGTCATTTATTGATTAGTCTCTTCAGTTTTGGGGGTGAAGAGTGCAGAATTTCTTAGTTCTTCAAAGAAATACTGCAGAAAATCTAAAGTTGATAATTTCTATAGAAAACATGTATATATGCAAGCGTTTTTGTTTTTCTGTGCATTTTTTATTTCAAGTACTGTATATATAGGGACTTTCAGATTTTGTATTCCAATTTAATTTTCCTTTTATACATCTGTTTAAGAGTAAGTATACCAACACTAGTGTATAAAATATTGGGTTTGGTGAGATGAAGTCTCTTATGCTTAACAAGGCTGCATTTATTTGAGTATAGTAAAATTACAGTAAAAACTGTAATTTTGTGATTTTTTTATATAATTTAAAATAACCCTTTTCTATATATTTTGTCAAATTTATTCCTGTGATGCAAAGCTAAATGTTCAGCAGCCATTATTCCAGTCTGCAGTGTCACATGATTCTTCAGAAATCATTCTAATATGCTGCTAAATATTCTGTTGAAACTCTGATATTTTTCCAGGATTCTTTGATGAACAGAACGTTCAAAAGAACAGCATTTATTTAACATAGAAACCTTCTGTAACATTATAAATGTATTCACTGTCACTTTTAAACAATTTAATAAATCCTTGCGGAATACAATTATTTATTTTATATACTGGTGGTGAGATGAATCAGTTTTTAAGAGTGCTGAATGACACTACTGTGTTTTGCTATGAGACAGCAACAGAAACTACCCTGTTTTTGTTTCATGTGTAACTATTTTTGCTGTTGAAGCAAATATAGACCAAATAACTTCTGTCTAGATACTCAAAATCAACTCCCTATTTATACTTATAACTGACATGTTTGCTTTCAATGTCATCCTGCATCTATGCCATAATGTCCGGTTTCAAAGACAAGGCTTAAGACTAGTCCCAGACTAAAATGCATGTTTGAGCTATTTTAGCTGAAAGCAACTTTGTTTTGTCTCAAGATTCACACAAGCAATATTTTTTTCTAATGTACATTCATAAAAGCTACTCAAATGTCCAACTTGAATTAAGGCCTAATCCTGGCTTAATCTAAACCCTGTCTGTGAAACTAGGCACTCACTCACTCACTCACTCACTCACTCACTCACTCACTCACTCACTCACTCACTCACTCACTCACTCACTCACTCACTCACTCACTCACTCGAATGAGTCAGTCAGTCAGTCAGTCAGTCAGTCACTCCACTCACTCACTCACTCACTCACTCACTCACTCGAATGAGTCAGTCACTCACTCACTCACTTACTCACTCACTCACTCACTCACTCACTCACTCACTCACTCACTCACTCACTCACTCACTCACTCACTCACTCACTCACTCTACTCATCAGTCAGTCAGTCAGTCAGTCAGTCAGTCAGTCGAGTGAGTCAGCCACTCATCATCACTCACTCACTCACTCACTCACTCACTCACATCACTCACTCACTCACTCACTCACTCACTCACATCAGTCACTCAGTCAGTCAGTCGAATGAGTCAGCCACTCATCACTCACTCACCACTCACTCACTCACTCACTCAACCTCACTCACTCACTCACTCACTCATCACTCACTCACTCACTCACTCAGCCAGCCAGCCAGTCAGTCAATCAGTCACTCAGTCAGTCACTTACTCACTCAGTCAGTCAGTCAGTCAGTCAGTCAGTCAGTCAGTCACTCAGTCACTCAGTCAGTCGAATGAGTCAGCCACTCACTCATTCACTCATCACTCACTCACTCACTCACTCACTCACTCACTCACTCACTCACTCACTCACTCACTCACTCACTCGAATGAGTCAGTCAGTCAGTCAGTCAGTCATTCACTCACTCATCAGTCAGTCGAATGAGTCAGTCAGTCAGTCAGTCAGTCAGTCAGTCAGTCAGTCAGTCAGTCAGTCAGTCAGTCACCCACTCACTCATTCAGTCAGTCGAATGAGTCAGTCAGTCAGTCAGTCAGTCAGTCGAATGAGTCAGTCAGTCAGTCAGTCACTCATTCATTCATTCAGTCAGTCACTCATTCAGTCAGTCACTCGTTCAGTCAGTCAGTCACTCGTTCACTCATTCAGTCAGTCACTCGTTCACTCATTCAGTCAGTCAGTCAGTAATAGTCTCTCAGTAATACAGTCAGTCACTCACTCTGTCACTCACTCTGTCACTCACTCTGTCAGTCTCTCAGTTACTACGTCACTCACTCACTCACTCACTCACTCACTCACTCACTGTTTTTTTTTTTTTGAAGTGGTTGATTGAGTCTTTTGAACTCTGGATTATTACTCTGCACTGACAGATGTGTAATTTCTCAAAATTTGAGAGATGAGAATACAAACCCACACTCACAATTCCTAGTAAAAGACTGTAAGCCTTAAATTGCTGTTTTGTGATTATCGCAGAGGGGTTGACAAAAGAACAGCATAGAATTGGAGAATTGTGTGTGTTTTCCCATTCAGAAAATAGAGGCAGTGGGTTTTCTGAGAGTGTAAAGCTTCAGTATCACTAAACTTAATGGGACGAGAGAAAACCTCCTTACAAAATCAATGCTTTTTAATGCTAGCACTTAACACTGACACAGCTCAGCAGCCGAACATGAAGACGCTTTCGAAACGAGCGAGCTCTCACCTGAAAGAAGACAGACATGGCCGCAATTACTCGCTTCTCCCGTATGGCTGTGTTGAGACTGTCAAAGTCGTCCGAGTTATACATGAAGATCTGCATCTGTGTGACAGAGAGAGAGAGAGAGAGAGAGAGAGAGAGAGAGAGAGAGAGAGAGAGAGAGAGAGAGAGAGAGAGAGAGAGAGAGAGAGAGAGAGAGAGAAGAGAGACAGAGAAAAGAGAGAGAGAGAAGAGAGAAAGAGAGAGAGAGAGAGAGAGAGAGAGAAGAGAAGAGAGAGAGAGAGATAAGAGAGAGAGAGAGAGAAGATGAAATGTGAGAATCTTGTTAGTCAGAGACCTTTAGCCAATCAGATTTTAATTCTTATATTATCACTGACAAAACACACATAGTCCATTATCAAAGCTAATATCTCATAATCTCATGGCCTCTAATCCGTCTCATCCTGTAATCTCCCGAGCGTTTGGCCTCCTCGTGTTTCCAGTCCAAACGTCAGGCTCTGTCCATCCTCTTATCACTTTGATGGGATCTCTGGCAGTAGATCAGGCTAATAAATGTGCTCAACTCTCCACGAACCTGTCTAAATTGGCAGCAGCCTCCTGTTGTTCTCTGTTGTCAATACCTTTTCCCACAAAAAGGCTCCAAAAAAAGACAACAAAGATGAACGATATTCTCGCTGGGAGATAGCGATCAGTTTTGTGTCAATAATAGGCGTAGATTCAACAATGGAGAAACAGCAAGTCCCTTTGAATGTCGGAAACTTAGAAACGAAGGAAATAATAAACATCAGCTAAAAACAAAGATTTAGAAGGACTGGAAATCCAAACATCTTAAAAGAACTTCCCTTCCAACCAGAGTCACTTCATCATTCTGTTGTCATGGCGATAATTAGGGATGAGTGACTACCGCTGTCAGTGTATTAAAAATGTAATTTATACACGAAATGACTTGATTACAGAGAATGTTTTTAATTTCTGAATTCATAATTATTTTGATATTTTGGGACATCCAGTGAAGTCAAAACTGTGATACAACTGTCCTGATATAATGTTAAAACCCCCAATATTTCATTATTATTGAACACCTTATTAAGTAGTTTTGTATAACCTTTTGTTTTTGACAATATTTTATTAAAAATTACATCACAGAGAGGACCCCTCTAGACCCTCATGACTATGTCAAGATCAATAAGTACCATAAAATATCAGATAATTTGACCTTTTCATGGCAAGACAAGCTGAGCCAGTGCTCAGTTCCTGTGGTTTAGTTCCTGTTTACCTTTGTTTCTATAGTCACCTCATCATCTATCACCTGCACCTGTTCCTCATTATCCCTCTTCTTTCTCTGTGTATTTCTGCCCTTTTGTAGTGGTCGGTAAAGCTGTTACGTCTCCTGTGTTCACGTTCTTGTTTGGATTATTGCCATCAGCTCCTGGTTTGGATCACCTTTGTGTTTTTGTGTTCATTGAATAAAGACTGCTTACTTCAGACCCTCACCTCTCCTCGTTCCTGTTATAACCATGACACATATATTATGGACACTCATATGGCCCAGTTTACACCTGGTATTAAGATGCGTTTTGGTTGATCGGATCTACAAGTGGACGACGCTAAATACAGGTGTAAATGGGGTCTAAAATGCTTTGAGCTTGTTAACTTTTGACCACTTCCAGAGGTAGTCGAAAACGCATTTGACTGGATTGCTTTCGTAGAGTAACCGCTTATGTGGCTCTGCCTACTGATCTAATACGTAAACAGATTTAAACTTTTCGGCTGAAGACCCATGTTTGGTTTGAAGATGAAAATGTACCAAGCACAATGTTCTCTCAGCATTCCTGATCTCTAACACACACTCACAGTGTTCGGCTGATCCTGCGGCTGTCAGAGCAGAAACAAAAGCTGATGCTCTCCGTATGTTTTTCCGTCGTCTCCGGGCACGTTCTTATGTAAATTGCACAAGCTTATTTTGTCCATTAGATCGAAGGATCTGATACATTTACCCGCTCAAAGACCATCCCCTCGAAGAAATCAGGACAAAAGTGTTTGAAAGTGGACAAAAGAGACAGACTAAAACACCAGGTGTGAACGTGAATGAGTCTCCCTCGTCTACCTGTGATTCGATCGACCAAAATTCATCTTAATACCAGGCGTAAACAAGGGCTAAGTCACTGACCTACATAATAGAGCCGTGTGCTTGAGAAAGGGCCCTGATGACATCAGCCGATGTGAAGAATCTTCTTTTAGAGACAGGGAAAGTTTTATAATTTTTATGAAATATTACAAAGACAAACTTTTCTTTTCCCTTTGGTATAACATGCACGTTAATTATTCATTGCTTTATAATTAAATTCGAAAAACGCTGAGGTATTACATGGCAAAAGCAAATTTTGCTGAAATGACTCAACAATTCTAACGTAAACAACAACAATGAATCTCCACATCTCCACAAAAGATCAGTAGCATTACATATATAGCCCACAGTGCAATGCTCTTAAAATCAAGTAGAAATCCTTGTTGCCTTCCACATCGGCTTGTTTCTCCCCACATCTTCGTTATCATTGTCAATATTATGCCTGCTGCATTTTTCTCGCCTCTGTAATCCTTACACGAGGCCCACTTTGATCTAATTCAGTACAAACACCTCCATAGCTTCAGATCGCACGGAGCATGATGGAGAATTCAGGAGCCTACAGGCCTGAGCTTAACGCCTTCATCCACAGCGCTGTATCTTACAGGCAGTGATTAATGACATAAATAACTGGGCAATTTCTGAGAACACGCTCTCAAATGAAAGTAAACAGCAGAGGGAGAAGGAGATTAACATAACAGGGTCGTGAGTATCTTAACCTCGCGCTATTGGAAGCTGTCTACAGTCTGTTTGTATTCAAGCAAGAGGAGAGGTGACAGACTGACGCGTCCTCCATACGAGACAGAGAACACTCATTTGATCCCGTGTAAAGTTAAAGACATGGCAGTCTTTACAGTGAGATATGCAAGAGTAGGAACCAAGTTTTTGTTAAGGCAGTTGGAATACTTGCATTGTATAAGGTGGTTTCAGTTTTAGTGTATTATTTATGGTTTTACTATAATAATCCTGCTTATAAGAAAAATATATATCATAAATGTACTGCAATAGGTCATTCAGGTAGGTCATTGCATACTGTGAACAATATACATACTGCAAAACAGTGTATGAGTAGTATGGTACTCTGAACATATCCATGGTGTTTGCACTGTACTCAGTGCTCTGTTAAAGTCTATGAAAGCTAATATTCATGAGTCATGAGAATCATGATGTTGTGTGTGTGTGTGTGTGTGTGTGTGTGTGTGTGTGTGTGTGTGTGTGTGTGTGTGTGTGTGTGTGTGTGTGTGTGTGTGTAGGAGGTTGATAGACTATGCTAAACACTAAACCACCAGCGGCTTCATTACAGAAATGTCAATAATTTATTCTGATTCATGAAAGAGAGAAAATTATAGCAGTAGAGAGAGAGGTGAACCTTGTGTCAGGTCACCTTTATAACACCACACACACACACACACACACACACACACACACACACACACACACACACACACACACACACACACACACACACACACACACACACACACACACACACACACACACACACGCAAATACATGCAAATGCACAAAGACACTAAAGGGCATCGTTCAATCAAAATGCAATGGAGCAGAATTTACAATAATGGAGTATCGTGCTTAAGCCTAGTAAAATAGATGAATAAATACAATAAAAGCGCAATATGATGGATAACCCATCAGCAGCTTTATGTAGTTAAACAGTGCTATACAAGGGTAGTGCTTACTAAGGGTATTGTTCATCATTATTGATACTTGGGTTCAGGTATTACAAATAAAATTCCAAATTTGTTTTTTTAACTGACGGACGATAAAAAAGGTGAAAAGAAAAATCCCTTATATTTACATTAACCTGAGACATATCTAGATATTGGCCAGTCAGAAACCGAGCACAACAGTGCCTGTCCACTTTTTCAGCAACGTTGGTTACGGAAGCATTATTTCCGGAAAAATGTCTTTAAAGAGTTATAATAACCAATCAAACCTGCTGTGAGGTGAATTGCAATATTTCAAACTTACGAATTTCAAATTTCGGAAATCTGACAATAATGTGTACTGACCAGCTTTAATGAGGAAAATAAGTACTGTACAATCCAATTAAGCATTACGAATGACATTAACAAATTACAAACAATTGGTTAATTTTTTTTTAGTGTCTTTAGAAACAACATATTTTATGCTAATACAGTATATACAAATATATTTAAATAGTTACTCTACTATGACATTTGCCGGGCGGGCAGAGTTCTTTTGGCAAGATTTGCGGGTTTGTTTTTCTGATTGGTGGAGATTTCTTTGCAGAATCAAGGGTGATGTAGTTCCTCAAAAGTAATTCCAGTTTTAACACATTATTTAAGAAGTGTTTTAAATTAATGCGGAATGATAGCTTTACCAAAAACATTGATTAACTCGTAGCTCACAGTAGGTGTCGATTCTTTAAAGTTATTGTTAAAAATCAATTCCCTTATGGACACAATTATGGACTTCCACAACCTGACTTTAGATTAACACTCACAAAGGCTCTATGCACGCGGTATTTCCGGTGAAGGTCTGAGGATGCTCGATAACTTCGCGATCATAGAGTCCAATGCAATACTTGAGAAATTTATTGATTTTATACTCATGGTTTATACTAAAGAAATCGTTAGTCACAAAACAGACAAAACAGAACCCTGTTGTGTTTATGCTTCTTTTAAAATTATATTAAATAAACATAACTATATATAAATTACATCTAAACATATGAAGTTCGTTTCAAGACGGAGGACAGTACATTTTGAAGACTCTGCCATAATTCCCGTTTTCTCGGTTTTCCTCCGCTTTAATCTCCCCAACGGAAAGGAAGGCATCCTTGCGTCAAATGCGGAACTTTATGCGTGCATATAGCCTATCAATCCTTAGCATTTGCACAGCAACATCCTGCAACCATGAACAACTTGCTAGCTTTCAGGATTATGTGTTATTCACTGTATTTCGGTTTGGCTCTGTTCTGTTTCCCTGCCATGTGCATCCTGACCTAGGATGAGTTAAAAAGCGCCCCTATACCCTCATTCACTATTCCCACATTACTGCACTAATATAGTCCACTTGAAGAAGTGAATGAAAACGAGTGAGTGAATTAGGACACTGAGTGCCCTGGAAGATCTGTCAATTTTGCATAGTTTGTGTCGTTCAATAGTCATTTGACACTTGGCAAACTGCCAGCTCCAGTAGTAAGATGAAAATATTTATGGAAATAAGCATGTATGAAGCTTAATTAATTAAACAATTTAATAATCAAGTAAAAAGGAATTTATACCAGTATGATATTACGCTGTAGCCACATTGTACCAGCGGTTTAGACAATGGATGAATGATTCAACTGCGGGCGCCATCTTCGGGTGAGATGCAGGAATTCATTCGGCGCGACCGTCACAGTGCATTATGGGTATTCTCTCGTACATCGGTTGTACACTCGTTATTGCAGTGCAATGTGGGATTGAATGAGTGCACTCGTATTTGAAGGTATAGGGGGCGCTTTCCGACTCAGCCAAAGTTTCCCTGTGTTTGGCCTGTTAGTCTGATTAAGTTCACCTGTTGATTATTGAGTTCTCTCCTTTACCTCTGTATTTATGTCCTGAGTTTCCCTTGTTCATTTATACGTTCTATGTCGTGTATTCTGGTTGTTTTGCTCCTTAATGTTTCTAGTGTTTTCAATGCTGTTAAATAAACACTATACTGCTGCAAAAATATCCCCGTTTCTCCTTTGTTTCAACCAAAGTGTGACACTAGCATTGTGGCTGTTTGTGTATAACACCATGGTTCCTAATGCTGCAAAAACAAGTTTATAACTAAATTTCTGTTGAACAGAGATTTTATTGTTGTTGCTTTTAAAGTTTTGTGGTTTTTAGTCGATGTCCGTTAGCTATGAAACCATATTTATGCTAATCGACAAAATTCCCTTTAATCAGATATACACACTTACATTTAAAGATTTTCTCTTATGGCAAAACAGCCCAAAAATGATTGATGACTCATCTTGTACTACACACTTTTATCCAATCTCTTGAATGTCAGTGCCAGCTACGCACATGATTTTCTGCTTGTTAGTTGGTTGTATGTAGTCAGAAAGTTATGGTTCATAGCTGTGCAATTAAAAATGAGATGAGACCTTCAATATATCCCACCCACACTTCCTGTTTCAATTGAAAAAAAAAATGTGCTTGTATGCAAACAACTCACAAACCTGGAGCAAAGAGCAATAATATCGACATTTCTGTGTAAACATAAACATACATAGGCTTTTACCTCTGACAGCCCAAAGCAAATATGTAAAGGGCATAAGCAGCACTCTGGCAGCGCTCTCTCTCTCTCTCTCTCTCTCTCTCTCTCTCTCTCTCTCTCTCTCTCTCTCTCTCTCTCTCTCTCTCTCTCTCTCTCTCCTCTCTCTCTCTCTCTCTCTCTCTCTCTCTCTCTCTCTCTCTCTCTCTCTCTCTCTTTGTGTGTGAGGAAGAGAGAGAGAGGGAGAGTGTCTACTCTGAGATCATTAACATACAGGTCACTCACAGGTATCCGTGTCTTGTATGTACTTAGGTAAGTGTGTGTCTGTGTGTGTTTGAGCGTATCTCAGCAGAGTTTCATTAGCTCACAGGTCACACAGACACAACCTGTGAAATCCTCTGCTCTGGTTACACATATCCCTTACATTCACTCGTTGTTAGCCAAATGTGCAAATACACATAAAACAGAAGGAGTATGAACATACTAATGTACAGCAAAGATATTAAATTTGATCAAAATAGCCAGTGTCAAGCGTCAAGAAAATCAAGCAGCTGAGAGGAATTCAAAGTACATCTCATTTAGGCAGACACTCCGAGCCTCAGTAGCCTGATAGCACACGTCTTTCATCAAAACGACTATTCAGTGTTAGTGATGGGATGCCTTATTCATTTCTGCTCTTTTGAACAGTTTGCTTTAATGAACCGGGTCAAAAAAGCTGATTGTTTATCAGTATTTCTTTACATCACATCTTGCTGTTTATGTTTCATGTGAAATAAATTGTATTTTCATGAATAGTGTACAAAATACAGCCTGCTGATTTTTTTTCTCCCACAGACAATTATGTTCTGTGGTTTGTAGTTTTTGTAACCCTGTTAATTGAAATATTTGAAAACTATATTAAATAAAAAAAATCTACGCCAGAAAATTAATAGGATTAATAATTAGCTAATTAAGTTGTCATTCAGAAGGAACTAGTTACTAAATTGAGACCAAACTTATAATTCCTATAAACAATCGAAAAAATATTTGTTTGATCATTTTTCTTACAATAACTTACAAAACAGGATTGAATATTTGAGCTTGAGAATACTACAAATCGGTGTAAAAATCATAAAAATGGAATGACGATATAGATTTTTGGATACAGTTGAGAAGGTCAAGACCACTAATGTTCGCAAATTGGTGGGTTAGCTGTGTGATCATTTAAATCAATTATTGTGTTTTCATCTCAACTGACAATGTAAGAGTGTTAACTGTTTAATCATCTGCAATTATCCCAAAACATTTCCTGTCAAATATTAAAATGACATTAAGCAAATGTTTTTTCTCTAGGTGTATGAGTTTTGAACATATGTGAAAAGTGACGCTTTGCTGATTATGCACTCTTTAACAGATGTTCCAGATACTTCTCTGTGTTAGAATGTCTCTAACATGGAAGAATCTCCAAATGGTACCACTAAAAATAGCCACAACTGGAAAAAATGAGGTCTGTGAGGCACAATATTACGTGCACGGGTGGATGTAGCCTAGTCGCTTAGGCCTTGGGCTGCTAATACAAAGGATACAGGTTCAATCCGAGGTAAGAGGTGGAATTGGACAGCTACTGTAATCACAATCCAGCTTTATAATGATTGTGCCCTTTAGCAAGACACTTAACCAGAGGCTGCTCCAGGGGGACCATCCCTGGAATTAGTTACTGTAAGTCACTTTGAATGATCCATAGCCGCTAATGGCGACTTTCACAGAATTCTCACAGAGATGCTGTTACTGAGGTGGCTTTGAAGAACGATATGATTGGGAATTCACTGACTAAAATCCAAATTGGTTCCCCTGCTCTACAGAGAGACGGACCTTGATCTACAATCGGCTTTCTTCCTCTACCTTGTCATCCTGTTCGCTTTGTTCTACAGAGCAGACCTGCCCATAGATCAGTGCTTCAATTTTGAGTCACATAACAGGTCCTGAAGTCATGGGTAGGGAAACTCCCTCAACCTTCTGGAGAGATTGCTGAGCCATTATTTGAAAGATTTCCTGGCACGAACTTCCAATAACAACAAATCTAACTGTGGTTGGTCACATTTACATGTAGGTCAAATGTCATTTTCCTGATTGAATGGGCAGTTCTTGAACAGAAAAAGGTAAAAAATCATCTCGTCGATCGTTAAAAGTGTAGCTAAATGAGAATATGACTTTCTAAACAAGAAAAATGGCTGCAAGGTGAATCAAACCTCTGAGAAGTTGTCCTTGTAACAACTCTGAGGGGGTTTCCGCAGCATCAACATTCACAAAGCCAAAAGAGCCTGAGGTAAACAAATGGACTCATCTAGGATCTTCTCCTGAGGAGAGACTGTAATTCTCCTCACACCAAATGGAGGACGAAGGGGGAAAACAGGCATCAGCGCCTCGGGGGAGGCCCAACTTGGCTTCTTATGTTCCTTTGTTTCTGAAAAACATGCAAGGTAACCCTGCTGAGAACCGAGCCGTCAATGGACAACACCTAAACAAGCCTATCTGCCGTCGGAGGGGCTTTAAATGCGGAAGCCCTGCTGTTCTTCAATGCGGGACTTTCTTAAAATCTCCCAAAATGACTACGACTACCCCTTTCACCTAACCACATGAGGTCTTTATGTCCTTTCTGCTCACATTCCTACTAGGGTCAAGGTCAGTGTCTGGGACTATGCCTGCCTTCGACTGATGGCTTCTCAAAGGGCTCTCTGTTGCTACAAGTCCTGCAGAAAACCATCAACGGCTCTACAGAACTTCAAAGCTTGAGGAGGAAATGTCCTTTGACCTGCTAATTTAAACCAATCAGGAGCGTCTCGCTTTGGCTTTAGAAGCGGACGTCGGAGATTGGCAGGGTTTCTCTCTCTTTGTCTTCCTGGGAAAACATATTGACCTGCCTCTCAATTCAAACAGGAGCCAATTAGCCATGGCCGCTGAATTAATTTAGCTTTTGTTTTTATAAAAGACTAAATCTGTGTCCCCAGTGTTTGTTTGCAGCTCAGTCATCCATCAAGGTCAATCAGGGGGTTGAATTAGAAATAATAAATGAATTGCAGAAATAATAAATAACCTAGAGAATTACCTGTCATTAGGAGCTCTAAACGTTCCCTGAATTGGACATTGTGTTTGCACAAAGGCGACTGGCTCAAGTTTTCAAAATCAAGGAGCAAATGAAATATTGACAAACTGGCACTTCCTCTTTGGGACTGGGCCACATTACAATGCAGGTGGCAGAGCGTGTCTACATCCAACACGTTCTGGATGAGTGTACAAGCTCTAGTCTATTTGTCTCTCACGGACCCTTGCACTATCAACTCCCGCACTGTCTCGGATGTTAATTATGTCAAGATTGAGACATTTTAAATAACGAAGACCATACGAAAGGTGTAACCTCAATTCGCTAAAGTTTGTTTTGTTACATGTGTGGAGAAACGAGAGCTGTTGATCTTGCACGAGATCAACCAGAAGTGTGACCTCAGAGGATAATAATGCTCACCTGAAATAACTGGGGCAGCCAATCGGATGCCTCGGCCAATTTGCCACATGCTGCAACTGAATCAAGGTCATGAACAGTTCTCTAGTTTGTTTTGTTAGATGTTCCGAGAAATGAAGAGCACACCTATCTTTATCTTTCTCATCACATATTTAATAGTTGAAAGCATTACATTAAGAATGCAACAAGAACTCAAGTCTAATGCATATGTAACTAATCATATTAGCTGGTAGATGACAAGTTAATGGATCATCAAAATAAATATTCCATATGCTCTAGCGGTGACATGGTTATATACACGCACATACACACACGGACCTCCCCTAGCTGATCCATTCCTCTAAGTGTTGAATTTGAGTGACGGGACACATATATTGATTTCGGCACTTTATCCCTTTAAAACAACGGCCGTCACCGTGAGAAAGCAAAGGAGATAAACGAGCGCTGCGGTCCGCAGGGAGCTGAGCCTAAAGATTTCCCATCAGTCCTTGCTCTCGCTGACCGAATGCCCGCTCCACAGCTCTAACATTATTCCTTCTTTACACTATCTGTTTACTCTTACTGAGATCAAAATAGTGCCTGAAACTCTTTTATTAACAAATAGTCAGGGAAAGGGTTGATTTAACATAAGAAAATGTTTGTCAAACTATTCATTTTCTCCACTTTTTGCACATCCGTTAACAGAATTTAGGACGAATAGTGTTTCAACCAAATTATTTTAGCAATAAACATTAGATTAAAAATTATGAAATAAAACATTACATTAAATATAATAAAAATATAAACAGACAAAAAGAAATAAACGGGTAGCAGTAAAAAAAAAAATTCTCTTTTAAATGTACAAGTTTTTACAATATACAGGTATTTAAAACAAACTATTTTTCACGCAAGGTTAATTTTACGCTGTTAGATGTGGCTTTCTTGAGCAAATCCTTGGCTCTACAATATTTTCCATACCATGGATTTGTCTGATCCTCATTTGCTGTTTCAATCTTAGCATTGTTTAAGGTTTTGTAGCTGCACACTCTTTGAACCAAAACTGTTGAAGAAAAAAACAAAACTATCTTTTCTGAATCAGAAACAATCTTGCCCCCCACAGCGTGCAGACATTCTGAAACGGTCTTGCGGAGTTTATTGTCAAGTTCAGGATGGGAGAGGGCAGGTTGCAAGCAGACAGCCTCTAATACCTGTAATATAAATGGTAATAGTGCCAAGCTTCCTCTGAATCCCAAAGAGCCAACCTGGGAGTTTTACCTCAGACGAGGCCTGTTATTCCTCTCTGGGCTTTGTCTCTAAAGAATGCACTCTGCACACCACACTTTGCCAAATTGAATTTATCCCGTATTGACATCACTCCAGGTCCCACAGTTGAAGGTGCGCACACACGCACATCAGACTGACATTCACAAGGACAGACAAGAGGGGAAACCCTATTGCTTTATAAAGCGGGACCCAATATGCAGTATATGTGGATATTAGTATGTAGATCAGAGTATAAAAGTTTGCATTACAGCACAATTCTAATTGACACAACTAGCAAAACTAGTATGCAACAAACATCACACACAAAAATACAGGGCATAAAGGCTGTTTAAAAATTTGGGGCATTATCAGATGTGATGAATGCTTAATATTTACACTCACAATACTTTCTCAGCATCAGACATCATATACTGCCTTTGTGTTAAATCATGGTTATGATGTTACATGGTTACAATGTGGTGAAAATTAAACTATGCCAGAATGGGTAACATATTAAACAAAATAACACAAAAAACATGCAGGGCCACAAGTTACAGGGTTGCAAATTTAGCCGAAATTAAGCTGTCATTCAGCTTCCGCAAATAATATTTCGTAAAAATCGCTAAATTTATAATCCCATACGTAAGAGAAAACAATATTTGTTTGATCAATTTCCCCATTGTTTGATCATTTTTGATGCTTTATCTATGTATTTTACCATTGCTGCAAAGATTGATTGGAAAAGTAGTTTTGCCATGTTTTCCTGTAGTAGACTCAGATTACGGTAATTTGTATATAATTGCAGTATTTTCTTGATCGCTATTCTTCATCAAAAGCGTAAGTCTCTCATACTGCAATTATCCAAACCATCTGAAAGACCACTACACAGGGAGAGTGATCTAGTGTATAGATAATACAGTATGAGTTCACAGATACATGACTGCCTGTGAAGTGCTTTGACCTTCTAATGAACCGTTCTTCAATTCTCCGTACAGCACCAGAGCTTTTTCAACCATGCATCAAGGCCACACGGTGTCGCAGAGAGAGAGAGAGAGAGAGAGAGAGAGAGAGAGAGAGAGAGAGAGAGAGAGAGAGAGAGAGAGAGAGAGAGAGAGAGAGAGAGAGAGAGAGAGAGAGAGAGAGAGAGAGAGAGAAAGAGAGAGAGAGAGAGAGAAATGGATAAAAACTTTCATCCTTCTTACCGGAAAATGAAAGAGTAACAGAGACGCCCTGAGATCTGTAAAAGTGTCATGTGCCTTTTATTTCCCATTTCACGGGTATTACATCTTTTCATAAAATACAGGAAACACTGTTTTTGAGCAAAGAAAGGCAGGAGGGGACGGGATCTACGGCAAGATTATCAAAAAATGGTATCTAGCAAAGCAAAGAACTGGGACAACATCTATTTGCCCTCCAGGTTTCACATGGCTTTTAAAGAATGGATGTGTTTTTCAGAGTCAGAGAGGAAAATATAACATTATGTCAGGAATTGGATGTGGCCCTTTTCTTGGAAGGGCAATAAAAATACAAAGATTGAAAAAAATGGAAAGGCATGGATCTGTTATCTAAAGAGATTTTATAGGATGCTGTTCAGTGACAGAGATGGAAAGAGCATCGCATAATGCATTACTGCGGAAAATAACTAATTTATGGCATGAATCCAGTTTTGTGGAGTTGGAACGCAGGAAAAATGTAATATATATAGTACTCACTTAATGTCAGAAAATATATATGGTTTGTGTTGAGGCTTCAGTGCTAATTTGTTTTTAAGTCATTACTTTGGGCCTTGTGTGAACGAACAACATCGGGAATTTATGACATGCCATTAAAGTGCATTAACATTGTTGAAGTGGAAAATCGTTTTCCACTTGAATATTGCTTACAATGTTTAAGCTCCATGGTTTTTCCCTGAGTGTGTGTGCTGTGAAATGGATTCCTCTTTTCATATATAACCGTGCACTGCTTAGCGCGCGTGCGTGTGTGTGTGTGTGTGTGTTATCTCAACCTGGCTAAACAAAGAAGAGCATTGCAGGCTAAAGCGGAACTAGAGCCCTTACATTTGTATAGATGTGTGTATATTGTTATTTATATGATTTATATCCCACACACACTCCAATAGTTTACATTTTTGTGTCCCTAAATATGCATCTTCTCTCATAGGGTCTCTGACGTCAAATGTGGCCCTGAACCTAGAACATATGAAGAGCCTGTTTGAAGACACGATTAACGTGGTCCTGAAGAACACCAGAAAAGCAAAGAAATAATGATACGCCCTGACCCCATTTCTTGTTGGTTACATTTTATCAGTTTATTTGCATTTGTCAAAAATAGCATATGACGGTTTGACCCAGAGTTTTCCACTTTGAAAAAAACAAAAATAAAACAACAACAAATACACAAAATACAAGTTGTGTATTTTGTTCATTTAAATAATTAAATAAAATTAAAGTGAAATTGCTGATGAAAATATAAAAGCTCATTCAAAATATTAATAAATACTATAAATATATCTATATATAAATAATTCACTCATGTTGTTCCAAACCAGTAAGTGTCACTATTCAATGTGTTTGAGTTCTGTTTTTAAGATCTGGTTTCCCCTGTCTTTGTGGTTTTTGGTTTAGTCCTGTTAAGTTTTCCCGCTCCTCGTTTGTGTTCAGTCTCATCACCTGTGTTCAGTTAATTATCCCATCATTTCAAGTGTATTTAAGCCCTGTGTTTTCTCCCAGTGTTGGTCGATCGTCGTCTTTGAATGGTTGTGTGTTTCCTGATTTTCTGGAGTTTGTTCTTGTTTGAGTTTGGAAGTTTTCATTTTTGTTATTAAAATCTATTGTCTTGGAAATTCCGTGTCCTTGTCTTCGGTCACCTGCACAACTCCCTGACAGAACGATCGACCCCAAAATGGATTTTGCAGCAGTGGAGATCCTCCTTCTCTCCCAGGAGAACCAGTCCCTCGAGGCACACACACAGAGGTATTTGAACTTGGTACCCCATGTGCATTATGATGACACCAGCCTCTGTGTGTTCTTCCGGGCAGGTCTCAACTCAGAGACCAGAGCACGCCTGCCCGGGGATGGGCCTCGGGGGAACTTCCAGGGCTATGTGGAGTGGGTGCTGGTATCCTGTGGATCATCTCTCACCGTCGATGATGTCACCAGCCCCACTCCAACCCCACATCCAGCCAATTGAACCTTCGCCGCTGGTCCCGCCAGTCTAGTCAAGCCTTCGCCCTGGTCCCAGCCAGCACAGAGACCCTACCGCTGGCCTCTGCCAGCATGGACTAATAGACTTTTTCACAGAGCCCTTTGACCACCAGAGCCCGTTCCCAAGCCAGAGCCTTGACCCAGGCCAGAGCCGTTGACCCAGAGCCAAGCCCGTTGACCCAGAGCCAGAGCCCGTTGACCCAGAGCCAGAGCCCGTTGACCCAGAGCCAGAGCCCGTTGACCCAGAGCCAGAGCCCGTTGACCCAGAGCCAGAGCCCGTTGACCCAGAGCCAGAGCCCGTTGACCCAGAGCCAGAGCCCGTTGACCCAGAGCCAGAGCCCGTTGACCCAGAGCCAGAGCCCGTTGACCCAGAGCCAGAGCCCGTTGACCCAGAGCCAGAGCCCGTTGACCCAGAGCCAGAGCCCGTTGACCCAGAGCCAGAGCCCGTTGACCCAGAGCCAGAGCCCGTTGACCCAGAGCCAGAGCCCGTTGACCCAGAGCCAGAGCCCGTTGACCCAGAGCCAGAGCCCGTTGACCCAGAGCCAGAGCCCGTTGACCCAGAGCCAGAGCCCGTTGACCCAGAGCCAGAGCCCGTTGACCCAGAGCCAGAGCCCGTTGACCCAGAGCCAGAGCCCGTTGACCCAGAGCCAGAGCCCGTTGACCCAGAGCCAGAGCCCGTTGACCCAGAGCCAGAGCCCGTTGACCCAGAGCCAGAGCCCGTTGACCCAGAGCCAGAGCCCGTCCAGGCCAGGAGACCGTCCTGCCAGAGACTTCTTCCCCGCTGGTCCCGTCCAGCCCTGCCGAGCCCTCACCGCTGGTCCCGTCCAGCCCTGCCGAGCCCTCACCGCTGGTCCCGTCCAGCCCTGCCGAGCCCTCACCGCTGGTCTCGTCCAGCCCTGCCGACCCCTCACCGCTGGTCCCGTCCAGCCCTGCCGAGCCCTCACCGCTGGTCCCGTCCAGCCCTGCCGAGCCCTCACTGCTGGTCCACGTCTGTCACGTCACGTCTGCCCAGCCTGTCCCAGAGCCTGTCCCTTTTCCAGTCACTCTCCCCATTAATTTTTTGGGGGGGGGCCATAGGCCCTCGCCGTGGGCGCCGAAGGACCCACGGCCACCCGAAGGGGTCTCACCGCCATGGCCGCCCGAAGGGGTCTCACCGCCATGGCCGCCCGAAGGGGTCTCACCGCCATGGCCGCCCGAAGGGGTCTCACCGCCATGGCCGCCCGAAGGGGTCTCACCGCCATGGCCGCCCGAAGGGGTCTCACCGCCATGGCCGCCCGAAGGGGTCTCACCGCCATGGCCGCCCGAAGGGGTCTCACCGCCATGGCCGCCCGAAGGGGTCTCACCGCCATGGCCGCCCGAAGGGGTCTCACACCGCCATGGCCGCCCGAAGGGGTCTCACCGCCATGGCCGCCCGAAGGGGTCTCACCGCCATGGCCGCCCGAAGGGGTCTCACCGCCATGGCCGCCCGAAGGGGTCTCACCGCCATGGCCACCCGAAGGGGTCTCACCGCCATGGCCACCCGAAGGGGTCTCACCGCCATGGCCACGCCCTCAGCCTGCACCGTCGTGGCCACGCCCACAGCCTGCTCCGCCCTGGCCACGCCCACAGCCTGCATCATCGTGGCCACGCCCACAGCCTGCATCATCGTGGCCACGCCCACAGCCTGCTCCACCCTGGCCACGCCCTCAGCCTGCACCATCGTGGCCACGCCCACAGCCTGCTCCACCCTGGCCACGCCCTCAGCCTGCTCCACCCTGGCCACGCCCACAGCCTGCTCCACCCTGGCCACGCCCTCAGCCTGCACCATCGTGGCCACGCCCACAGCCTGCACCGCCCTGGCCACGCCCACAGCCTGCACCGTCGTGGCCACGCCCACAGCCTGCACCGTCGTGGCCACGCCCACAGCCTGCTCCGCCATGGCCACGCCCACAGCCTGCTCCGCCCTGGAGGCTTCCTGGACCTGTACTATGCCCTCGTCAGCCTCCAGGGCGCCCACCCTCCCACCCCTTTGGATGTTATACGGCGCGAGATCGCGCCTTCGGGGAGGGGGGAGATACTGTCACTATTCAATGTGTTTGAGTTCTGTTTTTAAGATCTGGTTTCCCCTGTCTTTGTGGTTTTTGGTTTAGTCCTGTTAAGTTTTCCCGCTCCTCGTTTGTGTTCAGTCTCATCACCTGTGTTCAGTTAATTATCCCATCATTTCAAGTGTATTTAAGCCCTGTGTTTTCTCCCAGTGTTGGTCGATCGTCGTCTTTGAATGGTTGTGTGTTTCCTGATTTTCTGGAGTTTGTTCTTGTTTGAGTTTGGAAGTTTTCATTTTTGTTATTAAAATCTATTGTCTTGGAAATTCCGTGTCCTTGTCTTCGGTCACCTGCACAGCAACCCTGACAGTAAGACTTTCGTTCATCTTTGGAACACAAATGAAGAAATCTGACATATTTCTTTCCCTCCATTGACAGTCTAAGCAACTACCACTTTGACACTTAAAAAAGTTCATAAAGAGATCGTAAAACTATTCCATATAAATCGGGTGGTTTAGTCAAAATTTTCTGAAGAGACTTGATTGCTTTATATGATGAACATAATACATTTTGGCTTTTATTAACATATAAACATTGATCAGCGAACATAAACAGAAGTTCAACCAAACGTGCTTGACGTGCGAGAATGAACCTGATTGGTTCTCATGCTTGAGCTTCCATTGACCACAATTGACGTGTGCATTGATGAATGTTTATGCGTGTTTAAATCTGTTCATCATATAAAGAAGTCGAGTTTATTCAGAAAATTTGGATTAAACCGCTCAAATCATATGGATTAGTTTTCTCTTTATAAACATTTTGAAGCGTCAAAGTAGTAGTTGTGTAGCTGTCAATGGAGAGACAGAAATGTCTCAGATTTCATTAAAAATAAAGTTCATTTGAGTTCTGAACAAAAGTCTACGGGTTTGAATCGACATGATGGTGAGATAATTCAGCAATAATTCTGACAGATTCAGTTAATTACACATGAATCTCTAAGTCTTTTTGACCAATTCACTAAAATAACCTGCTCGTATAGTCATTTGTTCATGTTTTGGACTACATTGAACACACTGCTTATTTTTGCGTGCAGCCAGCAAAAAAAAATCTGTTTTCTATTATTCATATAGTTGTTTGCATTCCTTTATGAAACTCAGTTGCTCAATTCAGGATTTCGAGAAAATTCCAGCCACCAGCTGCACATTCAGTGTGCGATCCCATCAAATAATCATCAATAACAGGAACTCAATAACTGATTATTAGTGCTGTAGCATTACCTTCTTTTGCAAATACAAGATCAGGCCATCAGCCCAGCAGAATGCATGTTACACAAACGTGGCGACCTCACCTCGTCATTCGTCCAAGAGGCTGAGGCCAACGCAAAGCAGCGTGTTGTAAAATATTTACGAATTAATACAAAATCCGAGATGACACGTTGCCTGTTGGGATGCGTTGTTCCATTATATTTGTGTTTCCCCAGCGCAGCAGCTGGTATTTAGACATTAGGAGGTGTCAGCACCATAACCATGATTTTTCACGGCACAACCCCGCCACAGAAGACACCCAGATGCTGCTTTCAAAAGGTTAGCAGGCCACTGTTATGAGAATGTCTGTTATCTCAGCTAAAATGTCTTGTTGTAATTTAGTTTGTTAGACTTTTTACTTGCGGACTATTCATTAAAACCTAAGTTCCCGTGTCTGCATATTCTGTGTCGGCACTGATAACGCCTTAGACAGTTAGCAGTAAGTTTTTGGTTATTGCAGGCCTGCAAACCCCACAAAGAGAGGGGGAAAAAGTACTATAGCTGCTTTGTCAGGTCAATTTTCAATAAAAAATAGGAAATGAAAAGAAACGCTGACAGTGAAAGCGCTGTAACAGTAGACATGCCCGTACTTGAGAAAACCGATGCTCAGTCCCATTGTTTGTGTGGTTCTTTCCCATTGCACGCGCTGTGGTCGCGTTTTCTCTTTTTGGCTATCTTTGCATCAGGTAATATTTGGAATGCGCTTTCTATTGCACCGACTGCTAGGGCTGATGGGAAATAAAATTCAATTCATCAATGCCACATCTTATCTCTGATACCCACAGCGGTGTGTGTTGGCTTCTGTGCCCCCCATCACATGTGTTAATTTACTTTGTGCTTCTCTTATCGGCGCAGACGGACAAAGGCCTCAGTGAGAGCCTTTTCTTGCTCTGGTAGCAGCCGTTCTGCGCGTTTATCATCGAGCCGGCTGGACAGAGGGTTCGCCAGTGATTAAATGGAATGCTGACCACCTAAGCGCCATATCCCACAATCCAACAGCTTACCTGACCTCCCTCCCCTCCAGAGTTTTAAATTCGGGCTGCATCGACGATAAGAGAAACACAGACAACAACCTCAAATTTCATCACCGCTCTCAACGCCCCTGGCTACAACGCAGACTCCATCACTCCAGGAAAGCTTCAGAAATAACAGTCACGTACAGGTCCAGACTGAGTTATTTTCTGCACCGGTTTGGGGAAAAAATCTACAGGATGCATTTCAGAAAATGACGATTTTGACATTATTTACTCACCCTAATGTTATTCCAAAACAGTTCTTTCACAGAACAAAAAAGATGTTTTGCAGAATGTTTAAGCTACTCTTTTCTATTCAATGAAAATCAATGGTGACCAAGGACAGTCAGGCCTAAAAAAATGACACCATAAAAGTACTCCAAATAATAATAACCTTCAAAATAATCCAATAATGTGTGCGTTACATTTTACCTTCTGAAGCCATATAATGAAATTTATCTCAACTATCTTCCCTGCTTGCATTTATTAATATGACATAACACCATATTTAGATTATAACACCATCAATTATCTGTTTGGTAACTGATCACAACTGATCAGTTGATTTTTCAACATCATACTGAAATATCTGAAAGGCTTCCAATTCTCATTTTCCGCAGAACAGATTCATGATACCAGCTGCGCTTATTTTCGCTCTCTCATCTCTCCCACAGTGAGTTACACACAAACCCAACTCTCCTCACTCTGGCTGAATATTGTTGGTGTTACAGGGCTTGAATTTCGCCGTAGGCTTGCGCGTATTGCGTAAAAATTTTGTGCTCACACCCAAAGTGCACGCACATAAAGCAACAATTTTGTACTTTTTGCTGCTCATTGCGCTTAAATACACACAATATAATACCAAACTGCTGGACTTGGCGAGTATTCATGTACACACAGTCCATTATGTTTTAAGTGAATGTAAAAAGAGCATGTGTAACAGTATAATGGACCAGTGTGTCAGGTCTTAAAGTGACAGAAGCCTAATAAACTGTTGCCAAATTATGAGATAATATTAAAAATATATATATGGCCCCTTTTCCCCATGGTATCAATGTCACAATTGTGGCCAGTGAAAATGCTGAGCGACTAGACCTTTGGAAAACCACTAGCCACAAATTTTGGTCCGTACAACAAATCTATCGTACAGTATGACTTAAGAAGACTTGGAATATTGCTTACAAGTTGCATGGACCACTGCAATGGTACTTATTTTGTGGGGCTTCGCATCATTAATTTTCATTGGATGGAAAAGTACAGTAACATCTGCTTTTGAGTGAGACATGAGTGATTAAATAATGTACAGTATTATCTTTAAGCAGAGCTGAGAGCATTAGACTCTTATTGGTCAAATAATCAAAAATATTAAATAAACATGCAATGGGTAGGGAGTGTGTACAGCTTTGTGAATGATGGGCGTTTCAATTTTATCAAAATGCATTTAGATCACTGTGACCGTTTGACACGACGCCTTATCACTCTCCAATCTCCTTGAGCCAGTTTGAATATTATTCTGCCATTATTTATTTGGGTAATTTAAATGTTATAATAGCATTTGTTCAGAACAGTGACGGCGACCTCTGTGTGACTGTCATCTCGGATTTCGACACACTGAAAAAGACACGGGTTAAAGATTAATAGACGAAATGCGTGAGGAGTCGATTTTTGTGGCGCCTGACTTATTCATGAGGAAATAAAGGGCCTTTAGCCACGCTAAAGCGTGAGTAAGTGTGTGTGATCTCAGACAGCAATATAAGTGTTATCAGGATAAATGCTGCATGGAGGCTGATGCCCGCCTGATTGAAGATCCTACGCCTTTCTGAATGTGACTGGCATACTAAACACAGATTTACAGTTAAAACACCCGGCCTGAAACAGCAGGGCTGCACTTAATCATGCCATTCAGCGGTCTTATTAGAGAACAATTACTAAATGGCAGGCCTTGTAAATCATAAATCATTCATCAAGATGACTCTGAGAAAATGAGTGCAGCATTTTGCAGGGAAACGCCAATGGCTTCCCTCATGTGTATTCATGGGAGTGTAGGTAGACATTGTGCAAAGCTGTTGCTGCCTTCATCTGTCATGAAAAAAAACCAAGACCTGAGCCACCAGAACAGGAAGGACTCTTGGGAAACATATGAGCGTGAATCCTTAAGAAGTACAACATCTGGATCCTGGTTTTGCAGGTGGAGTTATAAATGTGAAGTTATGTGAAGGGTTATTTTAGCTGTTTAGCCTGCATTACTTAATATGAGCCACATCTAAGTCATTCACGGTCTCATATTTGCAAAATATCTGACTAATTACAATGTTTGGATAATTTTTTTAAGGAGTAAGGACACCAAAGTAAGGATGCTCCTCAATGTTTGAATATAATTGATTCCTGTGATGGCAAAGATGAATTTTCAGCAGCCATTACTTCCTTTAGAAATCATTCTAATATACTGATTTAATTCTCAGTAATTATCAATTATTATTGATGTTCATTTATTATAATGGTTCTTATTGTCAATGTTGAAAACAGATTTTTTTCTGCTTAATATTTTTGTGGAAACCTTGACATTTTTTTTCAGGATTATTTGATGAATAGACTTAATTAAACAGCATTTATTTTTTCAATTTGTATCATTATAAATGTATTTACAGTCACTTTTGATCAAATTAATGCACCCTCCCCATTTATCATGGTTTCCATAAAATTGAAAACAGCAAAAAAAGTATTTTCAAAATAGCATATTAGATTGATTTCTAAAAGATCCTGTGACACTGAAGTCTGGAGTAATGATGCTGGAAATATGAAAATAGAAAAGTTATTTAAAATTGTAATAATATTTCACAGTATTACTGCTTTTATATACTATACCTACTATACACAAGTTAACAACATACATTTTGGAATATCATTCTGTAAAATACATGTTTATGCCAGAAATGGAAACCATGTGACCATTACAAATATATTTTGACTCTATTCCATTGCATTCTTGAGAAAAAAAAAGAAAAGAAACATGCATATAATAGCACAACCTCCAGGCAGATGAGTGTATTTTCAACTTACAAACATCACGCAATCAAATGTTCCTTGATCTCACTTCCCATCCCAAGTTGTTGACTTGTCTCATGTCGTCAGGGATGTGGGGGTGGGGGGCATATTATGAACCTTATCAGCGTGGCTCATGAATAATAATCAGGTGATGTAACGTTCACCCAGTAGTCACAACCGATTTGGGGAAGTGGGCACTAGCCCTAGTAGAATTACCGCTTCGACTTGAGCCATCGTTCAGTTGACTGCTGATGCAACCGGCTGGCAGATGTTTCTGCTTGGTCTAAAATCTTAAAGTAGACGGATGTCATTTTGATTACCTAAGTGGTGGGTGAGATTTGGGATCATTCCACCAAGTTTGGCACCTCTGACTTTAATATTTTCTGACATCCAGACACTTTCAGGGAAGAAAAATCATAGTAATAAGAAAATCTGAACAAAAACCCTTCAGTACTGGATATGCTTCTGGTTGATGTGCTGGTGCTGGGGTTTATTAATATGACTATGTGCACCTCCACTAGGAGGCGCTAGACTATAACTCCCCAAAGACAAACTCAACTCTGCGTTCCTTTGCTCCATTGCCTTCGGTGTCAGTAGAAGTGTCATTTGACAGACATCTGTCACAGCTCATCCTCTTACACACCCTGTCAACTCTCCCTCACTCACTTCCTCTCTTTCTCTCTCTGGCCTCCTCAGGCTGTTTAGCATGTGTGAGTGAGCAAACTGCTTCAGGAGGAATAGAAAGACATGAAGGGTGAATTTCTGTCTTTATCAAAGTCTACTTCAGCACTTGCTAACCTTGTTCCTGTAGATCCCCCAGAAGAACACATTTGAGATGTCTCCTTTATCTGACACAACCATTTTAGAGTACTAATGAACAGATGAGAACCAGGTGTGTTGGATTAGAAGTCATCCAATTAGGTATGTAAAAAAACAACATATATTCATATTGATTTTTCGGTCGGTTGTCTGAATGACTAGTCAACTTGCGATTCTTTGAAGGTGCTTTACAAAAATCAAACCAATATGTTTCCATCCAAAGTTGCAAATTTAACTTAAGCACAAAATTGGAATATCACACAAGACATTAGCAAATAAAGAACAGTTTCCATCCAGTAAGTCAAAGAAAACGAAATCATCCCTTCCTGATAAACTGGCACTAAATATCACTAAGAAAAGTAGGAGAAGCCACTGTATATAGCCTAATAACTTTTGCAAATTACTTGCGCCTCAGAGCGTGCAGATGAAATGCAATAAACGCGCTCAGTGCTACCTTGCTATCCTGCTGTTTGTGAAGGCAGTCATGTAAGATAGTTCTGGAGGCTAATTATACCAAACCACTTTGACAACAGACTTTGCTCAGGTATTTCAGAACAACCAAAACAACATTTCAGATCCTGTGAAACGAGATCGGTTCGCTGGTTAGTCCGGTTATGCGTCCCATCGTGCAGTCACGACTTTTTGATGCGCATCGAGGAATTAATTGATTAATGTGTTTCCATATTAGTTTCTATGTTGTTTTCTTATGGATAAAAAAAATGTATCTGACTCAATTGAATGCATACATTTTTAGTTTTAGAATTTATGCTCATCTTGGCGTTTCCATCCAGCGATATTTCAAAATGCGCATAAAAACAGGTGGATGGAAACATAGCTATTGATCCATTAGTAAATGGGTTAATGTCTAGTTGACAATAACATTATGAAACTCAGAAACGTTCTCAAGAACAACTACTTTCGATTCGCTTGCATCACATACATGTCATCAGAGGCACAGAAGTGATCTGAGAAGGGAATAGTATAAACCATATCAGTTTAGCTCATGAATATGGATTAGGTGACAACATTCACCTAACTAATACTCATGAGCCCCAATTTATTTTCTGAAAGGCTGTTAGATGGGCATTTTATAAGACATTTTATGATTAACTCTAATGCTTGTACATTGATGAAACTGGTTGGCAGATGCTTTTGAACGGACTCATAATAATTTTACTTGACCGGCTACACAGTTTTTTCCCCCCTCCAAGCTAAACAAAAGTCTTAAAATGATCATTTTCCAAAAAGTAGTGTACTTCTAATCAGATAGGCTAGATGAATGTGGATCCGAGTAAAGACCGATGTGTTCCTCTCCTAAATCCCTCAAGTTTGTTTTTTTAGCTCAACAAAACACTCTGGTGGAAGGCCTTTTGTCGACGCCATGAAGCCCCTGGATTACCATACATCTGGAGGGTCCGCTTGACGGACAAGTGAAGGATGGCGAGCGCTCTCCCCCGTGATAATGACAGTGATCTGGCAGCTCTCAGATTGAAGTCAAGGGCCACTGGGTGCTCTGTCAAAAGAAGCAGTGCTGTCGGTCAGGCTCTGAACAGCCCTCCACAGGGGGCAGCGTTTAATTACCTCAGGTCTCCAGTCGACTCTCCAGCTAAAACAAAAGTAATTGCCACACTTGAAAAAACAAAAACATGAAAAACTTCTT
The DNA here is from genome assembly GCA_036326025.1 of Chrosomus eos. Classification (NCBI taxonomy): domain Eukaryota; kingdom Metazoa; phylum Chordata; class Actinopteri; order Cypriniformes; family Leuciscidae; genus Chrosomus; species Chrosomus eos. The sequence continues at coordinate 29,432,069 of CM070839.1, forward strand.
TGGTTAACAGGGCCGGGGCGACCAATTCAGAATGCTTCGTGGAGGAGTAATCTGTATGCAAAGAGGGAGCGCTTGGCAGTGTGCGGTTACTTGGAAATCTCAGTGTGATGATCTAAGCGGAGCTGTAATATTACTTTGTGCAGATATGAGACGGACAAAACGAATCAACAAATAAACAAGTTCCACATTTGTCTGGCTCACACTGACTGATCCAAACAATCAATAACAAACAAAAGCAGCTTTTAGCATCTTCTGTGAAATCGAACGTAGACAGAACGAAGTGTTTCAGGACCTCAGACCAGCTTTTTGTCTGTTATGGTGGGAAGCTAAAGGGAAAGGGCTCTCTTCAAGCAAAGGTTGTCTCACTGGATAGTGGACGCCATTGTCTTGGCTTACCAGACCCAGGGTCGACCATGAGTGTGGCTTCCTCTTGGGATTTAGAGCATGGCGGCTTGCTAACAGACATCCCTGGGCGACACCCAACACATTTGCGAGATTCTATAATTTCCGGGTAGAGCCAATGTCCTCTCATGTACTCACTTCCACTAGCCAGTAAGTAGGACCTGCTCGTTGTTATTGCTTGCTGCGCCATTTCCCTCCAAGGACTGGATACGTGGCCTATTTCACTCTTCAGATGAGTTCTTCTTAGACCCTGAGTTCCTTCTACACTGTTGATGCCGTCAACTGTGCAGGCCTGGTTGGTCAGCCCTCGTGATTGGCTAGGTGCCTCCATGTGCACGGTTCCCCCATTGGGCAACCCGAACGTGTATATTTCCATGGTAACACTCCTCCGAGCAAGTGTCTTTCCCTTGCCTCAAGGTTGAAGCTTTTCACCCTGTGGGCTGGATACCTCTGAGTTCTCCATATGCATCCCGTACTCGGGTCATATGTGTATTCTAAGTCCTCCCTATGGGTAGGCGATGTGTTCATATTCCTCCTGGGATATGCTACTCAGTGTACCTTGGTATTCCTGCGTTAAGCCTAGCTCTTCGTCCGTGCTAGTCTAACAGGTCAGCTGACAGGCTCTCTGTATGTTTACAGCATTAGGTGATTTATTTTTGGAGAACAATTAACATAACACATTGACGTATTTACTGTCTACCTAAAGGAATCATTCCTTATCCAAAGGAATTGATATTGAATCAATATCAGAATCAAATCACAAGAATTGAATTGAAATTGTGAAATTTGTGTTAAGCAATAATACAAACAGTGGCATACCAGTCTTGTACCATGTAAACATTGTGTTTACATACGGTAGGTAATAAACCAAATAATTTGAAAAGTTTTTTTTTTTTTTACACATCCCTTCCCAATCCCCCCATTTTATGTTATGTTACATTTACACTATTTACAATGACAGGGCCTGCCCTCTTGTCTTTTTGGCTTGTTGGTTCTGATTGCACTTTAATCCAGATAATATCCCAGAAGGGAATATCAAAACAAAATAAAGTTTAAACTTGTTTTGAACAATTTCTTTGTCATCTGCAGATTGATTTTAAGTAGGGAGAGAAAAAAATCGATTTAAATCGGATTTTTTTGAAAAAAAATCTGGGTTTTTTATTCGGGCCATATCGCCCAGCCCTACTTCTAAGCGAAACCCCCATTTCGTCAGTGTCACGGTGTGGGTTTTGTGTCTTGTTCCTTGTTTTCGTCTGTCATGTGATTCCCTGTTTGTCATGTGTTCCTGCCATGTGTCTTGTCCCATGTTCAGCTGTTCCCCGTTATGTTGATTAGTCTTCCCAGGTGTTCCAGGTTTACCACGCCCCCTTGTTATCTTGTTTAGCTTATCTTCCCTTGTATTTAAGCCCTGTGTTTCAGTTCAGTCTTTGTGAGTTCTTAATGTTGTTAGTGTTGTAATGGTTGCTGTCGTGATGTTCCTGGCCTGATTGTCTTTTGTTTGTTTCACCATTAAATGTGCGTGCACTTGGATTCGCTCTCTGCTCCATTCTTCCCGCGTCATTACAGAAGAACTCACCACAACGATGAATCCAGCAGCACAGATCATGCGCCTCCGTCAGGGAGACCGGCCCATTGAGAATTACGTGAGAGACTTTATTGAACTGTACAATGAAACTTCAATGGACTCGGTGTGCCTGATGATCTTCTTCAGGGGTGGGCTATCTGAGCCATTAGGGTCAATCATGCCATTGCATGATCCGCAATGGACCTTAGAGTTTTACATGGAGTTGGCCTTGTTATTTTATGACTCAACCTTTACGGTGGGGTTGGCAGATACGGAGCCCTGCAACCCCACAGTACCCACCAAGCCCGAGCTTCACGTCCAGCCAGAGACCGTCCAGCCAGAGACCGTCCAGCCAGAGACCGTCCAGCCAGAGACCGTCCAGCCAGAGACCGTCCAGCCAGAGACCGTCCAGCCAGAGACCGTCCAGCCAGAGACCGTCCAGCCAGAGACCGTCCAGCCAGAGACCGTCCAGCCAGAGACCGTCCAGCCAGAGACCGTCCAGCCAGAGACCGTCCACGTCACGTCTGCCCTGCCAGAGATGCAGCACGTCACGTCTGCCCTGCCAGAGACGCTGCACGTCACGTTCACCGAGCGGTGTTCCCGGACAATATGGCCGCCACCGAGCCGGTGTTGGGTCCTGAGCCTGCTCCAGCTGATGACCCCATAGCTACCCCCAGGAAAATTTTGGGGGGGGGCAGTAGGTCACCGCCGTGGCCGCCCGATGGGTCTTCACCGCCGTGGCCGCCCGATGGGTCTTCACCGCCGTGGCCGCCCGATGGGTCTTCACCGCCGTGGCCGCCCGATGGGTCTTCACCGCCGTGGCCGCCCGATGGGTCTTCACCGCCGTGGCCGCCCGATGGGTCTTCACCGCCGTGGCCGCCCGAGGGGTCTTCACCGCCGTGGCCGCCCGAGGGGTCTTCACCGCCGTGGCCGCCCGAGGGGTCTTCACCGCCCTGGCCGCCCGCACAGCCTGCTCCGCCCTGGCCGCCTGCACAGCCTGCTCCGCCCTGGTCGCCCATGCTCCACGGTCCAAGGATGGAGGGCCAGGCCCGCACTGAGACCTAGCACCGGGACACGGCAAGGCGGGCCTGGCCCTCCATCCTTCCCCCAGACCGCCTCCACTTCACCACCCTCCTGAACTATTGTTTTTTGTTTTTAGGGGCGTCGGGAGCCGCCCATAGGGGAGGGGCTATGTCACGGTGTGGGTTTTGTGTCTTGTTCCTTGTTTTCGTCTGTCATGTGATTCCCTGTTTGTCATGTGTTCCTGCCATGTGTCTTGTCCCATGTTCAGCTGTTCCCCGTTATGTTGATTAGTCTTCCCAGGTGTTCCAGGTTTACCATGCCCCCTCGTTATCTTGTTTAGCTTATCTTCCCTTGTATTTAAGCCCTGTGTTTCAGTTCAGTCTTTGTGAGTTCTTAATGTTGTTAGCGTTGTAATGGTTGCTGTCGTGATGTTCCTGGCCTGATTGTCTTTTGTTTGTTTCACCATTAAATGTGCTTGCACTTGGATTCGCTCTCTGCTCCATTCTTCCCGCGTCATTACAGTCAGTCACTGACGTAACTCGGAGTGACTGAACGAAAGGTAACTTTTTTTTAAATTTAAATTATGGCCACAATTTAACATACGGGAACAAATTAATTTGGGCCAAGGTATCTTGTTCCCCCCACTTTATAGCTTTATCTATTGATTCTAAAGCGTATTTATATTACCTTTCTATATTTATTAATTTAAACTGTGCATAATAATAATAATTGCTAAACTAAAATTGTACATGTGTGATCAATAAAGGGTATAATGATTACATAAATAATATCTAAATCATACAAAATTATTATTCTAAATAAGCAATACTAAAAGCCAGATGATTTTGTCTTTAAAAATCATTTGCTATGTAGTGACCTTTACTTTGGAGTAGAACCAGGTGAAGTGACTTTATCGCATCAGACATGTCAATTTGCTCACAGCTGATTGGTCCAAGTTCGGTTTCTAACCTCTTACCCGGAACATAACCTGCCACGGACCAGGTTAGCCGTGGAGCGTTACTAACTATGGCGATGAACACTGCTAAAAGCCAAACCACTTTCAATGTGCCTAAACCCCCTGGTTGATGCAAATTAAATTGAAACATACCTGGCTAGCCAGTAGCCACCTAAACCAGCTTCATGGTATAGACCCCTGATCTGTTCAAAAGGAAGGAAACACCACTACTTCATTTGGAAACATGCATCAGTCATTCTGGTTTCATTTAGTTAGAAACTATTTCCATATAGTTTAAAGTGACTTTATTCATTCTAATGACATGCAAAATCCTATCCAGCATATTAGGAGTTAACATTCGTGGTTTGGAAAAATCTGCTTCAAAGAGAATCAAAAAACACAATAGCAACCAAAACAACAACAACAACAACCATAAAAAAGCCCTCCATCCCTAGTCTTTCAATAATTCTTCAGTGGTTCTAATTAGTGTAATTAATTCAGTTTAATGAGCCCTCTTCTCTCAGTCTACACCCTCTAAATCATGTCATGACCACTTTAGAAGGAAACCATATGAGCACTTGCATTTAATGCATGTTTTTGTAAATGGCTTTAATCCACAGGTGATGTTGTTTGCTATGAGAGCTGCATGAAGGATCTGGGTCTGAGAGCTTTCATGAAGAGAGCACAGGCCAAAACATGTGATGTCACGCCAGGAAAACCACAGAGCTCCACTGCTGATAGCCTTAATTAGCTTCCTGACTCGAATTTGTTTCGTTAATGAGCGTGTTGCTTGTAAGATAACGTTTTGGCTGATGAAGACTAATTCATAATAGGCAACACTTCACTTCAACTCTGCCTTGTTATTCGGTTTTGTTGTTAACCTTACCTAGTGTTTCTCTTCTTTTCATCTGTTTCTGTTGCTTCTGTGAAGTTCCAAACTCCTCTTTCTCACGTCTGTCTCTTTGTCTTTTCTTTATTCAGCTAGGGTTGTGTAACAGAGTGAAAAGAGCAGCCTCATCTACATTCTCTGAGCTTCAGGCTCAACTCACATCGACTGCAAGACACTAAATGTGACAGACCAAACAAGTCAAACACACTACAGACAGACATCACAGGAACCTAAACACAGATCGCTCTAGTGAGACTGTCCAAAAGTCGCTCTAAATACAGTGTCAGCTCTATTTGGCTCTGAAGCTACACGATTATCTGATCACTTTTATTTCTTGAAGGAAACACTTGCAAAGACTATGTGTTAGCAAATGCAAATTTATAAAATGGAGAGTTAAAAATTTGTATATATCATCATACAAAGAACCAGTCACTACACTGATTTGAGTCTTACAAGCCATAAATACAACACAAGTTGTATGTGTTTCATTCGCTAAAAAGCACTGCCTCATAAAGGGTCATTCCATCAGGAATTGGTTGGAAAAAAGGCCAGGATAAACTTAAATTTCCACATCCAGACAGGTCTTGCGCACAGCTTTCAAAGTGTTGTGACTCTTCTGTCTTTTTTGTGCATGCGGTGTTGTACACGCACCCTCAGTGTGGTCTCAAAAGGTATACTTTGGGCTTAAGCTGCTTGTGCTGTATTCACTAAAAAGGGAGTGGCGTTCTGATTCACCAAAAAAGGGAATGGTTCATACTAGGCAGTTGTTTGGGAATTAGTAGGATTAGAATGGTAACCCTGTATGGTTTTGAGTCACTAAAATGATTTGTCTCATTGGGTATTAGTTGGACTATACTGGTTGTGCTGTATAGATTTGATTCACTAATAAGAATTGGCTCATAAGGGTCATTCCATCAAGAATCTACGCGGTTTGTGCTGTTTTGATTCTTTAAAAAGAACTGTCTCACAAGAGTCATTTGTTCAGGAATTGGCAGAATTACAGTGGTCAAACTTCTTTTTATTCACTAAAAATAACTGACACATAAGACTATTTTGTTGTGGAATTAGATAGACTAGGTTTTGATTCAGTAAAAAGAATCATTAACTCAACCGAATGTCGTTTGGTTCCGCTATTTCTTTTTTAAATGTAACTGGTTCTGAATAAACGTATTGTCCGAAACCTTATGTAGTAAATCACTGTAGCGCATTGACCTCTCACAGCTGCAGTAAATCTCTTTATTGTTAATAAACATCCGTTAGCATTTTAGAGTCTTCTCAAAATAAAGTCACATGACATGATCATTAAAAACATTTAATTAAATTCAGAGTTTTATACTTATCTTCAGATTTGAAATATAACACGGTCAGACATGTGGCTTTAGCTTTTTCTAATAACTTTACAAAACTTTGAAGCTGAAACTTTCAGTATGACAATAATTAATTCTGACTTTATAATAAACTGTAAAGTGTCTGCTTTCAAATGAGACCATACTTATGCTATTAGTGCAAAGAGTCCATGAACTGTATCAGTTTTCGTTTGAATATGCCATTTCTAGGTTAATACAATCTATTTAAATTCTTTCTATATATATATTTTTTTTAAATATATAAGCAAACAATATCTAAATAGCTGGTAGAATGCAGTAGAAGACCTAACGTGTCAATGTGATTTGTACTATGATGACATCATCACACCAAGCCACATCAAACTGCCAATACGAGGGACGTTAATGCAGGCCAAAGAACACATATTTTACTCTCTAAATTAGGTTGGGCGGGAGGGCAATAAAATTACGACCACCAAATCAAACAATATTAATTGCACTTAAGGTTGAAAGACATGCAAAACTCTGATCACTTGCATATTTGAGGCTGGGTGATAAAAACGGTCTCAAGTGTGCATGAGAAGTGCCAGGCGGCCATAATGATAAATCAGAAATGCAAAGAGAGACACAAGCAGCCAGTGATCAGACCCAAGAGAGAGAGCTCGTCTCCATAATGCCCTGTTCAATCAATACAGGAACGCCCTTTACACGCTTCTATAACAGACGGCCAAGCATTCCGATCTCCACCCGACCGTGATTCTTCCTGCTTTTCTTCTAAGTAAAGACTACCAAGGTCCAGATAAAGCTATTTTAGACTTCTAAGAGCTGTGGGTCAATGACCTGATGCTCTTTTTTTTTCTATTCATTTATTTAAAAACTACATTAAAATGCAGTACACTGATATGAATATCAGAATAATAATCATTTCCGAATTAAAATTCATGTTGAGAGCATAAAGTCAAAAAAGTCCTAAAAGTCAAAACTGCTTCAGTGCTTATTAATGGAAAACTTGTGTCTGTCAAATCAAAGTTATAAGGCCAATATGAAGAAATAGAAAAACAGAAAAGGACCTCAGCAGACCCTTAAGAGTACGTCATGTCAAGATCAATACAGACATTCTCTTAAAATATCAGATCATTTGACATTTATTATGGAAAGTCAAGCTTAGTTCATATTTAATGTCATGTGGTGTGATTTCCCCAAAATGTATCTTTATTTATTTATTGGAATGACTACATGACGATATAATTGTACTTTTAACATGTTGTCACATGACATTTTAGCACCATTAACTTAAATTCCTTTTAAATCTAGAATTTTCTTCTTCTTCTTTTTTTTTTATCATGGACACTCTTAACACCAAAACATCAAAGGCAAAATACCCTAAAGCATTACAAATCTTGGGCCATTTGAAATTTATAGCATTCTTCAAACATTGCTTGAATGTTCTTAAGACAAAGTCTCAAGTAAGAGTGTAATTTAAAAAAAAAAGTTGGCGTAGCCGGCAAAATAAAGCAAGTAGGCAAGAGTTGTGAGTTGGTGGAGCTGGTTTGTTTAGATATGGAACAGACGTTGGAGAGAGATTAGCTGAGGCTCACCTCCACAGGGAATCTCCTGCCATTGATGCTGTGCTCTGAGCCGTCAGAACCATTGCTCTGGCCCCAGTGGAACTCCACCTTCTCCGCTTTGAAGCGGCCCGGTAGCCCGGCTCCTCTCACAAAATAATCGTCCTTCAGGAAGATCGCCACTGTGAGGTGCAGAGAAAAGGAGAGAGAAATAAAGACCACTTTCTTGGCATGTACATTAAACAAATGCATTCCAAGTATTGACTGAAAATAGACTGGAGGACACTTCCTTTCAGTATTTATGATTATTCCTTTAGCTTCCTTTGGGACACGGGCTGAATTTTATACACAATTCCTTTCTGCCGGTGCCCTCAGAAGGCCAGGTCTCAAATGAAGCAGTAATTTGGCTCAGAGAAGACATTTCCCCCTCACATCATTTCCAATTGCTTTTTTTTTATTCCTTTTGTTATTTCATAAAACAGAGAGCCTTAAAAAAAAGTGGGGAACCGATAGCGAAAGCTCTTCCTTCAAAGAGCATTTAGATTCACAAATTGGTCTTTCGCACCAGGACCGGACTTTAATTAATGGGCGCAACCTCAAATAGCACAGCCTTTGTTGGACAGATTTCTTTTTCTGATTGAATTTCGGAGTGATTTTTACTTGCCGCTTGCCACAAGAGATTTGTGTCCTATTTAAAGGAAACCTCACTTGTAATCTTAGCGAAACAGGCTAGTGTCCAACCATTGAGATATTGAAGCAATCAACTGGTGGCAGTCTGAATCCGTCACCACAGCAACGACGAGTGACGACTTAGAGGAGCCAGGGGCAAAAGTAAGACGCATGACACGCTCTAGCACAAACACACACTCTCAAGCCTGGGAAAAAACAACGCCGCTCTCTGTCCTTCTCTCGACTCCTCTTTAAGTTGTTTGGTCTTTTGTTGATTTTTTGACGTAATCCGACATGAGAGGGAGAATCAGTTTCATTAGCTATTCCGGCTTTGAGCTTCATGAGCTTTAACAAACAGGCAGGAATTAGACGGCTAAGCCAGCAGGACCTTGGAACGGCAGCTTGTGAAAACTAGGCCTCGCCTGCCAGCAAATCCTTGATCAATGCAAATGTTTCTTCAAGGTTCCAAGATCTCATGAATTTCTTAAGTTTAATTTGGTGGGGGTCTGTGAGAAGCTTGTGTATTGGTCAGTCCAGCAACACACACACTCGTTCGATCGCTTGCAAAAAACGCCTCTAGGTTTGAAATATCATACTGCTTTTACTCTTTCTGCAGTATATGGCATGTATACTGTGCACAGTAGGTGATATTTCAGTATGCATGGAACAGAACAAAGCACACCGAGTGAAATACTGTACCGAACAATGCAATGTACTTGATATCATCTTCCATTTTCAACACAACAAATAGATTTGACTGCCTAAAAATAAGGCATATTTATAGAAAATTGGATTAATAAGCATTTTAACTTATCATTGTTTATTTTATTACATATTTTTAATCTGTGTTTGTTATATTTTTATTATAAATTATTCATTTATAATTTCATTTAATGTTTTTATTAAATTAAACTATCTTCCAACACAATATTTCAAGATATGGTCTCTGTATGTCTGCTGTAATTATTACAATGCTGCTTCTTTTTAAACTTAGGATTGTTGATATATTAAAAATAATTAACCATGATTCATTTTGTGATTGTAGAGGATTCAAGATTGGGTATGTTTTTCAATAAAAAAGCATCTTGATTGATTTGTCTTTTTAGCATTCATATTAGTTTTTTTTTGTGTGAGTTTTTTTAATTTAATAAAATAATTTCAAGTCATCATGTGGCCACCTTGTTGAGAACCACTGGTGTACACTATATACTGTACAATACGCAAGTACGCTAGTATTCCATTGCAAAGACACCCAAGTTCTTTTTTTCACACTTATTCCTTTTCCGGACATCCCTAACGAGTGTTTCGCTCAAGTTGAGAAGGTCAAGGGTCACTTGACGTTGTAGTCGTCCATAGAGAAAATGATTTAAAACATTGATTGAGTCATGCATAATTCAGAGGTGCCGGGTCTGTAGGTTTATTGTGCCGCCCTGTTCCAGGTGATTATTTCTCTGATAAAACACTCATGTGTCAGTTATAAATAGCAGAGCAGCTCTCCATTATTCATGGGACAACAGCGGGACATTTGTCTTCCTCTGCACGGATTATGTTAAGGAGGGAAATGCTGGGCAATTCATGTCTGTGTAAACTTCCTCAATACACTCCGCTGCAGTACTGCTTAATGTTGCAAGACTGTAGCATGAAAACAGAATTCGGGTGTGAAAAGTTCAGGGGGGAATATCGCAGCATAAAAGTATGTTAGAGCTTGAAAGTACAAGAGTTGAACACTTCCATTCAATGTGACCTATAATTTGTAGAAGTCAATGGCATGGGGCAGCAACTGGCACGTGTGTCCAGCGTAAGTCTCTAATAAAATATAAAATAATTCTTAGACTTCTTAGAAATACTTTTAAGAGTGATAACTTATTTGTCTTTGAGCAATGCTATCACATGGCTTTAGAGGATTGTTTAGGTAATGTTATGACCCATTTTAAACCCCATTGACTTTTTAATGGCCAAAGCTGAGTTTCTCAAAAGCATTGTAAGCCTAAGAAGATCAATTGCAACCAATGGTCTCTAGGATCAACTTAGCTCACGATGCGTCTGAGAAACGCAACCCAGGACATTCTGCCTTATATCTGATGATATGATGATATGATAGATCAATGATATTTTTTTGGTGAACTATCACAGACTGTCTGTATCTGTGCGCATTTACCAGTTTTGCCTGTATTCTTCATTGACGTTTTGTTGGACGACTCTGCATCAAACCCATCCAACGTGAGTTCCTGGTACTCCATTGAGACCTTAGTGTCTTGGTCAGCTATATTGATTGGCGATTGGTTTCTCTCCTGACACTCAGGAAAAGCTGCCGTCCACCCTGTATCTGGTCCGTACGTCCCTGCAGAAGAGAGAGACAGCAAATCAATGGATCATCACACTGCAAACAGAAGCCGAAGCGCTCCCAGACTCACTTTATATTTCATAAATGCCAGTCAAAACACAGTAGAGCTGTCCTGAAACGACCATCTGTCTGTCTGTCTGTCTGTCTGTCTAAAAAAAACCCCAAAAAATAGAAAAGCTTGATGAAATGACAGAGTAGTCGCACTTGAATCCAAGACCTTTGAACCACACAGACCAAAGCAGACGTTTAAAAAAAAAAAAAGATTTCCACTGAAAAGCTTAAAATCACTCAGTAGAGACAAATATGGAATCAACTTTTGGAAGTAACCAAGATATATATATATATATATATATTTTTACGAATAAATCATTATTTGACAAGGCTTTTTCTTCTGAAACTCAGATGTCCTTTTTGACATAGAGTGACCAAAAGTTAGCTAGCTTCCTTAATGGAATTAATAGTTATTTGATCCGCATGACACAAGTAAAATACCTTTTTAGCTAGCTGTGATCATATTTAGCAGTAACACCATGCTGGGTAAAAGCGATATCTCAAAATGTACAAGGCCATGTTTGACTCATTTGTTCCTCCATGATCACAATATAACTAAAACAAGGAAACGAGTTAGCAAAATGAGGCCACGACAGCTAAAATAAAGGAACAAATTAATGTTTTGAACAAATTCTTAATTCTTTGCTGCAATATATCTTTCTTCCCTGCTGCTTTCAAAAACAAATTATTTAGTCCAAAAATCAGAATTATAGCGTATTACAGTTTGAAAGCAGCTTCCCCAACACTGTGCGAAACTATCAGTGATCAATGCCACACAGTAGAGACCCTTGTCATCTTATACATAATAAAATAAAAGTATGAGCAGACAATTTTACTTCGGCACACAAAATGAGACAAGCAAACAAGACAAGGATATTTTAAGAGTCCATTAAACAGTTTGAAGCACCGCTTTGGCTTTGCTTAAAGTTAAAGCCTGCCAAATCATAAATGCACCTTTCAGAGCAATAACCTGATGAGACACTATAGTGCCAGAGTGTGTGTATGCGAGTGTTTCTTCTCTCTCAGACTCGGTGAGAGGTGAGCAGTGGTCCACAAACAGCTAAACAGAACGTCCAGCTCTAATTGAAAGCAATCCTCAGCTACCGGCCTTTAAGATGTATTTGTCGACAATTACCCCAGCCCTGCAAGCATCCGGACCGATCCGAAATGCGTATTTCATCAAATTAGGTTTCATCCTCCTCAGCCTCTGCCCTCACTGCAGCCTTGGGGCATATTGATTGGACAGGTCTGGGTTTCATATGGAGCGGCAGAGTGCTATAGATCCGGGCAGCACTGCTGGGTAATGAAAGAGAGCGAGGACTTGCGTGTGAAGAGATTACTCACTCCTTAATGCAGCCCTAACAGGGTTAGAAAAACTGCAGACGCAAACTTAATCCCAACCACACCTCAGGATACGCATCTCAGATGAGAAAAACAAAGGTCCGAGTACATAACCTTGCCTATTTCTTTCTTATTTGTTTTGCAGGGTTTATGGTTTTGTTTGTTCTGTTAGATCCATTTGTCATTTGTTTACACATTAAGCTCTGTCCAGTTAAAAAATTAGCATATTTATGATATTGTATTATCCTGTCTGTTTTAGGCCCAAAACGCACTCGACACAGATACGTGTGTGCAAATACATTAATGCAAACACTTCTGGTATGCAAACCAGGCTTTACATGTTTTTTTTTTAATGTTTTAAAAACATTTAAACAAGTTTTTATGAAAGGCACCTTTTAAATGTTTATATTTTAAAAAAAACTAATTGGAGTAGAAACAATTATGTGTATGTTCGTATACAACTTTTTATTTTATTTTATTTTTTCAGAAAAATTTACATTTACTGTATCTAATATAAACAAATGAATCTATATTGAACTGAATTGCATCAAATTGTAAGCTTATGAGGTGAATTGAATCATGAAATTTGTGCCAAAGCCCAGGTCTACTTGAAACACTGAAAATAAGACAGACTGAATTCTGGAAAACTGAACAGAATGCACTTCTATTGCTCACAGCCTCATTCTCATTTGTGTCAAATTAAATATACACTCTAAAAAATGCTCGGTTGTTTCAACCCTAATTTGGGTCAAATATGGACAATCCCAGCCATTGGGTTACATAAATGACATTTTTAACCCAATGTTTGGGTTTGTCCATATTGTACCCAAAATTTGATTAAAACAACCCAACATTTTTTAGAGTGTAGCGTCTACTCTAGGGTCCATAGCAAGCATTAGCATAATTTGTCTTCTTTTACAGTCAGCTGTTGCTTTCATGTCAACTACTGCCAAGGCAGGGCATAATTTTCTGAGCAAGCAAGTTAAACTGTCAATACATTATTACGTTTATAGTTTGATACTCGAAGAACAACAAATCTGGTTAAATGGCACGGACATCGCTATCGCCCCCTTAAGTACGGGAGTTGCTACTACATTAGCACAAGACTATATATTATGTACAACAGGATCACATTTTTTAATGCCATTAACAACCATTTGCATTTGTTTACTTATTTCCTAATGTTGATAGGAATTTGTCCAACTGTCTATCAACTTAACCAGCAATCAATTCAGCCCTCCCTCTCTTCGCCTCCTTTAGTAAAAACATATAGTGGCTGGTACAGTGCATGGAAAGCTATTCTTGGGAGGACAGAGGGGAAGGTTCAACCTATTCGAACATTAAATAGTTGTGAGAGATCTCAGCCTCCCACTGTTTTGATTTACCCTTCATTCCTCCCTCTAGAGTCTAGACAGAAAGGGAGGGAGCACGGACCAGGTGTCAAATCAACATTTCATTCACCTCTGACCCCTCTCTCAGCTCGATCAATACTGCCTCTGTTCACCGTTTCCTTCTCTTTTTTTTTTACTTTGTTGAGAGAAAGAAAGAGAGTGAGAGAAGCTGATGGATCTCCTTAAATGAGATTACGTTTTGAGGCAAAAGACGTTAGCTTTGCTACCAGAACACACAACCACTTTAACCATTGATTCTCTCAATTTTTAAAGAGATAGTTCACCTGAAATGAAAAATCTGTCATCATTTACTCAGCCTTATGTCTTTCGAAACCTGTTTATCTGTCGTATGTTTTCTGTGGAACACAACAATACATATTTCTACAAATAAAAGCATGGTAGCAGCTTGAACATTATGATAAATATCTTTTAAAGAGCCCCTATCATGTATTTTTGAAAATGACTGTTCATGTAGTGTGGAATATAGCTCTAAGGGAATGAAAACATCCTGCAAAGATTTATATCTGAAAGTGCACCGTAAATAAAGTTATTGTCTTTCAAAAGTGAGAGTCGACTCTGAGTCTGTGAAATGAATTGTTTTTGAAACGAGTCATTAGCTGTTTCGTAGTGATGTAGATACGAAACATTAGCATATTGGCCGCGCCCAGTTACTGTGCGTGCAGACGGAAGTGTAAACTTGAAGTCTAGAACACATTGAAATACTTCAGCTGAATAGCATCATGTCGAGAAGACGCTGTGTTCTACAATGCAAAGATAGTTCAGCCACTTTGTTTTCATTGCCCAGGGACGAGCATGTGACGAATCAGTGGTTAGAGTTCATATTTGCAACGATACCACAACAGTATAGCCCGGACCTTGTGTTGTGTTCTCATCATTTTAATGACGAATCATTCAGAAACATAAATAAAATGTGGATTCGCAAGCCGGTTGTTCCTGAAGGAGGGCTCAGTACCCAGTGTATATGGATCAGCTTCCTCCTCCAAATCACAACCTGTAAGTATTATTAATAATTGTTGCTTTTATGGGTTTTGTAGCGTCGGGGGCGCGAGGAGGGAAGGCGCAGTAAGTGTGTGTGTGTGTGTGTGTGTGTAAGTTACGCTCAGCGCAGCTTCTAGGTCTAGGTTTCCATGTCAATTTTTTTTAAATATGTGAAATGTTTGTCGCTGTTATTGGAGTTGTCATAAAGAATAGAGCAATACCTTGTAGTACTGCAGTGCTTTATCAATATTTTTATGCGTTGGGCTAACAAACAATAACTGACAATCACCGCCTATTAGTGTCACGCAAAGGAGGGGTTTGGAAAAATGAGTCGTTGAACGAATCATTTGGGAGTTGGTGAGCAAATCAGGTAAAAATAAATGCATATTATAAGTCAACAAAAGTGTTTTTTGTCATTGTATGCATGTAAAACTGTTGTTGGGGACTCCCAGAACAATATTAGGAACATTTTAAATGCCATAATAGGTGCCCTTTAATATAATTTAATTATTTTTATGAAGCTTTTTTCTTCAATATTACAGTACAAAAATAATTTACATCACCAAAAATAATTTTACTTATACTATAAGGTTCATTCAAGTGTCTATATTATCTATTATCGCATTTTACTGTATTTTTGAATGAATCAATAGATTAAGATATTACCCTTATGTATTGAGCCATTAAATAATTATATATATTCTTTGAACAAAACACAAAGCATGAAAAATAAAAAAGATAGATAGAAGGCGGCCCAGCGAGTTTCTTTCCCACCCCCTCGTAACTTTCAGAACCCTTCCGAAACAAGACGTGCCACTCAAAAATTCATCTGACAAGTACAACCATGCCCTCATCAAAATGTGTTAAAGGGAGACACTGTAAGGAAAAGTCCTTTTCCGCTAATGCTGCTGTTCTCATGCATATTTCACCAGGAACTGTCTCCAAATCTCCAGAGAGCTGACGTGATATAACAAGATTTAAGAATCTTGAGTGTAAATACCTTAATGTTTATGTTTTACTTAATTAGCAACAATTCTCCACACAGCTGTGTAATATACTGACCTCAAACCATTCAGACTGATGCAGAAAAAGTGAGAGCAACAGTGTAATTTACGATGTGAACAAAAGTGTGTTTGTGCAAGAACATCTGAATAGCATTTACATTATGCCCAATCTCAGCACTGTGACTCGATAAACAAACATGCCGTTTGGAAGATTGTGGCAGTTTGGATGGGACAAGAGAGAAAGACAAACAACGAAACATCTCCTGTGGCTTCTCTTAGGGTTTCTGACGTTTCTATGATATGTCACACTAAGCCTGTCTCTCGGCTGCAGGTGCATTAGTGATGGGTCATAAACACAGAGACACATGGGTCTGTGGTGTTTCTGGATTTACCCGGCTTGACTGCCAGTGAGCGCTGAGTGAGAAAGCTTTCTATTCCCTCTCCATTACAGGACTCACAATATACACACACTCAACCCTTATGTAGAGTTTCAAAGCATGCTTCAAATGCACCAGTAGCAATGACGCGACATGTCATCTAGATTAAAACAGCAAATTAAATGCAGGAAACTATTTGAGAGTGCTTTTGTAATAATAATAATGAAAAAATAAAATAGCTAGATTTTCAATGTAATACTTTAGAATAATTTTCATTAATACATTATTGGTATTTTTTAAATAAATTGATACTTTTATCCAGCAAATATGCATTCAATTGATAAAAAATGACAATAAAGAATGTAAAAAAAAAAAAAAATTCAAATATATTTCCAAATAATGTTTTGAAACTTTCTGTTCATCAAAGTATCCTGAAAATGCAGTATAACCATCTTATGATAATGATAATAATTTTTAAGAAAATACATTAATACTAATATATTAAATATATTTATTTTATGTTAACATATAGAGATGCAGTCTCTTCATAGAACCCAAGGGAAAGGCCATTTGAGTAACGAATCATGGTTTGCATTGGTCTGTTTATCGCCCTCCATAATGCACTGGACCCTATTAAAGAGGTGCTTCCTCTGACACAACTTCTACTTTCTTTAATTAGATCAATGATTGCGCTTAATTACTCAAATAGGCTCTGTGGCATCAGCGCCAAAGCGATCAAAGCTGAGAAAGAGAGAGACCTGCATGGAGAAACTGAATCGTAGGCCTGTCATCGTCTCCACAGGGGCCGGTATTAGCATAATGTGCATTAGAAATTTGACAAATAAAAGCACTTTTGGGAAAACAAACCAGGAAAATAATTACGAATCAAGTGGCGTAAACACAGCCGAGTGCTGCTGACACTTTGGAAGTGTTTGATCCATGTGAGATGAATCCCAATGCACATTTTTGGGAAGAAACAAAAAAAGAGGATACGTTTAATATTGCAGAACCCCTATGCTAACAGGCTAACAGCTAATGAGTGAAGTGTCTATGCTGATACCTCTCTGAATGACTGGTTTGTGCATC
The DNA here is from genome assembly GCA_036326025.1 of Chrosomus eos. Lineage (NCBI taxonomy): Eukaryota > Metazoa > Chordata > Actinopteri > Cypriniformes > Leuciscidae > Chrosomus > Chrosomus eos. The sequence continues at coordinate 29,449,054 of CM070839.1, forward strand.
TTTTATGAAACGAGAGCTGTTACTAGCGAGATTGTACTCCAGAGAGCTCAATTTGATTGCATAAATACAGCCAATCTTTCTCCCTCTGAAACCAGTCACCTTGGTTATGATGGGCGCTGCATGGTGTTAGCGCTTGGCTGTTTGAAGTGCAGAGGTGGACAGGGTAAAAGTAGCTTGTCTGGCGGAATCTTGCGCTGTGTTAATTAGAAGTGGCGTGTGTTTATGTGTGTATGTGTCCAGGCAAGAAGAGAACGCTGGCTGTAAAGCCAGTGGGATTTGAAGCCCATGAGCAAAAGCTGTCAAGAGCGACTGGAGATCCACACGCTGTCAGAGAACATTTCACGGCGGCCAGCAATAGACTCAACAGGCACACACACATAAACAAAGAAAAAGAGACACATTCTCAAAGAGTCACATATATTTTCACACAGAGTGGTGCCTCAATCTCATGAAAAGACAGATTTCACACCTCACACAAACTTTATGTCGTCTTTGTGTCATCCACACGTTGTTACAATTGTATTCTGGGTACACAGGGATGCCCATATTACATTCCACTCAATGTCTGTGGCTCAATTTGCAAGCTATCCATCTTAAATTACATGCGAGATTGGAATTAGCATGTCCCAGATCATAGTACGTTGGAAATAGCATGCCAAAAGTACCCAGATGGTATGCTATTATTGGATTTTCGGGAAATAATTTTTGGATAATATTTCCCACAACCCCTTATGCAACGGAAGAGAAGGATTGACGGCTCTTGCTGACTCGACGTATTAAAAAACTATAAGGTAATAAATGCAGATGCTAACGCTTAACCTACATGTCTGCGCTAATAGTCAGGGTACATTTGGTTTGAAGATGTGGTAATATCGCAATCCTGGTGTAGTGTCTTACAACACACTCAAATCAAGCATTTGTATTACCAGCAAGATACACAGTTTCAGTAAATGTGAATTACAGTACAATACAGTTAGTCTCTGTTACTCCTGTTGAACTCCTGTTCAACCAGTTTTGACAACAATGTAAGACTTAAACAAACAACTAAAATAGTCCTGAAATACAAAAATGGATGCTACATTTGTCTAAAAACTGTATGCCATAAAATATCTAACATATTCTAAATTAACTTTTGGGGGTGTATAGTCACAGTAGGAGATTATGGTCTATATAAAAGTATTTACATATGTCATTGATTCATAAACCTAGAAGCATATTTCTCTTAAAGCCTATTTCATAATCATAATAGACTTTACGTGAGGCACTGACCTTAAAATGCCGTTTATTGAAAAAACCTTGTAATGTTCTTTCTTCTTAAGAAAAACTCTACTACATTATTACAATTTCACAGTGTTTTATGACTTCCTTTGAGCAGATCATGTTTTAAGAAACCTAAATCCAGCACGAGGAATGACCGTAATGGCTGGGACAAATGCAAGTGCTAACTACATTACAGCTAGCAGCCAAACTGCTCATTAGAGGAAAATAGTCTTTTTTATTAGAATAAAATCCCTGAAGTTTCTTGTTTCATCCTACCTCACCTAACATTTCTTTCGATTGCATTCGGTTTTCATTCTCTATTGTTTGATATAGTGGCATTGTCCTGAGATTTTTCCTTATTTTGCGATAAATAAAAGATAATGAAACCCCCTTGAGCAAAGAGGGAAAATTTAATTCCAACAATACTTCAAACGGATTTAACCGAGTTAGAGAGGAAAAGAAAACATCGGCGAAAATCAAAAACAAAGCAAGCTGGAGAGAGAAAACTCCAATAAATATCCAAGCAAGTCCCTTCGGCAAAAAATCATTTATTGAGCAACAAACACGACTGGGTTTCAATTCTAGAGATATGTTCTCGACCTATGCCACCATTACTGGTTGAGAACAGCATTTTCTTTATAAAATAAACTTTTAAACACATTTTCAACTTTTTTAGATCCCTGATTTGTCCTAGTAGTATGTGTGTATAATAATAATAATAATAAAAATAAAAAATGTTGATTATCTATCATATATATCTATATATATATATATATATATATATATATATATATATAGTGCCTTGCAAAAGTACTGTATTCAAGCCCCTTATTTTTTCACATTTTGTTATGTCGCTGTAACATGTATGTTCAGTTTAGTCTAGTTTGCACTTTGTTGGCTCTGTTTGCCTTTGTCCCTAATCTTTAAGTCCCTCGTTTAGTAATTAGTCCCATTACACCTGTTCTGTTTCTTTGTCCAGTTATAAAGTCAGAAATGTGTGATATAAACTCAATTGCGAGGTATAAAGTTATTCTTTTTTCCTCAGAATTGGACTTTAAAACTCGCAATTTTATATCACAACTCTGAGAAAAGAAGTCAGAATTACAAGAAAAAAGTAAGGATTGCGAGTTTATATCAAGCAATTCTGCATAAAAAAGTCAGAATGGCAAGATGTAAGCTCGCAATTGCATGAAAAAAAGTGAAAATTGTGAGATAAAAAGTCGCAATTACCCTTTTATTTTTTTATTTAGTGGCGGAAACAAACTTCCATATTACACCAGGACGACAAATCAGAAAACCAGAACTGTGACAAACGTTGTAAATGTATTAAAAAGGAAAACCTGAAATAAGTACATTGCATAGGTATTCAAACCCTTAACTCAGTATGTGTTGTCATATGTGATTTTAGAGTAGAGATGCACTGGCTCCTTTAAGAGCAGCGGCGACTATACACTATAGCGGCATACACTATATTAGATGTCTGTGCGATTTCAACTCATAAGTCATGAGGAGCGACCAAAATTTCGGACATGCCAGAAATTCATCCGACCATCTGATTGCCTGTCGGGAGAAGTTAATTGGCTCTCGTTTCCCCCTGTACACTTCACGAACACTGCACGACAAACAACGCACGAAAATCGGCCTGACCCGAAAAAGAGTCACACGAGTCAGAATCCGCCTCAAAATTGGACGAAAATCGCACAGTGTATGCCTGCCTTAACTCTGCTGCATGGAAGATAGCTGTCCTTTATTGTAGTTTCATCTTAAGTCATCTGCTACATTTCTTGTGTTTTGGGAGTTACCGTTCATAAGTAAATTTATGTTTAGATGTGATTCAAATATTTTTTACTGTATTTTGTGTTTACAGCAAGATTTTATTCGGATCCTTATTCTGATGAGTACTGTGCATTTTTGCGTTAACTACCAGGCACACGTTGCACACACAATGTTGCGATTACTTACTGTTAATCACTCATTTTAATATAATTCGAAATGACCCAGTATACAGTTTGAGATGTCAGTTTATTTCACATCCATGTACGCAATCCTATGCACTATTTCAAATGTGTCCATTGTACGCTAACAATGTTATTTTAAATTCCTCCTTCTCTATACTTAATTTCATACATTTATTGAATCAAATTCTCTTTTCAGTTTTACCCTACTTCCAGTCATCCATTAAACGAAGTGCACTGGGTATCTGCTTCAGTGTGGTGATTGGCAGAGTTATCTGTCTGTCAATAGGGCAAGGCGCATTGGGCAGGCAGAACACAGTACTTAGTTAAAGCACCTTCACAGCCTCAAGTCTTTTTCCATATGATGTGACAAGCTTTACACATCTACATTTGCCGATTTCCTGCCATTCTTCACCTCAGATCCTCTTAAGCTCTGTCAGGTTGGATGGGGACTGTAGGTGGACAGACATTTTTAGGTTACTCCAGAGATGTTTGATTGGGTTCAAGTTCGAGCTCTGGCTGAGCCACTCAAGGACATTTACAGAGTTGTCCATGAGCCACTCTTCCATTGTCTTAGCTGTGTGCTTTGGGTCATTGTCCTGTTGGAAGGAGAACCAGTCTGCCCAGTCCGAGGTTCTGAATGCTCTGGACCAGGTTCTCATTAAGGCTAACTCTATATTTTGCTGCGTTGAGCTTTACTTCTACTCTGACAAGTCCCCCAGTCCCTGCTACTTAAAAACACCTCCAAGCACGATGGTGCTACCACCACACTTTACTGTTGGGATGGTATTCAGTGCACGGTTTCCTCCATACATGATGCTTGGAACTGAGGTTCATCAGACTAGAGGATATTGTTCCTCACAGTCTGAGAGAAAGTCCTTTGGGTGCTTTTTTGCTAATTCCGATTGGGTTTTCATGCGTCTTCACTGAGGAGATGCTTCAGTTTGGCCACTCTGACATAAAGCCCAGATCGGTGGAGTGTTGCAGTGATGTTTGTCCTCCTTCTCCTATCGCCATATATTATCATAGAGCTCAACCAGAGTGACCAGTTTCTTGGTCACCACTCTAACCAAGGCCCTTGCTCAGTTTCGCCAGGAGGCCAGCTCTAGGAAGAGTCCTGGTTGTTCCAAACTTCTTCCCTTAAGGATTATGGAGGCTACATTCTTTTGTGAACCTTTTGTAGTCTTCCTCAGATCTGTGTCTCGACACAATCCTGTCTCTGAGCTCTACAGGCAGTTTTTTTTCTTTCCAAATCAAACCCAATCAATTGAATTTTGCCACAGGTTAACTCAGCTTAAAGTGTAATATTACAAGCGAAATTGGAATGTTTCTGAGAAAAAAAAATCAAGTGTCTTAGAAAAGGGTATGAATACTTATGCAATGTAATTACTTCAGTTTTTATTTTTAATAAATTTGCAAAGTTATCTCAAATCAGTTTTTTTGCTTTGTCATTATGGAGTGTGGAGTGTAGATTAATGTGAAAAAAAGTAATTTAAAGTAGTTTAACATAAGGTAGAAACATAAAATGTAAAAAAATGAAGGGGTTTGAATACTTTCACAAGCCACTGTATACAAGGAGCACTAATGGACCAGAGTTCTTTGAAAATTGTCTGGGCGATTATGAGATTTTACAGCCCTTTCCTCTTCCGTTAAAAATGACAAGAAATGTGTCATCATCTCTATGATTAAGATAGTCTCAAAATACATTAAAGCTCCATAAATATACTTCAATTTAAGGAGAAAAAAAGTACTTTCTAACTCTAATGTCACGCATGCTGTTAGAGGCGTCTGGTTTGGCCCAATGTGACCAGTGGCTATGTCTGATCTTCGTTAATTTACCATTCAAAAATAGATAATGTTCCATTTAGGAGGACGGAGATAAATTATGACTATAAAAGCAGAAAAGAATGGGGAGGAGACGGAGGGCAATACTCAGAAAATGAGCACAACTCGCCGGTCCATTAACAACCCTTTAGCTTTCTGCATTTTTGCTCAAGGGAGAACTGGAATCTTTCATAACAGCGGGACTACTTCATTGAAAGCTCTTTAAGAAAACATTAAGAGCAAGTTCTAGAACGTCTGGGGCAATTAAAATCAAAAGAACATGGTTATTAATGTGAAGACGTATTACCATTCTTCCTTATGGCTTTGTTCATCCATTTATGGAGAGGTGCTAGAACGTTCTAAATGTTTGAAACAAGCTTAGATTGAAAAGTCATGCTCCTATTCGTGCACTGACATTTTTAGAGTTGATTAATTACTCAGCTTATGAATGATTGATCATTTGTTTCTCACCTATCAAACATTAGCATTTAGCTTATAGATTTCTAATTAAACATGCTTTGGCCGTTCTGAAACCAAAAGCCATTAGTTACAGTTTATGCTACAGAAACAGCTAAATAAAGCAACCTAATCACTATCTTTCACCTAGATGCAGAGAGGCATGTCTCGGCTCTCCTCTTCACTGGTTTTTAGTGGTTTTAATTAAAAGATAAGGATGCTTTTACATTCAATAGTCATTTGGTTAACCCCTTCATCAACTTGTTTTAAAACATAAATATATATATATACTGGTATACCAGAATATTTATTAAAAGAAATGTATAGTTATAATTAATTATTATTTATTATTATTATAAATATAAAACTATAAGCAACTATAACTTAAAAAAAAAAAATATCATATTTTTAAAAAAAAACATTGTTCAATATTATAATTTATATTTACAATATAAATAAATATAATTTTAACTTATCTCTAATTTGAGTAAAAACATAGCCTACTACTTGAATGACTAAATGACATTGCAAAGCATCTACTGTGAGTTCAGATAAGTCACTCTTGCCATTTAATTCTTTCTTCGTTGTCTAGTCTCCCCTTAGTTCTCATTATCCCAAATGCCACAGTGACTGCTGCCACCTGCCCCACCTCCAGGCTCAGGGTCCCTCCTCAGTTTGACTCTTAGAGGACATCATTACCAAATCCCTTATTTAGTACTAACCTTCAGAAACATTCCTTCTTGCTCCACCACGAGAGAAGAGTGAGGCTGACCTGCACAGGCAGACCCTGAGTCATGGTGTTAATTATAGCCGGGCTCCAAAACAAAGCAAAATCATTCCTCATAATGCCATTCACAAACCTTCTCAGAGCTTCAGGGCATTACAGTACCTGAGCTTAAACCTCAGGTGTAAAGTACACGTGACTGGATAGTTCTTAAGGATACAAAAACAAAGATACAATATTCATTCTTTATGTAATCAATACCAGAAACAGATACTTGCTTGTTTTAAGCCTACAAAATATTTGCCAATGGGGTATGAAAAACCTGTAAAGAATTCTTCAGTAAACAATTCTTACTATAGTACAGTGTTGCTAAGTAAATTTAGCTTGTTTAGGGACTTTTACTGTAAAACATCGAGAAAATACTGCTTAAGATTTTTTTATGTATAAAATTCCAACATCAATTCTCTAAATACCACTTAATCCCTTCAAGATGTCGACAATCAAATTCAGTGTCAGCAAACACTGAGAATCACTCACCACTCAAGGTAAAGCCTTATGGAAATACACAAGATTCACACCAGACTCCAAAATTGATGAAAGATTTAAAAGCAGAAACTTAAATCAATGAACAATTTCGATTATCGGTATTAGAGCTTAATTTCGCAATTATCAAAAAGTAGCAAATGTGAGAAATTAAATTGCAATTAAGATAAAGACAGAATTACAAAAATATGTTATATCTTTGCTTAAAAAACTAAACAAAACCATGCGCTGCCTTTTCGTACAATGTTTGGGGGCTAATTATTATAAACATACAACTAAGCAAGTCGGGAGCCACAAAATAAAAGCTGATGGCCCAGTAGCAGACTGCAGGTAGCCTAGAAATCTAGACGCACCCTAGCGGCAGCAAAAATTATTTGTGTGGTCTAGCAACTCTCCATAGGCTTTTGAGCTGGAAAAACCAAAAACTGGTCAGGCCAATCACATTGTGTATAGAGTCGGCGGGCAGGCTTAACGCAATGACGGCACAGTTCATGACGTTCCGCGTGATTTCCATAGGTGATTTCCCTGCTACTTGAAAACAATGAAGATGCAGCGCTCTTTCGAATCGGCTTTGGCCGCGACTCTGGAGGACTTGGAGTTAAGAGAACGTCACTTAAGTCATTCTTTAAAAAGGAAGATGTGTTCGGAGTTTTGCCGACCTGATACGGCAAAAGTTTAATATATCAATTAGCTCCACTGGTGGAAAAACGCATGGGACTCACTCAGCCACAACCGTTCGTTGCTCTGGTTGGTTGTAGAGGGATTTTGAAAGGTAACCGTTTATCCCGCCCCTCGGATTGAGGCATGTCAATGTAGAGTTCCCAGACCTAACATCTTGATGTAGGTCTGGCATGCCAGGCTAGGCTGCAGGCTGTTTGTCGAGTAATTTGGGTGTAGAATATGATGCTCACTCACTGGACTTTAATGCTTCTCACAGAGGTCTCTCAAAAACAAGCGCTCATTGAGACTCACCGGTGATCTTACACAAATCACAGACAAATCCTGTGGGATTTAACACACAAGCCGAAGTCTTCACCATTACGCGATGCCATCTGGGATTTTGAATATCAAACAAAACACGAAAATGATGATCGCTTCACCAGTAACAACTCTCATAGAGAACAGCCATACTACGAAAAACTTCATTGCCTTTTTTCTTTCAATCATTTCAACTTTGACCCTGATCCCAAAAGCTTCATAAATCAAAGCCGTTGGCCGTCCATGTTACAATCGTCAAGCAATGGATTACACCTTGCACTTGGGATGTGAGATCCATTAAATTGCAATTTAGCCGAAACTTATTTTTCAAAACAAGGGAAAGTGCCAGTCATCAGTTTCATAGGAGCGAGTAAGTCTCTGGGGTTCACTCAGAGACTGATGAGTGGAAAGATTAACACTTCATTTACAGTCCCTGCAGACACACTGTGACCATAATGAGACACAGGAAACACAGGAAAACAAAATGTATGTGCTTTCTTTCAAGTAGCGTTGGTCTGCAATGGAGAGAAATTTCTGAAATGAAAACTGGGGAAAAAATCTTGTACAGCAGTCAATATCATATCGATGAACTTTCTGTTATTGAAAATATGTATCAATAAAAATCATATAGATTTCCATATTGATTGTTTTACGAGTAATGTTTATTTTTATATACATATAACTTTTGAATTATGCATTGTATTATGTACTGTTTAAGGTTTAAAGAAAATACCATTTTTTCTTAGTGTATAGTATATTTTGCTCTGTTAACCTCAATTGACGTCAGAGTAACAGGTAAAGTTGATTTTATTGTTCAAAGATTTTTTGTAAAAAAATGTTTTTATACTAAACAAGTATGCACAATATCTACAAAATACTGTACATGCATACAAAGATACCAATAGTAAAATCCAGTATGACAGTAATGGAGTAGTAAAGGTCGAGTGCTAATGGCAAAACTAGCACAAACAACTGAGGCAATTCTTACAACACTCGGAAAGAATTCCCTTTCCTGGTCTCTTTTTAACACATAGTGATTTCTGAAGGCAGGAAACCAACACAGGGGACTGTCCTCGGAAAAAAGGACCATCTTCACCATAAAATATAGATGTGTAAAGAACAAGCCTGAGCTAAGAAATTGTGGACAAAAAGAGGTTAAAAACAAAAAGAAGCCAACCGAGCAAAGAATTAAGAGTTACTCCTACAGTAGGAGAGTGTTTGAGTAATACAGGAGCCCTCTGACATCAGTCAATGACTGTAGACACATCATCCGTTAGAGCCCAATCACGATGAGGTTCCACACCATCTATCAGCCAAGCTCTTTCTCCACTCCTACAATTAGTATTGTTCCAGTCTCAGCCTCCCTCTCAGCCCTGCGCCGCCTGTCTCCCCGATGCCGTGTCGCCCTGATGAATGCACCTCTCTCGCCTCCATTGATTTCTCTTCAGGCTCAGGTCCTTTGTTTGATTTGCTAAGTACTGGAGTGCTATGACTGAGGTGTTACACAAATTTCCCTCCCTCGGCTCCCTCTTCCCATGTGTTCATGTGCCTACTTCTCCCCAAAGGCATGACTCCACTCGGGTAGAGATTATTTTTCACATGGCAAACACAGTGATCTATAAAGCTGTGAACTTTAGCCAATGCTCTGGCCCATGGCCTTTCGTCCCCGCTCTCAAACAAGACAAGCAAAAAGAGTTGTCTTCTTAAAAAGGACAAATACAGTTTGTCAATATCTGTGTGGGGAATAATGACAATGAGGCCAGACCCGTATATAAAATCCAAACTGAACTCCTGCTGGGTTGTCAGCATGCCTTCTTTTTTTCTTTTCCCAAAGTGCTTGGCAACAAGGACATGGAAATAGATAAACATGCAGGCCTAAAATATCCCATTTCATCCAGACCTTGGAGATTCCCAGCATGGAAGTCATTCAAGAGAAACTAATGAAATAAAAATCTGCATTGTGTCCTCACTGCTAGTCTGCTACAAGACAATAATTACATAAGTTGCTCAATTACTAATAATGCCGGAAAATCATTCTGTAGCTCAACTGGATGTGCATTTGACTGCTCATCCGAGCAGCTGCAAGTACGGGTGTTCTCTGCAAACCAGCTGGTTCAAAGTCTGACAGTCAGGTATCAAATTTATTCAGTAATTGGTGCTACAAATAAGGCAGAGAGAATCATAACATTAGATATTTTGAAAATATTGGTAGCAAGCTGATACTTTTGGCATTCATAGTTAAGACAGCAAAGCATAATACTGGCCAGTAGAATTGCAATCAGAGCTACTGTGCTAAATGTCTTCTCGTTACTATCTAACACGTCTAAACTGTCACAATTCAGGCCTCTGCGTCCTTGCACATGTGTGTGCACGTTATAGAGCGTCAGCACACTTGGGACGATCCTCAGTGGGAGCAGAAAAAAAAACAGCAGGGGGGCTGAGAAGCGAGCCTTGAGGCACTCCTACAATACCCCCACCACTAAATATGGATCATTACACAAGCGTTTATGATCTCATTTCTCCTCTCTTCTCCAAGGCCCACAGACACTAATCAATTTGTGTGGCTTCTTTTGATCTGTTTATAGATGCTGTTGGCATGTTTAAGGCTTGATTGAATCCCAGGCCAAATATCAGCAAGGGTTGACATGTTCATCCTGTGTTCATTTGGGTTCGCTGTTTGAAGACACTCTGCACAAGCTTATTAAGAGCTGGCTGTGTGAAGATCATTTTGTGTGTGTATGTGTGTGCATAGTTCCCCAGCAGTAGAAGGAAATTACTAATGCATTTGGCACACTGAGAGGCATCTCTTCGGGGAATGAGGACTGTGGGAGGAGAGTGACAAACCAATGTGACAAATGAAGAACGCATTAATGGAGGGACAAACGGAGGGGAAAAAGAGGTGAGGACACGTGAGCAATCAGGTAAAAGTGAACGAGAGAGAGACAACATGAATGAAGCTTGACTGTCAGGTGAAAAGCACCATGAGCCTTTAATGCTGTCAGTCATAAAGGCTGAAAGATCTGACAACAATAGCATGGTGGTGGTCGTAAAGTGGACAAGAAGCAGGCCTCTTCCAGGACCCCAAATGCCACATTAATAATCTGCCTGCCGATTCCCATCAAACCTCCCGGCTGCTGCCTGACAGACTCTCTCAGCCCAGCCGCTGACATCACGGCAACACGCGCCTGTAAATTATAGAGCTCAGAGATAATGTTTTCAGGTTCTAAGCCTGAAGGTAATCTAGGAAGTGTGGGTACAGCCTCTGTTTCTTCCGTGCTTCTGAAAAAACTCTTACTCCAAGGGACAGATTTAAGATTATTTAAGGATATGATATATTAAATGCAAATACAGTGGTGGTCCAATGCATAAAAAATCAGTAGAAGCTTTAAAACGTGGATAAATAGTATTGGTGTTTTGTGAGTTTGTGTGTATGTCCAAGGGATATTTGTGTGGATGTACATATTTTCTTAACAAAAATGAAAAATATGGTAGGAGAAAATGAAAGGCCACAAATGAGCCAAAAACATGAAATTGACAGAATGATGGATGCAAAAGGAGAACAAAAAAAGACATGTGAGCTGCCTTCCTAAACAGCATTTTCATCCATGATGGTGGACAGAATAGCAAGAAACCATTATATATGCTCTAAATGTATTTACATAGTTCAATCTAATTAAAATTGAAGTGGAGCCATGTTAGTCAATATTTGTGGATAGACTTCTTCAATCTCTGTTGGAAACTATTTTTGTTGTAACGTTCTGCACGTTGTCACTGCCTATAAAGAACGTTTCATTTTGATGAAGATGTTCCCTTAGAAGGCAGCTGTCTAGGCAGTAACCGGCAAGGAAGCTTCAAAACAGAGCTGTAGAGTGTGACATGCCCTATAGGTGAGTGGGCACTGTGCCTCTCCTGTTTTCGGGTGACCCTGATTCTCGCCCTGTCACCTGCTGCTAAATTGACTCTTATGTTCCAATGAACCAGGACTGAAAAGCTTCTTTGAAGTAGCACAGCGGGAGAAGCGAGGATAGATTATTTGATTCAATTTAAGGCAGAAGGCTTCAACCCTACAGAGCCACAGTGTTGAAAGCTGGATGCTAAATGCAGAGGTGCTATTACCAGAGATGGATTAATTAATTTTCTGCTTGTCGCTTTACTGAGGATGACAGCGGCACAGACTCCAGTGAGCCAGAGAGGAAGAGTACTTGCACACCCGCAACTTCACACAATTAAGCATGAAAGCAATTTAGGAGGATGAGGACATGACAAACGTCTCTTTCTGCTCAGCTCTGAGGCTAAATACATTACCTGCACGTCGCCTATATTTAATATGTGTGGGGGTGGGTTAGAAAGAACAAGGGAAGGCGAGCGCATGAAGACAAAGGAGGCAACAGGAGCTTTGTTGGTATCAATACACTATCAAAAAAGAATAAATATAAAAAGTACCATGCTTTTTGAACATGTACCAGAGAAGATCAAATGTTCCACTGCACCTTGCTTCACGGTAACCTTACACCAGAATCACCTCTAGATTATTGAGTTCACACACCTTCAAAATCCCAATTTAGTCCTTGGGTATCAGGGTAATGCTGTGACACCGATTGATTGAAACACCTTGAAGTATCATTATTTATCACCGTAAATCAGAGCCGTAAACTATAGACACCGAGGAGCACAAGTCCCCCCTAATAATTAGACATGGCTAAATGTTCTCCCCTAATATTTGATATTCTTGATGCCGCTTTGCCGCACTTCATTAAAGGGTACCTATCATGGAATTTTGAAAATTACCTTTCATGTAGTGTGTAACATAGATCTAAGTGAACGAAAACATCCTGCAAAGTTTTAAATATGAAAGTTCACCGTATACAAAGTTATTGTCTCTCAAAAGTAAGAGTCGACTCTGAGTCGCTGATATGAATCGATAGACGAACGATGCATTTTCTCTAACTTTCGTACGTCACTTGTACAAGTTATTTGAATAAGACACGCCCACTCATTGCGCGCGCCAGACACCAGTGAAAACATCATGTCGACGAGCTGTTCTGAAGTGCGAATCAAAAGCGAACTTTTTTTTCACTGCCCAGGGACGAGCATGTGAAGAATCTGGCTAGAGTTTATATTTACAACTATACCACACAGGTATAGCCACCTTGAGCTGTGTTCGCGTCATTTTAATGAGGATTCCTTTACAAACATAAATGCTTTCAAGTCGCATTCGCGAGTCGGTTGGTACTGAAGGAACGTTTAGTACCAAGTTTATTTGGATCGGCTTCCTCCTCCGAATCACAACCTGTAAGTACTGTTAATAATTGTTGCTTTTAATGGGTTTTGTAGCATGCTCAATGTGTGTGTGTGTGTGTGTGTGTGTGTGTGTCAGGGGGTTTGTTGTATACTGCGCGCATACATAGCGAGCGCACGGGAGAGAGCGAGAGACACTCGCAATGTCTCTCGCTCTCTCCCTTTCTACCGTGCTTACGTGCGCGCGCGCTATGTTTGTTATCCGCGCAGTATGTTCTGTCTCGTTATAGATTCCGGGAGATTTGAACTAATTCGCGGGCATCAGGGAGACGCTATCAATATGCGGGAGACTCCCGGAACTTCCGGGAGACTTGGGATGTGTGTGTGTGTGTGTGTGTGTGTGTGTGTGTGTGTGTGTGTGTGTGTGTGTGTGTGTGTGTGTGTGTGTGTTGTGTGTGTGTGTCAGTTACGCTTTCGCAGCTTAGGTCAAGCTGTGTGTGTGTTATTGGAGTTGTCATAAAGAATAGAGCGTATTGTAGTACTGCAGTGCTTTATCATTATGTTTAAAACATGTTTAATATGTTTATTTAATATCTGACAACTGTTTACGATAGAAATGTTTAGCAAAATATAGATTATCTTTTAAGTGATTTATGAAATTCATAATTTAATGCGACAAGAAAGGAAACATTAACAGAGCCGTTTTCATCATAAAAGCCATGTTTAAGAGTTAATTTGTACATATTTTAAGATAAAAAATATAATTTGCAAATAGCTCAAATAGATACTAATAAATTCTAGTTATTTTAATGTGACATTCTCAGTGCGAAAAAAAAAACCCAATGAGAAAAATACATTTATATTTCATTCATACTCAAAAGTATTTATGAACTGAATAAAAAATTTTACTGTTTTACGCAATATTTCTGTATGCTATATTTTTAATGTATATATACCACATCACTAGCTAAGGGACAGTTCAACCAAAAACTTTTTTTTTCTTTTAAATAATTTACTCACCCTTATCCAGTTTTAAAGCTATATTACTTTATTTCTTCTGTGGAACACAAAATGAAATATTTTAAAGAGCTGTTTCAACCGTTTAGTTCCATTCAATGAAATTGAATGGGGTCCCTGTAAATGTCTATTATATGGACAAAAATGTTCTTTTGAGTTTCACATGAGAAAGAAAAGTTTGGAACAACATGAGGGTGAGTAAATAATGAGTGAACTATTCCTTTCATTTCTCTAGTTGTTTCAAGTGGTCCGGAAAATGAAACCAAAAAGAATCTCTTCAAAAGTGTGAATGGATTCTTCATCGGAGTCTGTATTCTTCATCTCAAGGGAGACGGAAGCCTCGTTAGAGTCGAGCAATGCCCCGTGAAACCCACAAACAGCTCTCTTAATGTCCTCAAGTGAATACACCCTCAATACACATTGTTTTTGCATCGCCTTCTCCTTTCCTCTTTCTCTCCATTGCAACACACTGCAGGCTCCCTCCATTGATTTCATGGATGAACACACAAAATTCGAATGCTTCCAAATAGATGTGTGTCGAAGACTTGACAGGGCACAGCTAATTAGCAATGCTGATGATCGGCTTAATTAACCATGTTCTGCTTTCTGAAGAGTGTCAGAGAAGGAAAGAGAAGGATAAACCCATTTTGCACACATTAACTCAAGCTAAAGCAGTGTTCTTCAAATCCGGAATTGGAGCTAAACTGTGTTTGATTAGCGTTGGAGTTAAACTCTGCAGGACAGTGGCCGACAGGGCCGGATTTAAAGAAAGCCTTGAATGTAGTTTTAACAGCCATTTTCTCTCACTAACATACCACTAACCATTTTCTAACCTGATTTATGTGTCTATTGTAAAGCGTCAGGAGAATCAGTTACTTTTATCCTTGTCAAACCGACTAAGGTGACTCGTTGAGCCACGGCTAATGGGTTTACACTTGAAGAATACAAAGGGTCATGAAAACTGGAAGCATCAGTTTGGCATCACAGGTGTCAAATCTGTTTCAATGCTTGCAGCTGAAAGTTAATATCCCAAGTTCAACGTGGATTTAGCACTGAGGCTTTTAGCTAGTAATAAATCTCCTAAGAGGTCCAATGACAGATTTTTCCTTACAAAGAAATGGCCATGGTAACAATGTTGTGGCAGAATATTTTCTTGTCACCAAAGCAATTAATGATTCTGAGAAACTAAACTGTTCAAATATTAATTGGTTTATATTATTATAAGGTACAATTTCTGTTTAAAAGATACGTATAAGCCTCAAGTTTGGTAAGAACAGAATACAAATAAAACTGATTCCGTTCCCAGACATGGCTCGGCCACCTCTTTCAAAGTAAATCTATGGGATCTTATCTCATCTTATCTCGACCAGGTGAAAAACTACAGAATGACAGCAAACCCCTCCTCAAGCGGCTTATGTGCTGAAGCCTACTCTAAAGGTGCAATCACATTAGCAAAATCTTGGCCAAATTTCGCAAGCAATATTGTCAATAGAGTATCGATGTATGAAGAACTGCACACACAGAAGTCAACGTGTCCAACTTGAACTCTTTGCAAAATCTGTGTTGGGAAATATCTTGCTCTTCATGCAAAATTCCAGATTGCATTGATTCCTGGTAAAATAACTAGATTTTTCCTGCGGAAACATCAGTAAAGCTGGCCGCATCTTAATGCTTAGGGTTACAGACCCCTATGAAACACTAATAATAATTATTGAAATAAAGGTATTTTGGTCACTTATCATCATTCACTTAAACCCATAAAACTTTTGTTCATTTTCGAAACAAAAATTATTGTTTTCTTTTATAAAACCTGAGAGATTTCTATCCCTCCTTCGAAAGTCCAGGCAACCAAAACCTCCAACGGATCCAACGAAGACATTAAGGGATTGTAAAATGAATCGAGACCGATTTCATAAAAAAAATTACTTAATTTGTGTTTTGAGGATTCATCTTAAATCTTTTAACATGAAGGTGAGTAAATGATGCAAGATCTCTTTAGCATGGCAAATTTCTGATTATAATATTATAAATAATACATTAAAATTGTTTAAATAAAATAAAAACAAAACTTTGTGTGGTAAGCTATCTTGAAATCATTCATTTAGACCAGAGAACAGGCCTCAGTCATTACACTTGGAGGTTACTGGAATATCTACTCCTAAGGTGCTGTTGCAACAAAATCTGGTTTTATTCGGTCTTTAAGTACCGCTAATGCCTCTCTCTCCACGTCTCATCTCCCTGGGGTGACCTGTTTTAGTGTGACATGACTAACCAGACTAATCTAATGGCTGGAGAAGAGAACCACTAAGTGCTAAATGCACTGAATAATTTAGCACAGTGTAACTCTAATGAGGAGAGTCTGAACTGTTCATTGAGGTAGCCTGACACACAATGCATGTCCATGGCCACACTCACACGCACACTCAATACACACAAACATTATGCCCGATCAAACTGCTTTTGAACCAGGGGAATCCCCAAATACATATAAATATATATAACAAAATGTTATGATATATTTTTTTATCTTTTTAATTACTAAAAAGACAGGGTTATTAAATGCTTCTTTAATGCACAAACGTGTAAACAATGAAACAAAAATTCAAGAGAACGCACCTCTCTCAGTTCAAGTCTAATGATAGTTAACCATCATTAAGTGACAAACGCACAGAGCATGAGTGACCTTGAAATGCTGTGTCTTCACTCCCTGAGAAAAGAGCCGAGCTGACCCCACTTAAGAGTCAGGAGAGAAGGAAGACTTTCCTCATTGATTTATGGCAGCGAGGTCTTCCTGCATGTGGCGGCACGCTCATAACGGAACACGCGCTGCCTTCACAATTTAATTAGAGCAGCCTGAATCTCAGCAGCGGCACTCCTGCTAGAACCACCATTTTTCATTCGCCTCATTAAGCAAAAGCGTGGATTTCAAACCGTCCGCGGCTGGGTTATAGAGCAGCTTTCAAATGAGCTGATGAGCAGACAGAGGGAGGGGGAAAAAAGGAGAGATGGAAAAATAAATGTTAAGAAGATATTAATTTCATGGTTATTTGAAAACTCTGCTTTTTTTCTTTTTCTTTAAAGCTATTGGGATTCTGCAAGACGATAGTGAGATGTAAGATCTGCAGAAATGGGCAGAAGTCTTTTTATAGTGTATACAAGATCATGTGACTGAAGACTGGATTAATAATGCTGAAAATTCAGCTTTGCCATCACAGGAATAAATTACATTTTAAAATACATTAAAATAGAAAGCAGTGATTTCAAATTGCAATAACATGTCATAATATTACTATTTTTACAATGTTTTTTTAGCACAAGGGACTTTAATAAAAACGTTAATAATACAGACACCAAACTGTAGTGTGTTTACAAAAAACTTAATTCAATTTACGGAATATCTTATCCTATATCATTTGTTCCTCAAATAAATATAAAGGGTGCTGCAATATTTTTTTATTTGAAACAAGACAAAATGATTATTTGTAGAATTATTTTTTTGCAGTGTAGACTTCAGTGAAACATCCATAGGGGACGGAGAACGTACATGCCACGAGGCAGAGAAATATCACTGCTAGGAACAAAGGCAATTAGCTGACATTAGAATGTACTTGGGCAGTGTTCATGGTCTATCTCAAAGGTGTTAAATCAAGAGAAAATGTGCTACAGTAAGTATGAAGCCTGGATCACAGAAAGGTGACAGCAGCATTAGCGACCTTCTTCCTGATTAACACGGCTTTAAAACACCAAGGAATAGAAGATGAAAATTGCTCAACATGAGCAGCTGTATTCCAGTAGAGATTCCATTAAGTTTTGTGTCAATGTTTGTACTGAGTAACTGCGGACATCGGAAACCTAAAAATATCAGGTCATTTTAAAATTGTGATTTTCAGGCCTGTGTCATCTTCAGTTTGAAAATATTTCAATGGATAGAAATTGCTTTCTGTGAATGTTACAAATTGTATAAATTGATTTTTATCCTTATTGTGTAACCAATAACATCTTGAAAAGTCACAGATATTTGTAGTGAGAAAACCCAGAGAGACAAAGCTGTCTTCCAATTCCTAGAGTTCTGCCAAACTGGAAAAAAATATAGAATTTGAAGGCAAAGCAAGAACACTCCAAGACCAGACTGATCTCATGAAACTGCGTATGTATGACATCGCTTTTCAGCGTGTTTATGAACGCCGTTGACTTAACGTCACATTACTGTATATATAAATATATGACCTACCCCAACCCCGTCCCTAAACCTACCCGTCACTGGTTAATACCATTTATGAGTCTTTCCCTACCATCCTAGTAAGAAAAATATCGCTCCCTCAGATGTATATCAAAATTTGGCTTTATTTCGGTCGGATTTTTAACAGCGTGTACATACACGCGGAATCACTCGGATATAACGGCGTAGATATACACGCATACACGCGGATAGCTCAAAATGCGTATAAATAACACGCCACTTGACTTGAAAGTGGCGTGTATGTTTACGCAAAAGTCATGATGTCATGTTGCCAAGACGATGTTCCGAAGGTTAAACAACAACATTGCTTTCTAAAACACCTCATTAAAGCCACATTAGGTAGTATTGCATATTCTTCATGAGAGGGCAATCCTTGAGTGCAAATTCAGATTGTGGTCTATACAAATGTTAAAGTCAAATAAATTAGTCAATTATGAGGTTCCATGATGTTTACTTGCCTTAAAAGATAGGCAGTAGACAGCAGCTCAATAGGTTTTTGAACACAGCTTACATCAGTAAAATTTCAAAACTGAAACATGAAACGTATAAGAATAATAAGGGGGGCGTTATGTCATGTTCAGTGGTTCCCTGTCTTGTCTATTAGTTATCCCAGGTGTTTCTCATTTCCTACACCCCCTTGTTATTCTGTTAGCTCGTTTGTACTTGATTATTCAAGCCCTGTGTTTCTGCCCTAAGTTTGTGAGTTGTTGAATGTATGTTAGATGTTAACGTTGGTTATCTCTGAATCCTTGTATCCTGTTTCTGAGTACTTGTATCCTGTTCTTGTCTAAGTTTGTAGTTTGTTAATAAAGACACACTGCATCTGGATCCAGCCTCATCGCTATCTCTACCGCACCACGTTACAGTAATATTTTGAAAAAAAAATTACAATTTTTTTTTTTTTTTTACTCCAGTCTTCAGTGTCACATGATCCTTCAGAAATCATTCTAATATGCTGATTTGGTGCTCATGTAGCATTTCTTATTTTTGTCAATGTTGAAAGTTCTGCTGCTTAATATATATATAGATGTTAACATTGGTTATCTCTGAATCCTTGTATCCTGTTTCTGAGTACTTGTATCCTGTTCTTGTCTAAGTTTGTAGTTTGTTAATAAAGACACACTGCGTCTGGATTCAGCCTCATCGCTATCTCTACCGCACCACGTTACAGAACAACTCACCACGAAATGGATCCAGCAAATGCTTTTAAGGTTTTTTAAGTGCTTTTTAAGGTTTTTTAAATGCTTTTTAAGGTTCTATTTTTGTTTTCAGTTTTCACTTCATATATATAAATTATAAATGTCTTTACTGACACTTTTTTTTATCAACTTAATGCATCCTTGCTAAATAAATGTAATGACTCCTTAATAAAAGTATTAAAGAAAATATCTTACTGACCCTTAACTTGTGAGTGGAATTGTATATTCAAAATTCCCTCAATTTCCCCCAATATGTGGGAATCAGAGGTCGACCGATAGTGGATTTTATCGATACCGATAACTAGGTTGGACCATACTTGCCGATGATCAATTAATCAACCGATAGATTTTAAAATGGATTTTAAAAAAAAGCATCACACTATAAGTAAACCAGTGCTGAACTTTATAGCAAAAAAAGTACTGAACCATGAAAATGTGCTAAATGAAATAAATATACAAATATGAATACATCAATTTACATGTATAGTCTCACTTTATTTGCTTCTATTTTAGAACACTTGATGATCTAAACTTGATGATGTTCTACCAATCAGCTATCGGTGCCGATAAAGCGGTCGACCTCTAGTGTGTATGCTTTGCATCTTATTAGAGTATTACATTGTTAGCTTAGCAACATGCTAGCATCGAACTATTGTAATCAATTGTAACTCAAATATTCTATGCGCTGTACATGAGAAGGGCTATAAAGAGTGTTCCAAAAAAGCATCACTTATGAGGTTCCATGACATTAAGATGCCTTAGAAGGTAGATAACAAGGTAGCTCAAAAGGGTTCAAAATAGAACTAATATCATTAAAATCCAAAACTGAAACACAATCCTGTACATATAACCTAATAAAAGCACATTACTCAACATAAGCTAGAGTAACTCGACAGTCTTCTTCTCCATTACTCAGGACTAGCCACCTCCAGCTAACTGCAACCTGAAGCCCTTTTCTAAAGGCTCAAAAGTTTACTTTGCCATGAAGAAGAAACGAAGAGGAGGAGGGTGGTGACCTTCCTCCTCAGCCCACTCAAGGACTCTCATCAGGCCAGAGGCGGCGGGTCAGCGAGGGTCGAGGTATGAGGGAGCTTCAGGACGTGATCTGATCTAGAATTCTGAGCACTGAGAAGTTCTAGCATTCTAAAAGGCACTATTTCATCCGGAGATAGAAAATGATTAGCAACTGTCTTGCTTTCATCCTCATTTCTATCCAACCCTCCAAATTAGCACACACGTATCAACACACTTGTGAAAGAGTGTCTGATCTGGGTAACATTGCAATCTATTTTAAGCATCTTATTTGTGTACAAACTTCTGAAAAACAGCTTGAAAAGTGGAGATTAACATATAGTTGCTCCAAAAAAGCAAGATCTGAATACTTAAGCCACACTTAAAAATATATAAATTGAACTGAATCAAACCAAGTAACATCTGCATGCAAATGATGCTAGAACTATTTCTTACAACTAGATCAGTCACTCTTCAGATTTATTAGGCTGCTGTCACTCTAAGAGCCAATGCACGGATCCAATATACTGTTACACATGAGTTTTCTTTCTCAACTGTTTACGTTCACTTAAGACATAATTGACCGTGTTTACGAGGATATTTTGACATAATTTTGTGTGTATTTGTCCGGTCAAGTGCAAGAAGACGTCAAGCGAAGAGAAATCAAGCGTAGCGTTAGTTCTGGGAGGTCATGTCAGCCAAACTCACATCAGCTATCTCTCAGCTGAACATTTCCACCTGAAAGTTTGCAAATATTTTGATAAAAAAATATTATTTATCTTTATTTGAAACAAATGTATCATTTACACCCTCATTTTTGTCAAACGTCTTGCTTGAAGTTGAGGTTTGATATTTTTTATCTGCACAAATAATCTGGATAAAACCATAATAGTGATATGGCTTTGGGTTTGTCCGATTATCAAATCGTAAAGTCTGCAATTTCATTAAATCAACATATGCGCTGTGTGTTTCTGAGTGAAGCATGGCACGGTGTTCTTTTACACATGAGCAGCTCATGATCTGGTGTTTTCTAGTGTCTCGGAGCAGCTCGGTTCGCGTTTTGAGCAAGTTGCAGAATTTCAAAGAAACAGCAGCAACAAACATAATTCTAAATGTTTTTCTGATGCGAGACTTTGATTTTAAAAGGCATGCACAAAAGCTGTCTAGAGGCTTTTAAACGATCTTAAAGCCCTGTTTTAAGATCGTTTCTGATGAAATAGAACGGTTAAGATTGAAATTTGGACACATGTTGCTGGCCCGAGAATTTTCAGTTTCTGTGGTAGCACCCCCCCCCCCCACCTCCACAATGGTTGCATAGTTGAACTGGAACAATCCTTTGTAAAACGCATTAAACTTTAGTTTACAAAGACGTGAAACACAGAGTGGTCTGGGATGTTCACTGATAAGCTCACACAAAAATCGCTGCAAAAGATGCTTTCCAACAGGTGTTTTACCATTCGTTGTCAAACTGTGGACCTATTTTTCCAAACGCCTCACACCCGTACATTCTTCATTTGAGAGCTTGAATAATAGACACTCCAGCCCAGTTGGTGGCGATAATGTACCTTTACCAATTGCAAGCAAACCACTTGTATTTCAACCCCATTTCCGTTTCCGGCGGCGGAGTAATACCGTACATCACAGAACATCCAATACAAGTCAATGGAGTTGGACAAAAACTACGAGAAAATGTTGGAAAGCATCTTTTGCAGCGATTTTTGTGTGAGCTTATCAGTGAACACCCCAGACCACTCAGTGAGTTTCACGTCTTCGTAAACTAAAGTTTAATGCGTTTTATGAAGGATTGTTCCAGTGCACCTATAGCCTGGATGCCAGCCTGAACCGTGTCCACAACATTTTTTGGTCGGGAAGTTCGGTCTGGACTCGAGCCATTGAGGAGTAATTATGATCGGTTCAGAAATCGTCGGGCCAATCAAATTGCCAGGACGGGCTTTATATGATGATGGACAGATGTTCTGCAGTTACGTAATCATCACGTCATCAAACGTATTTCTTTCAAAAATGCTTTTCTTAAATTCATTTTTTAACTTAAAGGGGGGGGGGTGAAATACTCAGTTTCACTCAATCTCATGTTAATCTTGAGTACCTATAGAGTAGTATTGCATCCTTCATATCTCCAAAAAGTCTTTAGTTTTATTATATTTATAAAAGAAAAATAGGCTGTACCGAGTCTTTCCGGAAAAACCCGAGTGGGTGGAGGCGTGCCGTGTGGGCGGGAGTGCGCGAAGCTTTTGCGTGTGTTGTAAACAGACAGACTCGTGGTTTATGAGGACATGATTTAGTTTTACAATAAACAAACTGACACCTACAGTGGCCAGCTAAACAACTGTATTTAAAAACACATACACCACACACACACACACCATACATCACATGCTCCATCGATACATTAACTGTACGTGATCATGTTGTTTACTTGCTGTGCTTAGCTTACACGCCGATAGTTAACAACACACAGACATTTGAAGCAGTTTTACTCACCGCCTGCGGTTCCGTGAACCTTTATCGTTGGGACTGCTCCATCTTTAAGTATTAGGCGATCTGCAAATCGTCGAACTGTGCCTTGTTTACAAAACTATTAGCAGCTACCGCCGAAATGAAGGGAACAAACAAGAACACAATTGCGCAACTCCGTTGCTGCTCTGGAAAAACAAAATCTATCCACAGGTCCCTTAACTCTGGGTTCTTTGGACATTTGTGCAGTGTTGTCTTGCCCTGGCAACCAAAAACACACTTTTTGGTGCCATTGTTTTGATTGCAACGCAGCAGAGCACAGCGGTCTGATGGACGCTCTCGTACGCTCTAGGCTACAGCTGCGCGCGCCCTTCCGGGAGAAGTGCCTTAAGACCCGTATAAGGAAATTCCGCCCACTCTGACGTCACGTAGTCCCGTATTCGAAAAAAACTTTCCGAAACTTGTGACAAACCGGAAGGAGTATTTTTGGAACAGAAATACTCCATCAAACTTACAACTTCATTTTTGAAACTTTGTCCATGTTTACCATGGTAATCCAACTCTTTAACAGTGTAAAAAACTCACTATGCATGAAACAGCATTTCACCCCCCCTTTAAATTATTTTTGCAACACTGGCAAAGATCGTTAACACTCATTATTTTTTTAATACTTTTTCCAGAGTGCGTGCAGTTGAGTTCTCTTGACAACTATGTGTCGCTCAACATACGTCACTTACTGCGTTGCTCTGATTGGTTGTAGGTCTATCCAATTGAGTGCAGAGTTTTTTTTTTTTCCAGTTCGGTTAGGACATAATCAAAGCCTTATGGAGCAGTATCAGACTCACATTCTGACTAGAATATTAGTATGATGAAGTCAGGCTAGTGCACCTATGCATCCATTGTAGAGGTGTGTGTGTGTGTGTGTGGGGGGGGGGGCAACCACAGTGTGCTACCACAGAAACCGAAAATTCTCGGGCCAGCAGCATGTGTCCATGTTAATCTTAACCGTTCTATTTCATCAGAAACGATCTTAAAACAGGGCTTTAAGTGTAAAATACCGAACTTGTCCTTTAAGTAAAACATGCCTGAGAAAAATGCTTTGCCTGATTTAATCTGCTGTCAGATGAGATGTTGTCTGGCTATATGTTAGTGCCATTACTCTAAACTTATTTTCATAACATGTCATGAAATAAAAATAATTTAAACTTAATAACTTTACTGTATTATGAAAAAGTAGTTTGGGACTGCTATTTCATTGCCTTGCCTTATACGATTTATTATTTAATATTAGTGATATTCTTCCAATTGTTTTGTATATGTTAAGTAAACTGGGAAGGTACTTATGTGTGCGTCAACCATTTTTTGAGAAATAAATCTCCTTTTAATTCCCAAAAAATTTGGGCCGTGCTAAATGATCATGGGAAAATGTGGGTCCCATGTAGCCTGACAAGCCTGATACGTCTACATCAAGATGTTAGGTCTGGGAACACACCATTGGCAGGGCTCAATCCGAGAGGCGGGATCAACGGTTGTCTTTCAAATTCCATCTGCACGCAATAGGATAGCGCTACAACCAACCAGTACAACGAAGAAGGTTACGTAGTCAGAACGTAGAACAAAGAATTCAGTGCCATTCTTTGTTCTTTTCTCAAAGAAATGCTTAACTCCAAGCGTAGTCCTCCAGAGTTGTGGCCAACATAGAGTTGCTAGACGACACTGGCTGTAAAATAAAACTTGTTGCCGCTAGGGTGCGTCTAGATTTCTAGGGTAGGTCCCATGGCCAAACCAGTCGAGAACCACTGGCTTATAACATGCATTTAGGAACATAACATGCACCAATCATCTTCTCAAACTTGTATTGAGAAGAGCTTATAAACCAGCTGTTGTTAACAAAAGAAAAGCTTTAAGATCTCCCTGCAATTTTATCCTCAAATAAAGCTTGATTTGAAGAAATTAAGACAGGCAAAAATATTAGTTTTGTAATTTTACATTTTTACGCCAAAGCAAATTATTCTTATTAATATTATCCTATTATTGTTCTTAAGTACTCATTTTCTTATTTTTACAGACAGTAATAGTAATAATTCTATTTTTTTTATATTTTAACCTAATAATAGGTTAAAATATATTTTTATATATCACCTCATTTTTTATCAGAATATCGTATTTAGACCCCCCCCCCCACAAAAAAAAAAATCGTGCAGCCCTGGTGTTCCCTGTAGACGGACAGAGAATGACATTCTATAATTGTTGATGTTTTCACAACATTTATGATTTCGAATGTTTGTGAATCTTCTGTTTCTAAGACATTTATCTGATGTTTGTATACAAATGTGACATTTAAAATAGATTGCTCCTGACTCCTACCACTGCTCCTTCCAAAAAGAAACCAGAAGACATCACGCAAACCTTCTTCTCTCTCCGAACCTTGACACCTCAGACAGACACCCAGGGCTTTCCGATGCTAACACAATCTGGCAAGCATTAAATCTTAAGTACAAGATAAGAGAGATTGCAGCAGGGACTTCCTTAAAGTATAGCATGTTTTAAACTTTATTAAACCTTGAACAAATTTAATTTCACTAATATCCATGTCTACACTTAATACAAACCAGATAAGTTAAAGAAATGCATTAAGATACTCAGTACGATTATAGACGATCGCTCTCAGACACCATATCGAAGATGGAGACAAGCCTAAAGTCTAAATAAAATGACATTTGATATTCAGTAATGAAATCAGACCCACTTTAAAACTTTATAAGACTTCACTTACAGCAACTAAGAACATGAATGCAACACTTCAAAAAGGATTATATGAAGTTATATTACCTGTATTACACCAAGTCCCAGAGCATCCAGACACAACATGGAAAAAAGAGAAAATAACAAACGTTAGAATCCAATATAATGTTTTGCACAACATTCAAGAACAGTTTGAATGTATCTTATCACGGACAATTGAGCTTTTTATTTCATAAAGTGTGATTTCTCCCCCACTGTGTGTGTCTTTTTGAAGCTGTGCAGATGTTATGATAGGTAAATATGCTGTTATTATTTAGCCATTAACATTTTGATTTGCAGTCAAACATTCCGTACAAGCTTCTACAACCTAACTTTAACAGGTTGATAGCAAAATCAGATCAAATTGCGATTTAAACTGCTGCGGAGGATGCAATTTGAAACCAGTTCTGTGTCTTTCTTTTTTTAAATGAAATATTTTAGATACAAATTTCACATTGCAAAGTGGAAAATTTCACTTTAGTACAAAGCTTGTAGGAGAAAGGTGCTTTTTATGTTGTAACATTTCTTTCATGGGCTTTTGCCTATTTATTCAACAAATACTACTGAGCGTTTGGAAATGATTAGAAATAGCTTAAATCAGCCTAAAGTGGTTTGCAGGTCTTAGCAGAATAAAAATGGTACATATTGCAAGTTGAACTCAAACCTAGCACCACCATAGCTCAACATGCCAATGCGTTAACAGCTACACCATGGCTCCAACTAATTATTTTATTTTGATCATTTTGTAGTTGAAAATTAAATCAGCCTCCAATGCTTTACAGGTCTTAGCTGGATTAAGATGCTTTAGCAGGTCTTCCAGTCTGACGATCACCATAAATCACTCTAAAACCAGCACAACAAAACAGCTAAAAACAGGAGAAAGAGAGACAGGCTGGACTCAAACCTGTGTCACTAGTGAGCATCATGACTCAATGTGCCAATTACCATGTGCATTAACTGATAGTTGCTTCATTTTGATAAAGATAATAAAAAATAAGTTTAAATCAAGTTTCTTTGCTGGTCTCGAAACACACAGCAAAAGATAACTTCATGATCAGCAACCTTACTTAGGCAGTTTTATGCATATTTTTCCTCAAGATAATCTTAAATGGCATTTATTTTAAGAAAATACTTTATATGTATTTACATATTTTTCTGTCATTGAGAAGTGAAATTATGAGTTTATGCTACACACCAATGGAGGATGGACAGTGGCAGAATCCAGCCATCTCTGAGAGCTCAATAATTGCTCTTCTTGTAATAATCTGTGTGTGAGTATATGCACGCAAAAGAGAGAGAGATGAGAAGAGGTATTTAATTATGTCCTGGAGTGCTCATGCGTTTAGATAAGTTCTACCTGTCTAATCGCTGTGAGGTTTTGCATAGGCCTCCATAGCTTTCAGCTCAATTCGTTCCACATAAAGTAGGCTGAAGGACAAGCATCGCTATACCAGTGTGGGAAAGCATATTTAAAACTGGGGACAGCAGAGGTGATCTATACCTGCCAGCTTTATGCCAATAGAATCAGACAAAGGTTAAATTCTGCCACGCATAGGTGAGGTCGTGGTTAAATCCAGCCTGGAGAGATTCTGATGTCTATATGCACTACTGTGTCAATAACTTTTCTCTAGCTGAAGGGCACAGATATTGCAAAAAAGAAAGAAAAGAAAATGTTTTTATTATAGGTAAAGGTGTAATTATACAGAAAATTATTCATTCTTGCTGATTTTGTTTTTCAAGAAATGTATCAATGTTGAAAAAGTTTTTGTGGACATTGGTTTGGGGTAAGATAAAATAATAATTATATTCAGCAAGGACATGATAAAATGATTAAAAGTGACAGTATAGACGTATACATTTTACAAAAGATTTCTATTTCAAATAAATGATGTTATACACACACACACAAACACACACACACACACACACACTAAATATATATATATAAAATGCAAATATACTATAAGATGGCGTCTGCGACTTACAAAGTTAGATACAAACTTTACAAATTCAACAAGCCATATAAACAACCAGGCATTCAGAGAAATAGGACAACTGGCTAGAAAATCTGTGTGTAAACAAGGCAGGCAGAGGTGCGGGGAAAAATAGCAGATTTGGGCAAATCTGGCAGTAAGACACAAGTACAGTCGGCACGTAGAGTGGAGAGATTACGCACGGACGAAAAATAGGTCACACTCAGCTTATTTGTTTAGCTAAAAACAAAAGAAAGAAAAAACAGCATGAGGGAGGGTGATGTAGAGAGAGAAAGAAAAAGAAAAAGAGATGGATTTCAGCCTCTCATGGCCATTACTGGATGTAGAGTCAAAGATATTTGTCACATGGAATCAATAAAAACGTCTTGGAACAGCAGCACATCATTTACTATTACCAAGTTTAGATGGCAACCATCATTATGCAAAAATGTCTCTCGAGATTCGCATGCAACACTCACACATTCTTCATCTTCGGAACACAAATTAAGATATTTTTGAATATGAACTTTCTGTCCCTGAAACGTTCAAACGTGCTGCGTAACACAAGAATGAACCTGATTGGTTCTTGTGGAAGCTCAAACGTGCTGAGTAACACAAGAATGAATCTGATTGGTTCTTGCGGAAGCTCAACCGTGCTGCGTAACACAAGAATGAATCTGATTGGTTCTTGCGGAAGCTCAACCGTGCTGTGTAACACAAAAATGAACCTGATTGGTTCTCGCACGTCAAGCGAACATACTTGAGCTTCTGTTTCGATGTATGTTTATATATGAGTCGAAGTTTATATTTGAACAAAAGCCTAAATTCAATCTGTTCATTATATAAAGCGACTGTGTCTCTTCAGAAAATTTGGATTAAACCACTCAATTCATATTGATTAGATTTACAATATCTTTAAAAAACTTTTTAAAGCATCAAAGTGATAGTTGTGTAGCTGTCAATGGAGGGACAGAAAGCTTCAATATCTTCAAAATATCTTAATTTGTGTTCTGAAGATGAACAAAAGACTTATGGGTTTAGAACGAGATAAGGGTGAGTAATCAATGACAGAATTTACATTTTTGGGCGAACTATCCCTTTAACCTTAAGTTTCGATGCAACTTTCCCTAAGATGCGTAATCTCTAAACACCCATCTAAGTGCCGGCACCTTTCTGAACGCCCTCTTTTATATTCCAACCATGAGTTGGTGGCCTAACATCTCATTGATTCCTTTATTATTGTGCGTTATGACATTTCACATTTTGTCAGTTCAGCTCTTTTTGTCCGTCCCTCTCGGCCATGATTTCAATTGCTGATTGCTCCACCTCAGTCAGAGCTGATTTGATGAGAGGCCCATAGAGTTATTGCTTCCCTCAGTTAAGCTTATTGCACCGACCGACTCGCTCTCTGAAGCTTTATGTGGCGCAGACGAAAATAATAACAAGGGAGACATCAGGGACGCATGACATCTTGGTGACAGGCTGAGTGGCAGTGCTGTCACACACTGACACTTCTTTTTTAGCAGTGTCATCACATTTAAGTGAAGGGCCTCTCTCTCAACACTGAGCCATTCTGGTGCTGATGGGTTAGTGAGGAGCTCAGAGGCCGATCTCACCTGGACAACAGGTAGAGACACATCAGGGACCTGTTATGGAGCCTTCTTGGAGGTCAATGCTAGCTTGTCATTAGCATGGAAAATTTATCAAATCTGATCAAAATAATGAAGGAATAGTTTATCAAAATATAAAGATTTCGTCATCATTTACTCAAACTCTTGTTGTTTCGACTATGTATAATGTATATTTTCTATGAAACAAAGAAGGCAGAATGATTGAGGTTCAGTTTTTCATAAAAGAAAAGTGAAATTTACAATGCTAAGCCCCAAGTATAAAACAAATAATCCATTGTTGTGCTATATTGTAAATCTTTTTATGTCATATGATAGCTTTGTTGGTCATATCATATGAAATTAAAGAATCAATGGTATTTGGCAGGGATGTACCTGAAGTCAAATACCTTATTCAGAAAGGCATGGATAATGGCTTCGAAATTTTAATTCTACAGAGAAAAAAATCAGAGATCACTCACGTGATCGTGTTGCCATCAACTAAAATACTACATCATACATGTTTTTTACTATTTGATATGTCTATTTAAATGATTTAAACCTTGTATGATATGATTCACATATGAATGAAATAAGCTCAGCACGATCGCATCTAAAATAGCCGCATTGCCGTCTGCACGTGTTGAAGATTTTATTATTTACAAAACAAGTAATTTAGCCTTATACAATTATTTATTTCTCTGTGTTTGACTTTGGATTTCCTCTGTGTGCCTGTAACAAGACCTTAAAGGTTGAGGCAGCAGTCAACTCTATTCTAAGATGTCACATGGTACAGGACCTTCACCCATCTATAGGATGTGTTACCTTCTATGGAAGATGATGTATGTATTTAACTCTGAACCCAAAAAGACTCGGGAGCGCCTGTGGGCCGGATGGCCAGAGCGTTAGAGTGATGCAGGAGTCACTCGGCTTTGTTGGAGCGCCGTTCTATGGAACGGAGCGGCGTTCCAGAATAAAGTCTAATTGTTTCTGAATCAAACATCTCTGCGAAGTTATTTACAGAAAAGTTGAAACCACTTCACACGTCTCTCAGAAACTAAACCAGCTCTCTGGCAAAAGTAATATCAACTGAATCATACACATTTTCTACTAGCTACTTGATATGTCTAAATGTTTTAAACCATGCACTGTTTTATAGGCTTCATGATATTTCTTTGTCTCATTCTCTCTCAGAGACGGCAAGTATTTATGTACTCTTTATAATTTATTCAGATTTGCATTTGTATGCACATTGCACAGTAAAAGTTTTCTTCAACTTTCATGTTCTCTAATCAGCTTTTTTTATAGGTTGTGCATAATTGTCCGGACATAACTCTGTACACAAAGGTCCTCAAAACTAAGTTTTTTATTTAACATTTAGTATTATTGTATTAATTAGAAGATATTGCAATATTTATTTATCGGGATAAGGAAAGGAGCCGGAACTTGAACTCGGGTCACCAAAGCACAATCCTAACAAATATCGAAGCACATACGAGGCTATCATTGCCAACAATTAAGATATTCAAATAAATGTTATAAAAAAAAAGTTATACAAGGCATATTTGTAAAATTGTGACAGAATTACATTTGAAAAGGTCTTCTAAATTAATTTCTTCAAACTTCTGGTTAACCTCTGGTTAGAGGAGTACAAAACCTCTAGTATTTGGATAGAGTGACATCGAATTTGACTATTGAAGGCACCAAAAAATAGGTGTGTTCGACTTCATGCGACAGTACAAGTATTTAATAAAAAGTGTTTCTGTTGCTAAATGAAAATGCCTGAAAAGTATGTGTATTTGACAAATAATGCAGCTAATCTACTTCACCTGTGATATAGTATGCAATAGGGATGTGCCTATAGTGAATACTATGTTCGGAAAGGAAATGATGCATTCTACAGAGCCCCGGAAATCGAAATCTGAGGGAAAACATTCATTAACATTAACTATCCTTACTATCTTCACGTGATAAGTGAAATTGGATGTACTGTAATGCAACTGACTACCGCAGCAAGCCTAACCATGTCCCTTTAGGGGCTCCGTAGAATGTGTTACACATTTTCTGTGGCTTTCTGAATTCTGATTTAGGCTTAAGGCACATCCCTAGTACACAAACACAGCGCGGACGTCACTACAGGAAGCAGAACGTGTCCAAATTAACAGATTTAAAGGGATCGTCCACACAAAAATGGAAATTCTATAATAATATATATTTACTTCATTTACTAGTCATTGGACTAAAAAATATCTTTCCCACTAGATGCCATGGCACTGCCTGAACAAAGAGCATAATTATCACCATTTCCCTAGAATGACCAACACACTCCTACAGATCAGAGTTTGGAGATGTGGTCACTCTCATCTCTTCGGGTAGCCAATCGTTAAACAGCACGAGATGAGGGGCATTCCCGTCCACTGCATCGCTCCCTGTAGCCCTGTGTCTTGGGGGAAGATATCATGTCTAATCATCGCCTGATTTCATCATCCGCTACTCTCTGTTACTAATCTGTGCCGTTAGCCACTGAGCTGAGAATCATGACTCGACATCGCCTTGCTAGTGTTTACTCACGGAGCCTGAACAAATGAAAGGGGGAAAAACGTCTTAATGATTGGGTCTGATAATGAACGTTATTTGTTGGTGCGCCATTTATGGCCCATTAATAGCTTGGCTTGGTCGCTGTTGGCTTGTGCAATTGCATCAAGGGAGAAACTGAATAAACAAGCTTAATGAAATCACAGCACGGAAGCAGTCGAAACTTTCGCTGATACAAGAAATTGGTGATTTATAATAGTGATGGCTAAAAACATAAAATGTTGTGTTGATAATGTTTCTAATATGCCACCCAAACAAAGTTTCCCATACAGACAAATTCCACCTAATATGTAAAAAATCATATTTTTTGTGTGAAATGTTTAAATGTCAGTCAGTGACCTAAAGTATACATTACAGTTTGGATCCTGGTTCATTTAAAATTAGACATAACTGAAAAATGACTCGTAGTTCAGTGCAGGTGTCAGTGGTGAACTCAGCTCTGAATGATTCACTGAGTTAAAACTGCTAACTCAAGAATGAGTTTGAGTCTATTTTGTGAATATTTTTGGCAGTCATTTGTTCTTGAATCAGATTTTTGCCGTATTTGTTACTGTGCAGAAAAAAAAAAAAACTTGCTGTAAAAAACTTGATATCTGATGAAACAAAGTTTTCTCAACTGTTGCCAACTGCTAGCCTGGGAAAACCCAGACAACTTCTGGCAAATTTAGATTTGCCCTGCAAGTAAGTCTGGCAAAGAGCTCATTCAACCCCATTTTCAATCCGTCGAAATCGAGGCACCAATCAGAAACGTTGGGGCGGGCTTTACACGATGACGACAGCGCAGCGACGGTGAAGCAGTTTTTGTAGCCTACATTACAAAGATGGATGCCGCCGTGGAACATCACTCGTTCAAATCAGCTCTTCTGTTTTAAGTGATTTGAACGTTTCCTTTTTGTTAAAACCCGAGCAGAGAACAACACTCTGAGATGTTTCTCCATCGCTCTGCATACATACGTCATCTCCTTCATCGCTCTGATTGGTTTTAGGTCTATCCAATTGCGCCCAGAGGCATTTGAGCGAAGTCCGTTGGTGACGCCCCTTTGGAAATGATTTGTCTATGAAGCTTTGCCCGACCATAACTCTTTTTTATCACATTTACAACCATTTTAGTTGCAGTCTGAAACCCTAGTCACCAAACAAAGAAACTGTCAATTTGGTTCAAATGGTTGGCGTGGCGGATATTGCATGTGCACTGGCGTGTTGCAGTGATTTAAAAGGGTTAGTTCACCCCAAAATAAAAATGTTGTCATCATTTACTCACCCTCATGTTGTTCCAAATCTGAATAAGTTTCTTTCTTCTGTTGAACAAAAAAGAAGATATTTTAAAGAATGTTGGCAAAAAGACAGTTGATGGCACCCATTGACTTCCATAGTATTTTTTTCCCTACTATGGAAGTCAATAGGTGCCGTCAACCATCTGGTTACCAACATTCTTTAAAATATCTTCATTTGTGTTCAAAAGAAGAAACTACAGTAACTCATACAGGTTTGGAACAACTTTTTACATTTTTGGGTGAACTATCCACTTAAATCCAGCTTGAGTCAATTGGCGACTCTATCCCTTTCTTCTGACCATTCTTACTATCATTTCCTCTCATCTGTTCCATTAATAAAAGAAGCAAAAAGTCCCTTAAAAAAGGACATTTTGTCTGAAAGAAGAATTGTTCTATCGGTGCTAAACCGGCAGAAGGAAATGCACCTTGTCAAAATTGTTTATTACTTAATGTGAAGAGAGAAATAAAAGGTACGTAGCACGAATTCTCATGGAATTCAGCAAGAGGATTTTCCATTTAGTTTTGCCTGTAGCGTTGTATGTGTAGCACACAGCATTTTTCACCTTGTGTATGCATAGCAAACTCTATTATTCATAGTGTCATGTCCTCGGTCACTCTGTGTCTCGGAAAAGCCTGTGGCGAAGGCAGCTTTCACCCATTAGAGCTCCGAGAGGTGCCTATCTCTCACAAGGGGCAGCGTTTTAACTGTCAAAACCTGAATTCATCTCCGCCATGACTAATTCTCTTGTGTCCAGCTAAGTGGCTAGGCTCATTTAGCATTATGTAGAGCAAATCAGAAAAGCTTGTGATGAAGTGGGTGGAAAAGTCGACCCTTGTCGACACAAAGGATTAATCTTAGACGTTCCATCGCGGTTAAGTAAGGTAGGGAATTTTTTTTTTGCAGCTTTAGCTTTCACAATTTGTCCATCTTGCTGTCCTAGTTTACTGATGGAAAGACTTTAGGGTGACATAAAGTAGTGTAATTCTGAAATCGGATAAAGCAACTTTGAGACATGCTAATATGCTAGGTTATCACAATAAAACATAAGCATCAACACAAGTATGATACAGAAAACCTTTCATAAATTAATAAATTGTCAGTGTATAACCAGGCCCCACTGGTGTATGAGAATGCACAGATGTATAGGTATAGAGGAAGAACACAGCGTACAGACGAAACGGCCTGGGGTTTGTTTAGTTCATGAGAGAGGAAAAACACTTCCAAGTTTTGGGGAAAATCTTGAAAACAGCACAAGTACAAGCATAGAGAGAGGGCAGCTGAGGTCCAAGAGTTACATTAAACAACACCCACCCTCATTTTTTTCCAACCGTAAGCAAGTTCTCTTGCTGATGTAGATGAGCTCAATTACACAGTCTAGACCTAAGTGCAGACCGTGCCTGCACTGAGAGATGTTATGCCACTAAATGGTAAATAAGACCTCATTTGCATGGGCAGGAGTGAGAGAGAGTTTATCAAATATGTGGCCAGCCCACTCTGAAGCTTTCTAATTTTGGCAGATGTGGGCAGAGGTGGAAAGAGTACAAAAATTTTCTACTCAAGTAAAAGTACCATTACTTCAATAAAATTTTACTTAATTACAAGTAAAAGTACCGGTCTAAAAATCTACTCAAGTAAAAGTAAAAAGTAGCTCGTTTAAAATGTACTCAGAGTAAAAGTAGCTGAGTAACTTTAACAGCGGGGGTGTGGTGGGGGACTCTCTCGTGCAGGGCTGTAACATATGAGAGTTTCAACAGTATGATAACCGTCTCAGAAAATATCACGCTTTATATAAACTGTATTATTAAATTATGGTTATTATTATCATCAGTTAAAATGACAGTTAAATAAATGAAACATTTGTTCAATAAAACATATCTAATCAACTCATTTCAATAATTTATTGAAATAAGTTGATTAGATATGTTTTATTGAACAATTGATTATGAATTAGATTTTATGAAACTTATTTTTATCGTTAACTTATTAAACAGTGATTTAAGTTATAAAAATAAAGTTGTCATTTATATCTTTTTCAATCTCGAATTTTTTTTCTTTTTTGATCAAAAGAAATATTTTAAATTCAACAAACACGTTGGTAATCAATAATCTAAAGTATAGTTTGCAGCAAACTATCCTTATCACTTGGCATTTGGTAGTTTTTTGCAATACATACAATTTATTTCTCACACCAGTTGATAAAAATAAATAAATTCCTTAAAATAATTTTATAAAGAAAATTGTTATTATGTTGTGTTAAAATTATAAATGACTTGTAAAAGTGTTCTATTACTATGTGAAGAGAATAATAAAATACTTCACAATAACAATCCGAACTTTATCAGAGGATTTTGTTAAGTTGCCTAGTTTCAGAGTGTATGACACATTTATTTTCTCAATACAAATCTATATTCTATGTATGTTCTCTCATGTGTCTCGGAAATGTGCAATCATGTCCTCGATCGTTTGAGGAGAGTCATCAAACAAGAGGAGCGCCTCGCTAACTTGATGCAGTAAGCTAAACAAATACCATAGTCCACTAATGAGCTCATTAGCATAGAAGCAGATTCAAAATTTGATGAGGGGTGAATGTGACCTTGTTACACAAAGATAATCTCGCGATTGATTCTGTTGTAAAAGCTTACATTTTTTTATCATTCATCTCTACCAATTTGTCTTTGTCTTTACTGATGAAAGACTAACAGTGAATCATATAAAAACTTTAAACCATTTTTCTCTATCCAAAATTCCCTGCACCAGAGCTTAACATACCAGTATGATCGATTGAAATTATAACAGCATTATCGCGTTCCTGGTGTATGAGAGCTCTGTCTTTGTGAAATCTCTCCATTTTGTGAGAGTTTGGGTTTGTTTTCAGAGACACTTCAGTTTTGGCGGAATTTTCAATCAAAAGCAAGTATTTTTTGAGATTTTGGTTCTAATTAGTTATCTTTAACACCGCCCTATTTTTTTAAACGAAGAGTTTTCATACTTAAGACAAATACATAAGTTAAGAACGTAAAATTACGATTTAAAACTCTAAAAAGTAGAAGTCACAAAAAAACTACCAATACAGTAACGGTAATAAACTTATTGCATTGCAGACTGAGGTTTTCAAATTGCCCGCCCTTGAAGCTTTCAATTTGGAATTTTAGTCGCACCACAACTGTCAGTATACCTAATAATTTGCCCCACTTGAAACTTCTATGTCAAAATGGCTCCTTGGGCTTAACTGAACTATTTTCTTGTTTTGGTTTGTTTGGAAAAAGTTGGTTAAATGTGGACAGGAATTGGAAAGTTAAAAATGTCAGAGCGATACAACTCCCTGAAATCATAATGAAAGGAATGCCAAGATTAGTAAACTAGTAGTTCAAGGTTGTAAATTGTTATATTACGCCTTTCCAAAATATTAATATTTCAAAAACTTTTTTTCAAAAGCTTTTTTGTTGTGTGATGATACTATACGCTAAAGTTTTCAAGCTGTATTGAAAATGTTATTACATTTTACATGAAGGTTAGACTGCATGAGTCATTACATTTCTTTAAAATGTTTTTAAAAATGTCATCAAAGTTTTTCAAACCCATAGGAATCAACATGAATAGATTCATGAATAGAGAATAGAACAGAATACAATAGAATAGAATAGAGCACATTTCTAAGGACTTGCACATGTGTTCTTCAAAGATTTTTGCTATCCTTTATTGTGCACATACTCATCATTACCTTATATATGTACATTATGCACATAGTACTGCATGTAATCTGGTGTTTTGGACCTAAGGGCTCATGCCAGTATCTGTGGGTGGAGGTTTATGAGGGATTACATTTTGTTCATGCATAAAATCCCGCCTCTACAATCCCCCTGCTGATAGCATAATATATTCTCTCAGGATCATCAGGGACAAAAACCACACTAAGACAAACAGTCAGGGTGGACCGGACCACTGGGTTTTAAATCATCTGAGTGCTATTCCTAATTACTGTTCCTCTATGCTCCTCAAAACACTTCCATGCATCAGAAAGCTCCTCCATCCAGTGATCGCACATTTGTAAGGGCCAGAGAGAGAGCGAGAGAGCGAGAGAGAGAGAGGAGAGAGAGAGAGAGAGAAGGGGAGAGAGAGAGAGAGGAGGAGAGGAGAGAGAGGAAGAGAAGAGAGAGAGACTGAGCCCCAACACAAATCTCTTTACACAACCAATCACCTAAGGTACACGAGGGAGAGGTAGGCAAGCCCAAGTCCCATCTTCAATAATTAGAGAAAATGTGCTTGGGTTAGAACATTTATACAGGATTCCCTGCCGCTGCCAAGTCCCGTTTAAACCAGAGCGACTCTTTGACCCTAGTTACATAACAAAGTCTGGGGGTTAATGCATAACTGCTCGCTATTCACCGTCAGGTTAAAAGTGTTCCAAGATGCGATAAGGCAAGAAATTAATTCATTAATTGAGTTGATATTTTTACTAGCTGATTGAATAAGTGCTGAGAAAGACAGGAAGCCTCGGCTCATTTTACACCAAAATGTCCTGGAGAGAGGCAGGAAGTGCAGTCCACCAACATATAAATCATTGACAAAAGACCATTTAAAACACTCTGAACTATTCTACAGTGTTTTAGATGTTCCAAAGGACAATCTTTCTTTCTTTTCCTCTGAATTTCAAAGGTGGTAAGTTTAACATAATGGTAGCCATGTAGAGCAAATGACCTTGTGGAAGTGTGAGTGTTAGCGTATTTTTCAGACAATTCCACCATATAAAAAACACCCCATCCTGGCCGCCATCATTAAAAATGAACCAGCCAAAGACATCTGTGTCTTAAAAGGCAATTAACCGCTGGTGAGCACTGCATGCTGAGCCGAGGCAAGAAACAGCCCAGTTTCACTTCACTGTGCGTAGAAATCAATAGCCACTTAGCGTCTGTGCCTCACAGTCTACCTGTGAGTTCCAATGTCCAGTGTGCAGATTTCTATGGACATCATTTGTGTATAGCAATGTAGTGCTGTGTTAATGTGTTAAAAGCAATCACTGACCACATTGACTCCAATGTCATTTTAAGTTTATTTGATGACTTTAAACTTTTATAAAGTGCCCTAACAAGTGAAACTGCCATACAAAGGCAAAACACAGAAACTGCATGTTTCATCAAAACTGGCCTAAAAAAATGGCCCAAAACACCCTGACTCAAAACTGATATCAATCATTCAATACTCAACTAAAATGTAATTTTACCTTCATCCTGAAAAAAGTCAACAAGCACTAGGAATTATTGGTTTGGGTTGGTTTATCTTACCAAGTACCAACTCTAACAAAACAAAGTCTACAACCCAAAGTAAAGTTTGACTTCGAACTGGATATTGAACATGGCTGAAGATAGTGGAGATAGTATCTTTCTGTGGCAGTTATATATAGTTAGTGGTCGACCGATATTGTTTTTTTGATGGCCGATGCCGATCTATATACTTTATATTTATTTTAATCAATATTTCATAAATTAGAAATAAATTAGAAATAAATCTTTAAAATAAACATACTTATACTTTGGATGGCAACTTCTTGAATCTGCAATCCTATAACAGTATTTTTCACAAATAAAGTAAATGTATAAAAATGTATGAATATGTGGATAAAAAGGAAGTAAACACTGTAACAGGGCACCCAGTAATCTGGTTATTTCATGTGCACTGGTAATCTTATTTTTTCAAATAAAAACTTTTTTTGACTTTGACTTTTGACAAGGTAACGCTTATTTTACATACAGCACACAGTGAAAATGATATGAATATGACACAATGGGCAACTGGATATTTGATCGAGTCTCCTGTGAAGCTGATCTTCTGTTCGCATCTTCTGACCGAAGGTCACTCGCAGTTACACGTTTATGGAGGCTACAAATGCACACTTCACAAGATATCACAGCTGGATTCAATTAAATCTGCAAGGTTTGTGAAATGAAATGTTGAAGTATTTGAAGTATTTTAGCCTGATTGTTTGCCTTTTCTGTTACAAATAATATAAAAGCAAACGCTTTACTTTTCGCATACCATTTACTTTCTTTGTTTACCAGTTCTGTAGCCACCGATTCTGTCTAACAAAGTATTAGATATGACAGACAGAGATCGTAAACTAATGAAAACGGAGAATGTGAGTGAGCGCTGTGTGATCAGGCGCTGCCATTCTCTTCTCAGGCGCTGGTGTTCTCAGCGCCGCCCGTCAAAATAAAAAGCCGGAGCTCTGTTAAAAAAAAAAAGAAAAAAAGAAAAAAGTCCCGCTTCCAACACATCGGCCAATCAGAAAAACGTCATTTTAAAAATGCCAAATATCGGCCATGGCGATATATCGGTCGACCACTAGTCCTGGGCAAACAGATCTAGAATATGTAATTTTATTCATAAGGGGACAACAGCAACCTTACTTCAGGCAATAGATTCTGGCATTAAGGCGCTTGTGCTAATTGAAAGTTCAACCTCGTAATTATCTACTCCTAAGCAAAGGCAAAAACTCCCCATTTTCCGAGTCGTGAGCGGCAAGCATTGTGTCCTGACGGCTAAGTTAGATTCAGTCTATCATTATTGTACGCAGAACTGGGCTGTGCTAGACATTTCATTTAAGCAGCCACTAACCTAATCAAAGCTTGTTACTGCACATCTTTGCAATCTAATAACTAATTAGCCAGAGTCCAGCTCAGCAGCAATAAGCAACAAGCCTGGGGCTTCTTTCTTTTTTTGTCTCCCGCCTCTCAATCTTGTACGTGCCCTGTTCAATCATCCTTTGTCATTCTTTCTTGTTAACTTGCTGTCTCTTTTTCACCATCCAATGGTAGGAGTCCTCGAGAAGGCTGTTGAAACCTCCAGGGATCTTTGTTGGTATTTCATGTTTGGTAGAATGGTCTCAGGAGGGAGTAGGCAGACAGAACATAGGACACTCAGCAGGGATGAGGGGCAGCTGTCAGCCCTTTGATCCCGCCTCAGCAGAAAGGCCAAACACTTGTTCTGGAGAAATCAAGGGAGGACAGCAGGGATGGAAAGGCAGTGAAATGGGGTGACAAGACAATAAGGGAAAATGTACAAAAGAGAAACCGATTGAAACCAAAGAGAAGCTTTGGGAATTATCTAGGCTCTTAGGAATCCAGACATGGAACAGGTTTTGGAATACAAGGAGTCGATGGCTTCTGGGTGATCCACATTGGTTGTGGCCTTGAGTCTTGATCCGGTGTCGAATTAATGCTTTGGAAACTCAAGGGAAAATAGAGTCAAGGATATCAGTGAGGTAAGAGAGAGATCTGAGCAATATATTGTCACTAGGTGGTCCTCAGATGTCACATTATAAGGCTTTATAAGACATGAGTGGGGGTGTCAAACTCAGCTCCTGGAGGGCCATGGTCCTGGAGTCTTTTGTTTAAACCCTGCTCCAACACACTTATGCCGAGTTCAGACTGCACAATTTTCAAAATAATCGGGTCACTGTTGTTCCCTTTATCGAAAAAGGGAACTTCGAGATGCGTCGAACGACACGGTGGGAACGCCTCTTGCGTGATTGCGTCTGAAGCATCTATGCCAACTAGTCCAATGGAATGAGAGAATGAGCGTCACGGGCGGGTGACGTCATGAACCAGGAAAGGATAAGAGCACTTCCGCTGCTCGCCGGCATTTAGCTTCTGTTGCCTCAGCAAGCGATCTGTGTCAAACTGTCTCTGTCTATTTATTGTTGTCTGTTACAATATTGTCGGAAACGTTATGGCGAAACAAATGTACAAACAGTGTGTTCCTCCCTGCCCGCGTTTATTTAAACGGGTGGGGACACACACAGCTTTGTGGCATTTTGTTTGAGAGTAAGAGCATGCTGAGTGCTAACATTGTGAAAGTGAAACTACCAGATTAGCATGCTCTGCTCTCGCCTGTCACTCTGTATGATAGTGGCAGGCTCGCGATTCTCACGGGATGACAGGACCCGCGTTTGCCGAGGCGGCGCGGAGAATGCATTCCTGGGGATCGCAAAAGGATCTTTTGGAGGGGTGGGAGAACGGTCCGAGGGCCTTTTCTTCTTCCTTGCCCGGAAGATCCAGCTCTATCTCCCCGGTGTTGGAAGCACGCTCTGCGGTTTCTTCCGCTCGGGGAGAGAGAGCCCTTTTTTCCTTCATTTCTTCCTCCGAGGAGGTTTGTGTTGAGAATATGGAAAGTGAAAGCAAGCACACACACTGTTGAATTAGATTCGCCATCTATTTTTCCAGTATATGATGAACTGGTGGAGGTTTTGTCCCGTGCTGTTAGTAAATTAAATATTTAATGGCCAGCTGAGAAAAAGGAACGCTCGTCCTAAGAAACTTGACGAGCGTTTTCTTATTTCTATCACATTATCTCCACCACGAGGCTTCCATTTTTTCCCTGATTTACACACTGAATATTTAAATTATGGAATAAACCGTATTTATCACTTCTTTCAGCCCTCGTGTTAAATGTTTATTCAAGATTAGAGGGTTGAAAGATTACGGTTATGATATGATGCCCCAGGCTGAACAGAAATAAAAATAGGAAAATGCTATTTTTTCACCTGGTCCAGTATCATCATTTAAGTCTCTGCTTTGCTCATAAGCCTATACTAAAGAATCTCGCGTTTGCCGAGGCAGCGTGTAGGTTTAATGTTGTAATCAGAATCTAGCTCGGATCTCGCGTTTGCCGAGGCACCGCTTAGATTTCGAGTGTATTTTGCAAAAATAAGATTCTGTGGCTGGGATCTCGCGTTTGCCGAGGCAGCGCGTAGGTTTAAGCAGAACTACTTTGGTTTTATGGGTAAAGCTTATACGGCAGCAGGTCAGCTGGAGAATGTTTATAGAAATCTATATTATAATGCTCCAGGCTTATCAGGCCGATCTGCTGGGGTTCTGGATATAGCGAAATTTGAGCCTTCGGGTCTCTTCGGCGACGCATTCCATGCGGTCGTTGTTAGGTGATAAAAGATATATATATATATATATATATAAAAAATATATATATAATAAGGTTTCTCCCTCGCTGTGTCCAGCCCCCCTGGGGCTGCT
Source organism: Chrosomus eos (assembly GCA_036326025.1). Lineage (NCBI taxonomy): Eukaryota > Metazoa > Chordata > Actinopteri > Cypriniformes > Leuciscidae > Chrosomus > Chrosomus eos. Next base: position 29,491,234 of record CM070839.1, read on the forward strand.
GGGCGTGAGCAGCCCCAGCCGTCGAGTTCATCATATTATGTGCACAGAAAGAGAGTGCTGCGTCTCGTGTTCCTCCATGTAGATACTGGAGACAGACGCAACCCTCTCAACCGAAGTCGCCTAAGCCGGATCTGAGGACCGTTCTTCAGGCGAAGAAAGCTTCGGTTCAAAAAAAAAAAAAAAAGGTCCTGATGCTTAGGCATCAGGCCTGTGAGGACAGCCCCGACCGAAGTAGAGTGGTGTACACCTCATTTCACGGTGCCCGTTCCATTTCGGGGTCCTCACGAGACCCTCCTGCCAACCCTGCCACCTCCGGTGCTTCAGGGCGCAGCGGTCTCCAGCGAGTCGCTGATGCTATGCTGCGGTACAGCATTGGTTTCGCGCCCTCTGAGGGGGGCTTTTGAGTAGTCAGGTCAGGTAGTTCCTGCCATTATGTTTCAGGCTCCAGATTTGGCTCCCTCAGTAACACCAGAGACCAGCCTCGAGGGGCTGGTTCCCTTAGTAAATTTTCTGGCAGCGTGGATGCTTCTGCCGAATATTTCTCATTGGGTCCTGCAGTTTGTAGAGAAGGGATACAGAATCCAGTTTGGCTCTCGTCCTCCTCATTACAGCGGGGTGCTGCCCACAGTGGTGCATCCCGAGCAGGCTCTGGTAATGGGACAAGAAGTAAAGGCCCTGTTAGCAAAGAAGCTATAGAACAGGTGTACTCACCCGTCAGAGAGTCGGGTTTTTACAGCCATTATTTCATTGTTCCAAAAAAGGATGGAGGGTTGCGTCCCTTTTAGATCTTCGCCTGTTTATTCGGTCAGTTCAGAAACTAAAGTTCAAGTTAGCTGACCCTCAAACAGATCGTGACCCAAATCAGATCCGAGGACTGGTTCGTCACGATAGATCTAAAGGATGCATACTTCCATATCTCCATCCTCCCTCAGCACAGGAAGTTCCTGAGGTTTTCTTTCAGGGGCAAAGAATACCAATATCGGGTTCTTCCTTTCGGCCTAGCTTTGTCACCCCGCACGTTCACGAAATGCATGGATGCAGCTTTAGCCCCTCTCAGGCTTCAGGGCATACGCATTCTGAATTATATCGACTGGCTGATTCTAGCGGAATCAGAGCAGTTGGCGGTTCGGCACTGAGGTGTCGTTCTCGCTCATATAGAGATGTTGGGGTTGAGGCTCAATGCCAAGAAGAGTGTACTTTCTCCAGTACAGAGAACCACTTTCCTTGGTGTGGTATGGGATTTATTATCCTAACAGCCACAGAAGAGCTGAGGCTAGGCCAGTCACGCACTGTAAAACAGTTCGAGAGACTGTTGGGTCTACTGGCAGCAGCGTCCAACGGAATTCCTTTTGGCATGCTGTACATGAGACCTTTACAGTGCTGGCTCAGGACCAGAAGGTTCTCCCCGAGGGGAAACCCACTTTGCATATCAAGGCACGCGGCGATGCTTTCGTGCCTTAGTTATATGTAAATTCTGGTTCTTAACCCAGGGTCCGGTGTTGGGAGCTCTTTGCCATCGAGTAGTGATCTCGACAGATGCTTCTCTCACCGGCTGGGGAGCGGTAATGGAAGGCCGCTCGGTTCAGGGTCTGTGGAAAAGCCATCATCTTTCTTGGCACATAAATTGCCTGGAGATGATGGCCGTCTTCAATGCGTTGAGACATTTCCTTCCGGACCTAAGAGGCCATCATGTGCTCGTTCGAACAGACAACACACCAGTGGTCTCTTATCTGAACCGCCAGGGGGGTCTGCGCTCGCGTCCGCTTTGCAAACTGGCGCACCAGATCCTCCTGTGGTCTCTGGGGAAGGTACTCTCTCTGAGGGCAGTGTATATTCCTGGGGACCAGAATATAGGAGCAGACATCCTGTCGAGGCAGGAGCTGAGGCCAGGGGATTGGAGACTCCACCCCGAGGCGGTGGAGAAAATCTGGGAGGCATATGGTCAGGCAGAGGTGGATCTGTTCGCGTCTCAGAACACGACGCACTGTCCTCTCTGGTATTCTCTGACGCACCCAGCCCCCCTGGGGCTGGACGCCATGGTGCAGACGTGGCCGAGGCTACGTCTGTACGCCTTTCCCCCTGTTGCTCTGCTCCCAGGAGTTCTGGAGAGGGTCCGTCGGTATGGAATAAGCCTACTGCTAGTAGCACCACGCTGGCCAAGTCGGATCTGGTTTGCGGACCTGATCCTTCTGCTAGACGGGCCTCCATTGGAGATCCCTTTGAGGAGGGACCTTCTGTCTCAGGCCGGGGGCACAATATTTCACCCTCGACCAGACATGTGGAATCTTTGGGTTTGGCCTCTGAGGGGGCCCGACTTATAGATAGTGGTCTTTCAGCTGAGGCTGTTGAGACCATCCTAAGCTCCAGAGCTCCAGCTACGAGGAAACTGTATGCGCTTAAATGGAGAGTTTTCTCCTTATGGTGTCACCGACATCAGTGGGATCCGGTTAATTGTTCTGTCAACACAGTAATCGAGTTCCTGCAGGAGCGCTTTGTGTCAGGTCTATGTCCTTCCACACTAAAAGTTTACGTGGCAGCCATTGCGGCTTACCATACCATGGTGGGAGGTATATCTTTGGGTCGAGACCCCCTGATTACACGTTTCCTTCGTGGCACTTTGAGGCTGAGGCCTGCAATTCGCACTAAGGTGCCAGCTTGGGATTTGACTGTAGTTCTAGTAGGCCTGTCTAGGGCCCCATTCGAGCCCTTAGATTCGGTCTCAGAAAAGTTCCTTACTTTCAAGACTTCTTTCTGCTAGCTATTTCGTCCCTAAAGAGAGTTGGTGACCTTCAGGCTCTTTCGGTCTCCCCCACCTGCCTTGAATTTGCACCGGGGATGGTCAAGGCGTTCCTATATCCAAAACAGGGATACGTCCCTAAGGTTCCAACCTTGACTCCGAGGCCTATTGTGCTGCAGGCTTTCTGTCCTCCTTTTGCAACTGCGGACCAGGAAAGACTGCACCTCTTGTGTCCAGTGCGAGCATTGGACACGTATGTACGTCGGACATCCTCAATCAGGAAGTCCGACCAATTACTGATTTGCTTTGGATCACCTAAGAAAGGTCTTCCTGCTTCCAAACAGACAGTCAGTAAGTGGATAGTCGAGGCTATTTCACTGGCATACGAGTACTCGGGCCAGCCTTGTCCTTTGGTGGTCCGAGCTCACTCGACCAGGAGTATGGCGGCTTCTAAAGCCATATTGCAGGGGGTATCTCTTCAAGATGTTTGTGATGCGGCGGGCTGGTCCTCTCCGCTCACATTCGTGAGATTTTACAGTTTGGACCTGGATGCTGCCCCAGGTTCTCAGGTGCTGAGTGCTTAGATCAACAGACTGACACTCAGGTACTTGTAATTATGGCGGGTTGGGTATTCTCGTTCCCACCGTGTCGTTCGACGCATCTCGAAGTTCCCTTTTTCGATAAAGGGAACGTCTCAGGTTACTATTGTAACCATAGTTCCCTGAGAAACAGGGAACGAGACGATGCGTCCCCCTGCCATACTTCCTGCGTCCCTGCGATCGGCTTGCTTCGGCAACTGTCGAAGCTAAATGCCGGCGAGCAGCGGAAGTGCTCTTATCCTTTCCTGGTTCATGACGTCACCCGCCCGTGACGCTCATTCTCTCATTCCATTGGACTAGTTGGCATAGATGCTTCAGACGCAATCACGCAAGAGGCGTTCCCACCGTGTCGTTCGACGCATCGTCTCGTTCCCTGTTTCTCAGGGAACTATGGTTACAATAGTAACCTGAGACGTTTTCACACTGCATGACTATCTGGGGTAACATTCAGTTGCTGCTGTGTTCACACTGCATGACTATCTGGGGTAACATTCAGTTGCTGATGTGTTCACACTGCATGACTATCTGGGGTAACATTCAGTTGATGCTGTGTTCACACTGCATGACTATCTGGGGTAACATTCAGTTGCTGCTGTGTTCACACTGCATGACTATCTGGGGTAACATTCAGTTGCTGATGTGTTCACACTGCATGACTATCTGGGGTAACATTCAGTTGATGCTGTGTTCACACTGCATGACTATCTGGGGTAACATTCAGTTGATGCTGTGTTCACACTGCATGACTATCTGGGGTAACATTCAGTTGATGCTGTGTTCACACTGCATGACTATCTGGGGTAACATTCAGTTGCTGATGTGTTCACACTGCATGACTATCTGGGGTAACATTCAGTTGATGCTGTGTTCACACTGCATGACTATCTGGGGTAACATTCAGTTGCTGCTGTGTTCACACTGCATGACTATCTGGGGTAACATTCAGTTGCTGATGTGTTCACACTGCATGACTATCTGGGGTAACATTCAGTTGCTGATGTGTTCACACTGCATGACTATCTGGGGTAACATTCAGTTGATGCTGTGTTCACACTGCATGACTATCTGGGGTAACATTCAGTTGATGCTGTGTTCACACTGCATGACTATCTGGGGTAACATTCAGTTGCTGATGTGTTCACACTGCATGACTATCTGGGGTAACATTCAGTTGATGCTGTGTTCACACTGCATGACTATCTGGGGTAACATTCAGTTGCTGCTGTGTTCACACTGCATGACTATCTGGGGTAACATTCAGTTGCTGCTGTGTTCACACTGCATGACTATCTGGGGTAACATTCAGTTGCTGATGTGTTCACACTGCATGACTATCTGGCGTAACATTCAGTTGCTGCTGTGTTCACACTGCATGACTATCTAAGGGTAACATTCAGTTGCTGCTGTGTTCACACTGCATGACTATCTGGGGTAACATTCAGTTGCTGCTGTGTTCACACTGCATGACTATCTGGGGTAACATTCAGTTGCTGCTGTGTTCACACTGCATGACTATCTGGGGTAACATTCAGTTGCTGCTGTGTTCACACTGCACGATGGATCGGCGACAGGAGGTTTCACACTGCATGACTTTACAAAAGAAAGAATCGCCGACAACTTCTGCCTGTTCCGCAAACTACGTTTCACAACCAAACAAATGCGAGAAGTGATAGGGAAATAACGGAAGATCACGCGTGCGTGAGACCGGAGTTCTCGCACGACACTGAATTTGTTATTAAAAATGATAGCCTACAAGAAGATTGCGATCCAAATTGTCTGTGCACTGATTTGTAGCGAAAATGGAAAAAAAAAAAAAAAGGAAATAGTTGGGAAGACGAGGGGAGCAAGGACTGTTTTGCAAAGAGAGTTGGGGGTAAATAAATAATTTTGCAAATGTCCTGCTGTTGCTGTTGGTCATGCAAATGTTTGTGCTTTGTTTCTGTTTGATATAATTGTAAATATAGGCCTACAGGGTTTTTCCTGCATAGACAATTATGAGGCGGCCGCCTCCGTCAAATTTCGTGCCGCCTCCGCCTCTCGACAAAACTCGGACAGACAGTCACGTGTCGTGCTCATATACACTTTATCCACTGTGACCGTTCTGTCGCGATTCCCGCTTGTGTCCATTCTCTAACCATGTAGTTTGCCGATAGTGCTGCACGGATCATAATCCGCGGGTCGAGCGGGCCGAGTAATAAAAACATTCCATTCAATCGAGGGTGGATGACAGCTAAATGAGTGTAAAGACACGGAACTCCCATCATGGTAGCCTACCTAATGTACGGACGGAAACAAAGTTGCGCTGTTGAGTCTCGCGCAGTTATTTATAACATTAATTATAGTTAAGAAACAATATATAGGCTACACACGACCAGAGTGCTGTTTTCCTGAATGCCATCACGATTGAAACGAGATATTAATTTCATAACAGTTCAATAAACAAATAGTTAAAATTAAGTTACTTACATTTTTAGACTGTTTTTGTTCTGTTTTAGCAGCGAAAATAGTTCCAAACAACAGAACCATATCGCGTCTCACAGCAACACTCATCCATGATTCATTACTGAATCATTCAGCGTTTTGAACTAATCGCTTGAGTCAAAGATTCAATTGCTCATTATTAAACCGTCTCATTCTGAATCAATCAGCCGTTTGAATGAATCGTTTACATTAAAGACTCAATGACTCGCTCATTAAGACGGCCGCCTGCCTGCCCCCTCCTACTGGCGGTTTAGTTTAAAGTATCATTCTTTTCAACATTCCTTGTATATTCAAAAAATATTCAAAATAATCTCATTTAATACAGTTATAATTTTTCAATGTAAATTATTTAATTTGATTGGTAACAGCCTAGTGTCTTATTATTTTAATTGAATGTATTGATAAAATGTAAGAATTTTAAATGAAATTTAGAGCATACATTAAATAAAATTAGGGGGAAAATGCCCTTTATAAAGGTACAAAAAAATTATTCCGATAAGAGTGTTTTCAAAAATGAAACATTGACAATAAGGGAGTAAAGCCTCTGTTTAGGCTATAAAGAAAATGTAATTTTGCCAAAAGAAGAACTTTTAATTTAAATAAATGTTAATTGTGTGATATGTTACCATATTATCATGCTTAATTAAATAATTGTAATGTGATGATCAGATGCAGAAATCTAAATCAAAGAATATGGGTGGTTGGCGGGTGGATTATTATTTATTTTTAACAACAGATTCGAGTGACTCAAAGTGCACCAGATAAATGAATTTATCTTTAAAATGTACAAAATTTTCTCACGGGGGGGCATGCCCCCGGACCCCCCTAGTGTTACAATTTTACCACCTCCGCCTCATTTTGAGCCAGGAAAAACCCTGTAGGCCTATATATTAAAATACTGATATTCTGGTCTATAACTCCTCCCCGAACAGCCTGCTGTCCTGTAACTTGCTCTCTCATTGGCTGTCAGTCATCGCCGATGTAGTTTTCAGTCAGAACACATTCACACAGCAGGATTGTGAATCGCCGACAGGTCCAGATATTTAGCATGCCAAATATCTCACGGGCGTCGGCAACTCGTCAGCGATTCTCTTAGACCGCGTCTTTGCTCATTCACACTGTGTGATTGTCACTCGCGTGAATGAGCACCGGTTTTGCCTGTGATTTCGGGCATTTGTCGGCGATTTGTCGGCGAGCCAAAATCGGGGCTAAAATCGTGCAGTCTGAACTCGGCATTACTTGTAGTTTTCAAGTTATCCTAAAGGCCTTGATTAGCTGGTTTGTGTTAATTAAGGTTAAAGCTAAACTCTGCAGGACTATGGCCCTTCAGGACCTGAGACATCCCTGGTCTATACCATCTGGACATGTCTCATTCACTCTTGATCTCTCCATCTAACCTCTCATTTAGATACAGATGCATACAAGGACACTCCAAAGTAATCTCTTCTTTACTAAAGGAGGCGCTTTACTTGCACAAGAAGTCAGAGGAAAAAGCTGACAGGTAGGACGTACAGCAAGGACACCAAGAAGGAAGAAAAATTGATTTTTCGTCTTCACGTTTTCTTCTTTACCGGCTACACTGTTCTGTCATCTCTCTCTTTCTGTTTTTCTTTCTTTTAACAGTCAGTATCTGTACATTTTGACATCTAGAAATGTTTTTAAAAGAGAATAAGACATTGATGCTGAAGACAGTGAACAAAAGGAAGAAAATAAGATACAGTCAAAAGAATCAAGGACGTAGACACAGGGTCGAGAGAGCAATTAGCCAATCAAGCGTGCCACCATGATCTCTTCAAAAGGCCTGCAGTGGCCAATCATAAACCAGTATTTTGTCCATGCCCCGCCAGCGTTCATCAGGCACTCGATAAAGCGGTTTCCCCAAGAGCAGCCACTGTTAACAGGATGGGTTTTCAGCATGAGCAGCCCTCCATGAAATGCACATTACCCATAAGCCCATTGTATCATGCACTGTTCTTACCAACCGAAGACTGAGTTAAAAGAGGAATTCTCAAAAGATATGTCTCGACAAGGCAAAAAGCTATGTAGAATCCTATGTAGAAGCCAGCAGGAAAAGTAGTTTTTAGTGAAAAACATTTTTATTTTTTGAAGTTGCCGAGGCGTTGCTATACAGTTGCTAGGGTATTCTGAATGTGTCTTAGTGTAGTTGCTACGGTATTGTTTGGAATGCACTTGGAATCCACCCTGAAGTCAATATTACATTTGGGTTCATAAACTTGACTCAGGTTCCACCTTCAATGAAAGTGTATAGGGTTAACCAGCAAGCACAATATGTGCAGCCCATTAGAAAATACTTTGAGTTATCAGATGCTGCAATCTGTGTGGAAGGCCTAAACATTTAGAGACACTTTGCCAGAGTGAATCTTTTCCCTTCTAATTAGAACTTGCACACATACCATGACCTTCTTACATAACTGACCCTCTCCTTATCACAAGCATGCAGCCAATTCCCATTATGCAACAGCCTCTCAAAACACTCTCACTCACTCTACTCTCCAAAAGTCCAGTTGTGCCGTTTCAACCTCGCTGCTTTGCCATCATCAGCGAAATCCTTCAAGAGAAGTTCAAGCATAAAGCAGGCTTCTTTCAAGCTCTGGAATCTTACAGCATCAGAGATACACACATTCACCCTGATGACCAGTAGCTTCTAAGAATCTTTCCCATAAGGCTCTGCAGTAAAATAAAACTGCACCCCGATGCCGAACAACTTTATAAATGCATCACACATTCAAAATTTCTATCAGAACGTATAGATTTAAAGACTCCAACACGCAGTGTTTTAACTAGACATAAAAAAACAATCTCTCAGATAGGTAAAAAGTCTATTTCTAGCATTGACTAACGATATTACAGGTCTCACGTTTATGGGATTTGTAAGTTCTACAGTGGAAAAAAGGTTTTACCTGACGTCACATGCATTTGACTATTACTGCAAACGTAAGATAAATATTACATTTTGGACCAGTCGTGTACAATGATAAGAAACAAAAAAATGTTGCCCTAAATTCAAACTATTTTATATATTTTTCTTTCACATACAAGAGTCAAACTGTCTCGGTATTAAATAAAAACGCAATTGCAGGTTGTTCTTCACCTTGCTATTTTGTATTTGCATCAGTAGCTGGCTGATTACGCAACAGAATAAGCAGCAGAGTTATTGTGGCCGTCTGACTTGGAAAGGCGGCGATGTCGGCAGTTGCTATCTCTCCCGCTCACCTGGTTCAACTTATCTTCCCCAGTACACGGCACTAGACGCTTTCAGGGCCGGATCAAAGACCTGCGCTTCTAAGCACTGAGCTCAGCTGTTATAGCCGAGTGTGGAGGATGGCGTTTGTGGGGCAGGAGATGCTGAAAGTGTTGTCATCTGGGTAGAGTGTGGGAGGAGAAAAACAAGTGCCTAGAAGAGCAGTGGGCGATACACCGGTTGAAATGATAAACTGTTAAGAATTTGTCAGCTGGTATAAATTTGTAAGTATTGTTTCTATCACCAGCGAGCGAAACACTGCTGCATGGTAGGAGGTATAGGAATTGAAAAAAATAAAAATAAAAACAATAAATGTGTAAACAATTTAAAAAAGTATAATAAAATATAAAAATAAAGAAATAAATTAAAAAAAGATATTATTATAAACGATTAAAAATATTGTGTATATAAATATATTTCAGTCGTGTACATTGCAAATTTATCAAAACTATTTTATTTTATTTATTACATTTTATAATACCAGTGATGTGAATGATTTTTAAAATAAATAATTATTTTGAATGTTTCGATACATATTCTTTATAATATTTTATTTTTCTTTATAATATTTTATCATTTTACTTAATTTTATTATCAGGCCAATTTTCTTTCTTTCTTTCATTTTTTATAATTTTTGTATTATTAGGGTTTAGTCCAGCTAATACAATAATGCTCCACATTATTGTATTCATTTTTTCAATGCGTAGCTCCTCTTGCTCACACACACACACACACACACACACACACACACACACACACACACACACACACACACACACACACACACACACACACACACACACACACACACACACAACACACACACACACACACACACACACACACACACACACACAAGTTCTGGTAGCAGGTGGCCCTAAGGACAAGCCAGCTGCATTAGCACTGACCCCCTGCTGTGACACCATCACTCTTATTTCTTCTCAAGCCTTTCCTCTTAAAACACAGGAGTCCCTCCGCTTTTAAACCATTTCCTCGCCTTCTACTTCAACTGCTTCTTTTTATCATGTTCTTCTAGTCTATTCATCACCCTTTACCCAACATTCAGTCTCTGGTACCAGACAAAGTGGCGTTCTACAGGGGCAAAAAAGTTTGTCTCCAATAATCTTAAAACATTAAATATGACTTGCTCTTCCTCTGAAACGACTTTCCTTCACTTGGTTGTGCAGAAGGCATGGTCGGTTTCTGTTCCTCACCCTTTCACCAGGGTCATCTAAACAGCGTTTTTGCATCGCCAAACATATTCCCACTTACAGACTGAGAAGGCATTTCGTCATCCTGAAAATTGCATTTGGTACATTAGAGGTCTCGGGGTTGACGACTGACCGGAGTATTAAGCATACGCTAGGAGAAGAGTGTGTGATGTATGCATTCATTATGGCCATTATGGACTGGATCCATAGCTTCCATTCCACCTGCTCCATTACACACTCGACTAATCTCTGTGGAATCTTTTTTGGGCTTGGTACATGAGCAACTCTGCTTTCCAGAGAGTCTCAAAGAGTTCAATCAGGGGTGTACTGAAACATTTTGTTCGACACCCATCACAAGTGAATTGTTTTTGTGCTACTGCCGATAATCAAATGGCAGATATTGTAAAGCTACACTTATTTGTTTAGTTAAAGTTGAAGTGTGTAAATCTAGTCAAAGTTCTTATTTCCGACCAAGTTGGGTTGCTTAAACAAACAAACAAACAAACTATTATTGTTTATTAACTTTACAAAAAAAGGTAAAAGATAAAAAAAAAATTAGACAACAATAGTAATACAATAAAATACAACCATAATAATAATGATAATATCAAATTAAATTCAATAAAAAAATTAATCCTAATCTAGAGCTTATAGTTAACTAAAATGATTAATTAAAGGGGACATATCATAAAAATCTGACTTTTTCCATGTTAAACTGTTATAATCGGGTCCCTTGTGCATCTACCAACCCAGAAAATGTGAAAAGTAACAATCCAGTATCTTTGTTTTAGTAAGCCTTTCTCTGCAAGCATGTCAAAAAATAAGCCGATCTGATTTCACTCCCCTTCTGACGTAGGAAAAGGATCTTTATAATATTACCGTCCCTTAATCTGCACGTTTCCACCCACAGTGCCGCCATTTGCTTTTCACAAGCATCAACAGCGTAACCAGTTACACAGACGAGCACAGAACACTGTTTGACCAAAAAATGTCACAGCTGTCTTATAAAGACCTCAGGGAACTGTGTCAACTTGTGTAAAAGTTAAACATGACGGTACATTCAAGTCGGTGAGATGACTCAATGTAACTTCACAACAACCATTCAGAAACGTTGCAACCTCTTCCTGAGTCTCTCCTGCACTTCGTCGCTACTGGTTATTTCTGAGATTTTGGATGTGTGAGATTTTTCGCGTGTTTTGTTATATTGTATCCGAAGCTTATGTTAAAGGAGCTGTATGTAAGATTGTGGCCAAAACTGGTACTGCAATCAATTTCAAATTACTGCATCCCCTCCCCCTCCTCCCTGACTTGAGGTTGCCAGATAGGCTCCGTGATTGGTAGATAGGTGGAGGGTGGAGCATCAGACCAAAACACCACATGACAACATCAACATCAGTTGAGGGCTGCAACTTCGCTTTTTAAATGACAATATCTTGGCCGAATTACTGTTGTCAGTGATATAAGTATTTGAGATTAACATGATTTCTTAATGTCTAGTGACATATCAGGGCCATTTTATGATTAATTGAAATACATTTCTTACATACAGCTCCTTTAAGGATCGGCCGTCTACTGAATGGGAGCGGGGAGCAGCAGCTCATTTGCATTTAAAGTGACACACACAAAAACAGAGCGTTTTTGCTCACACCCAAATTGGGCAAATTTGACAAGCTATAATAAATTATCTGGGCGATATTTTGAACTGAAATTTCACACATTCTGCGACACATATTACATCTGTGAAAGGGCATAATATGTCACCTTTAAAAATATAATATCAAGATAAATAAAAAAAAAAACAATAAATAAATAATTATTTATTTCTGATATCAGAACATTAACCGCAGCATGAAAAAATGATAACTGCTTATTTCCTTTCAATCTTGGTTATTTAAAAAGCATATCGTTAAAAACTTCACATTATCGGTTTCCAATGACCAATGTGGGTAAATAAAAATTCAAACTACTCTGATATTCATCGATAATTTGGTGAGTTTCTTATTAAATAGCTTCCTCTAATGCATGTACGCAGATACAAGCAAACAGTAAAAGTCTCACAAAAACAACACCAATTTATCCCTAATCAGCTTGAAGAATCAGAAAACGTTGTTCTCTGTGAATGTTATCGGCAGTGTTCTGGTCCAGTTTCCTGATCTTGGGAGTGGGCTCCTGTTACTACTGCAAAAATAATCGAAGCACCCTTTGTATGGAGAGAGAGAAGGGCCAGAAATGTACAGTGTTATGAGAGAAAATGCACATTAAGACCATGACAAACACACACACACACACACACACACACACACACACACACACACACACACACACACACACACACACACATGTTTGTTTTTGTGACTTATGAGGACATTCCATAGGCGTAATGGTTTTTATACTGGACAAACTATATATTATATCCCCCTACACTGCCCCTATCCCTAAACCTACCCCTTACAGGAGACATGCTGGATTTTAACATTTAAAAAAAACATTGTTTTTTATGTTTTTTAAGCTGTTTGAAATATGAGGACGCATGCAATGTCCTCATATTTCACGTGTAAATTGTAATACCAGTGTAATACCCATGTCATTATACACATTTGTGTCCTCATATATCACAAAAACAAGCACACACACACACACACACACACACACACACACACACACACACACACACACACACACACACACACACACACACACACACACACACACACACACACACAACACACACACACACACACACACACCCTCTTGACTGAAACCCTGGTCATGGGGCAACAACACCACCGACAGCGATCGAGATCTAATCTGTTTCTTCAGAGCGCTGTTCTGTAAGCAAGAGGAAGAGAGTGTTATGATTAGTGCTCGAGATAACAAACTCCTGCTCTTCGGCATTCGCAAAGTTCACAAGTTAATACAGTCACATGAGGTTACGTAACTGTCGAAGGGAAGAACTTCCAGTGGCCTTTCCATTCCAGACTGAGGGGAAAACGGATTTTCACACAAAAGAGTGCAGAGATCCTTTCCTGCAATAAGTCATGCCGCGCTCTTAGGCTAATTTCTAAGAGTATGTTCAAAGAAATGGCGGGATGCGATAAGTCGAGTGACGACTGATATGTCACGTCTCCATGAAAGACTACAAATGCTAAACTCTTTTCGTTCAACCCCAAACAGTGACAGAATTAGGGCTAATAGTCAGGTCTTTGTTCTCGAAGAACTTGTTATTGGCTGTGAAATTCAACAAGAAGCATTTTGCCTCCATTGTGTTTTGATAGATTTTCTTTCTCTTTAGCCTAGCATTGTGTTAGCAGTACAGTATATTGTGTCATAAGAGAGTGTCATTAATTTGCCTCCAAAAAACAGGATATACAATACTGTTCAAAAGTTGGTGGCTGTAAGTTTTTAAAATAAGTCTCTTATGCTCTCCAATGCTGTATTTATTTGATCAAAACAGAACAGTAATATTGAAAAATATTATTACAACATTATTTATTTCAGTAATGCAAAGCTGAATATTCAGCAGTTATTATTTAGTCTTCAATTGGCGCTTTTCCACTGCATGGTACGGTACGGCTCGCTTCGGCTCGCTTTAAATGGTACCACCTCTGTTGAGGTTCCAAGCGTACCGTACCGATACTAAAATGTGATGTGAAAACACTGCAGATCACTGATTGGTCAGACAGAATCGCCACTACCAGCGTCATTGGATTTGCGAGACATCAAACCCGCTAGATTTAAATAGCCAGTAACAGTCACCGCTGTAGCACCTGTTTTAATACTTGCTGGAAGAAAAAAAAAAGGAAACAAACTTCCAAAATAGAAATGGCTGAATCGTGTTTAGTGGACGAAGTGCAGACGTTCATCTCGTTGTTTGCCGAGGAGCGGATAAACTATAACGATCAGTCTAATCCTACCCACTTTGAAGCGGTACTACTGCAGTGGAAAAGCAAACCAAACTAAAGCGAGCCGAACCGTGCCGAGCCGCGTCGTACCACGCAGTGGAAAAGTGAAGCGAGCCGAACCGTGCCGCGCCGAACCATACCATGCAGTGAAAAAGCGCCAAATGTCACATGATCCATCAGAAATAATTGAAATCATGCTGCTCAAGAAACATTTCTTATGGTGGAAACAAATGTGATTATTATTTTATTTTTGTTGTTACTGAAACAGCATACCTAACAGCATACTCTTTTTTTTTCTGTATTCTTTGATAAATTGAATGTTCAGTTCAGAAAGTGCAGTTACAGAATCTGCCAGTAGAGGCTAAATGCTGAACATAAGCCAAAACTCCTGGATATTATTCAGTGGGCAATGTAATACCTAAAGAGAATATTTTACTATGAGAGTCAGATGGACACTGTTCCTGAATCGATTCCTTCAGGTTTTCAGAACATCCTGTCCTACTTGCTGAATGTTCTCAAAAGTTCTAGACGATTTTCTTTTATTTAATTGTTTTCCTCCTTGAGGATCTGCAGAGTGACAGCTAAACTACAGGGACTCTTCAGCTCCCTGCAGCCATTAACATAATGTTCTGTAGCTGTTATCAAAGTGCTAAAAAAGTGAAGCTTGTGCATCGACTGCCTTCGTCATCAAGATTTGTATTGGAGTGGAGATGATGATTTGGTTCACTTAATTGTAGATGTGTCTTACTTATGTGAGGTTTTAAACCCTTACTGACCCAATAACCCCCATCCTGAAATGCATACATAAAGTGGATAAAATTCAGGTTTAATAAATGCAAAATAATGATTCAATAGGGCAAAAATGGTGCTGTGATTATTTATGAAAGTCATCCCACCCAGTACATGAAAACCAAGTAAATTGTGCCGTTATTTTTTTGAGCAATTCTGGGTGTGCAATAATCAAACCCCATGACGATTGGCAAGACAGAGTTTCTCAGGTAGCGATTTTTCTTTATTTCTGGCATGGGACGTTCTTCGATAAAAAAGGTGGCGCCAGTCTCGGCTGTTACTGAATGCTATCGATGTGACAATATTCACATGGCGTGTGAAAGAGTGAGAGAGAGAGAGCAAAAAAGTGAGAAAAGGATCTGTCTGTGGCACCTTTGAGGTATTGACAGAGCAGTGAGACGGGGCGTCAGGAAGAATCCCATAGAGCAAGTGTTGCCTCTCTCTCTCTGTCTCCTGTTCAGTCAAAAAAATCAATGGTACAGAGGAACACATACCCAAAGAGGCAGGTGCAACTTTCCAGTGAAAAGCTATGAGTGGTAAATGAAATGTCACAGGAGCAGACATTGCACCTGTGGAGAAGACTAAGGTCGCAAATGCTTCTAGCTCCATTTCACGCATCATCATGGTCAGAAACATGGGAATGCAATTCAGAATTCGAAGCAACAAGGCTGTTCTCAGCGTGTCTATGGACATTAGTGTAAACTGTTTTCTATGGTCAGTTTGTTATTTCAGTCAAAGACTGTCATGACGGTGCAACCACCTGAAGAGATGACTTTGAGTGACATGACACTTATGATATTTAACATTACGATTAATTAAAATGGACAATTATTATTTTTCATGGAATATTGCAGTATTTATTATAAATGCTTTATCCTTGAACATAATTTTTTTATTATTATTTGATGTGCGTTTGTATTCTTTAAATCAAAATAACTTCCGGAAGATAATAAACTTCTGTTTCATGCCAACTGACTTTAAATCCTATTTATTGAAAAATATGCAATTCATACACATAATGAGTTTTATGGAAGATTATTTTAGGTTGTAAATATATCATGTGGTGCAATGAGATTTTTTTTAAAGAAAACATTAAAAGTTTGGCATAATCTTTTAAAATATTTTAGAAACATTCCTCCACTAAACCAAAGTCATGTGGTGCGACCAACAACAAAAATTCATGATATATGCAAAATGAATACAAGGAGTACATTTCTAAGAACTTGACACATGATTTCAATTATATTTTTCTTTTCTTTATACAGTACACTCTAATTTGCCTTTGAATCATTTGCATACAGTTTATTTCTGGTAAAGATTTATAACACTTACATTAGTGCAGTGCTCGGAAGGCAGTGTCACTAAGATAGTTTACAGTGTGGCACTGGCAAGCATGTGCTTTTATTATTGTAGGTTTATGCATGTCTTAAACCATTCTGGTAAATGCATTCATGATCAATAAAATCCATATGGAAATCCTTGTAAAACAGAAACATTCCCATAATGCCTTGGCAAAATTGCAAAAGTTAATTTGTGCTGAACAGACATCTTAATTAACTGTGCTGGCTTTGCTTTAGTAGACAAAGGAGGTCACTCTGCCTGTCCTCTCTCAGCTAGCCTCTTATCTAAGCTTTTGCCAGTGTATTTCACTGAGATGTGGTCGTCTATTTGCATGTGCTTGCAGATTTGGTAAAAATTGCTTTGAACCTTAAACAAGTATGAAAATATATCCAGCAAAATAATTGAACGTGCATATTTGCTGCCCTGGTCTTATGGTCTATACGACTTGTTACTCTGCAGGGACATAAGCGAATCCTGCTGAAAGAGAGAACGGATAGATAGAATATCCAATAATATTTAAGCTCTGCATCAAAGCTAAGCACAGAGAATGGGAAAGAAATAAAAGAAAAGAGAAAATAGACAGTGATGACCACTCAATATAAAAACGTACTGAATCTATCCCTCATCTATTTAAATATTTATTCCCTGACAAAATAATTATCCTGACCTCTCGAGAGACAGCACAGCTGAAAAGGATGATAAATCTGATTATTCTGACTTCAAAAATACTGAGGGCTTCGTTGCATGCTTGTTTTGTTCAAAGGAATTGCAGACCTGGAAAAGGAGATGGAGAAAGTGAGCAAGTGTGAAAGAGGATGTAGGGTGCAAGGGTGTGTGCGAATGTCCAGAGAGAATCGTTCAAATTGTGAAGTGGAAATCCAGACGAGTTTAACTGTCTACTCATCCGTTTCCTCTTACTATTTAGGGCAATAACGTTCCACCAGGCTACCCTGAGGCCCATGAATATTGCATCAGCCCATGGTTTACTGTAACTCCTCAAACATCTCTGTTTCACCAGACGTCCAATGGGCTCACCAATAGAGACGAAAGTGTCAACTGTCCAAACCCCGTGGGAATGTGTTATAAGAACCAGTGAGAGGAGTGGACACTTTCTCTTAGGATGATGTTTCACCCTGAGGCATTACCCTTTACGCATCAGAGATATTAAACAAGACTGTTGGGGCTTCTGAACAGGGAACGGTTGACCTTTAGTGATACTTCAACTATGTGTTACCTAAAGTGTAATGAAGTAATGTAGTTGTTTAGGGCAATGAGAAGGTTTGTGTGTGTGGCATTTGTAGTTGGTTTGATCATCGGGGGAACTATCTATCAGGGGTCAGCAACTGTTACTGGACAGTGATGGATTTCCACCAGCTCAGAGTCAAGAGGACTAGAGAGGCTGGACAAAACATCACCATCACAGCCATCCATCAAGAAATTGGAAGCAAAGAGCCAAAATGAGCTATACATCAAAGTCAGCTGCAGAAGAGCCTATCCAGCACTATAGCTCCTCCCTCCGGAACCAGGTTTTATTAGTGCAACCACAGATCAAAAATGGCCCCAGGACAAAGCCTTGAGGCACGCCAAATTTTTCTGATCTTTCTGTATCCCACTCTGACCTTTAGTTTAATCCTAAACAACACAGAACCTTGTACTGCCTTCACATGGAGCTGAGAGTCATCTGTATTTAGATTGGCATTAGCATTACACAAATAAATGCACTGTGCATGATAATTAGACCACACAATTGGTCTCTCATTAATGAAGGCTATGCTAAGCCTTATTCTTCCATAAAAAAAGGCCGTTGCACATGTGCTTCAATGGGTTAGTAGCTTACAGTAAGACTGAGCTGGCATGTACACAATGCGTGGTGAGGCATGAGTAAGAGAACATTTTGCTAATAGTACAACAGCTTAACTTATCTGACCATATAAGCGGAAACCTCCAAGTAAATTCATGCTTGGCCGATTAAAAATGAGTGAATATATTCTTTTTTCTAAAGATTATGATCTTTATATCGTGCTATTTCAGGATTTATGCATTACAAAAAATTGCCTCAACATACCTTTCTACCAAAATACCACTTATGCAGTTTTACACTAATACATCATTATACATTAATACGATATGCTTTGTGCCACAGTTATTGCTACTATTGTGGATTAATAGCAGTTAGTCTTTAAAATATTTCTCACATTGTTTGATTTTTTTCTGTATGACAGTAGCAAGTACAGTACTAAAAATGGTTACCATGGTGATTTTCAATATTAATAATTTTGGTAGTAAAACAACGGAGGTGTTTTGTCACAATATTAAAGCTAATTTAATTTGATCATCAGGAGCAGAGGAGGAATTGTGAGCGGTAACTCTCGTCTAGCCTACCACAATGTGCTGTACAAATGAAATCTCCTTGGGACTGATACAGACTTAACCACACACAAATGTATAATTGGGCTCAGGCATTTGCATTTGAATTGTGCCATGTTTGGAAATGAGGAAAGGAATGAAACTGCAGAGACAGACAGACAGAGAGAGAGAGAGTGGGGAGAAAGAGTTGTGTGCTCTGATTAAAATGGAGGAAGTGTGGAAGAAAGGCGGGGATGTTGGAGGAAGCAAGCGGAGGTTTAATTGGCTGATGACCTGTCCTACAGTGAAATCCTCAACTAGAAGAAACTATCTGATCCATCTCTTCCTGTCACTCTCCACAATGTTCTTATATCGCTAAACAGGTTATATAACTTTTTCTTATACTGTTGATAGACCCTTGGGCTTTTCACAATTGATGGTTTTCCTTCTTTAGTGAGACAAAAAAAAAAAAAAATAGAAATTTGGAAGAATGTTCATGCTGCTCTTTTCCATGTAATTACATTTTCATGCAAATGAATGGAGACTTAAGCTTTCCAGATTGAAAAAGAATGCAATGTCACAGGTGTGCTTTTGTAGAGGAACCCATTGAGTAAAATGCACATGGATGGCTCAATTTCCCTGGCACCAGTGACAGGAAGTATCCCAGAATGCGAGTGGGGCAGCTGTTAAAAGTGTCATCGGAGAGTGCGTCCCGTGGTTGGTCACCTGTCCTGTCACATTCACTCATTCTTTCCATTAATCAAAGAGTACACACCCTGCTGTCTGTGCAATTCCTGTCACTTAGCCCAGGATAATGGTGTCATGAATAACCCACGATTGTTTCCCCCCTGTTTTTCTCCTCCTTCACTCTCACAATCTTTATTCACACTCTCATACTATGTCTCTCCGGCTCTCCACAGACTCTGACAAACTTCCCGTCACCTTTTCCTTTGAGAGGGAAAGAGGGAGGTAATGATATATAAAGATGGAGTGGGTTTAAGAAGAGGCAAGAGAAAAAGATAGCAAGAAAGACAAGTAAAGTGACAATGCCTGTTATGAGTCGCTACCTATGGGTCTTCACAATTAGAGGGAAAAAAAGAAGGTCACTACAAAGATGCAACAATGGGCTCTATGCACGGCGGTATTTCCGGTGAAGGGTTAAGGATGCTCGATATTAACTTCCGCCGATCGTAGAGTCCAATGCAATACTGAGAATTTATATTGAATTTTATACTCCATGGTTATACTAAAGAAACGTTAGTCACAAAAACAGACAAAACAGACACTCCTCGTTGTGTTTATGCTTCTTTTTTAAAATTATATTAAATAAACATAACTATACATAAAATTACATCTAAACATATGAAAGTTTCGTTTCAAAGACGGGAGGACAGTACATTTTGAAGACTCTGCCATAATACCGTTTTCCTCGGTTTTCCTCCGCTTTAATCTCCCCAACCGGAAACGGATGAGCATCCTTGCGTCAAATGCGGAACTTATGCGTGCATATAGCCTATTGAATTCTGGATGTTTTGGACCACAAGGACTTTCTGAGAATTAGTAAGTACTAATGATGTCCGGTTCTTGAATAAATAATTCTTTTGAGCTGGTTCTCAGGAAGTAACCGGTCGAGTAGGTTCACTAATCGTAAAGAATCAAACTTTAGTTCAGGGTTAATGATGCAAGATGAACAGTCACTTTTTTTTCTACATTCTTTAGACATCTAAACTTTTAGCAAACTTACCCAAGATGTAGGCTACTTAATATTGGTCAGTCGTGTCCGACATGATGGATCAGCGAATGAAACTGACCACAAACAAAATTAACTTAAGTGAATGAAAGGCAATAATCAACAATATGCATTCACACAAATAACTTTATTAGAATGTTTATTGATATATCATAACACTGAGTTGTAAAAAACGCTCAGTGACACCATTGCAAGATGACGCAAGAAACCGATTAATCTTTTTGTTGTTGTTGTTTTAAACCGGTTCATTGAAACAAAATGTCCAAAAGAACCGGTTTGCGGAATGGTTAATTCAAGTATTATTGTATCTTACTGTATAGTGCTGGCCTTGGTCGTACAGGTTTCTCTAAGTTTATCCATTGTTAAATTTTTGTTAGATCTTTATCGTGGGATCATTTGTAGAGGGGTGGATGCGATTTCATTTAAGATTCCATGTGTTATCCTGTGTTTAAATAGAGAGGGAGTAAGGGAAAAGTTTAAGTCTTTGATTTCTCTTTTACTTTTGAAGATAGGTAAGTTATTTTCAAATACCCTCAGGAAGAATGTCTTTTCTTTATTGTTTGGCCGTTTCCCCTCCTGAAGCCTTATTTCATTATATCCCACTGATTATTTAAATAAAAAGTGTTACATCTTTTTACTAATCTGGTGTTGCTGTGCTTTGTGTCTGTCTTGCGACCTGGAGATGGATCATTTTTGTTACCCACCTTTCCTTCCCTAGACCTTAGAAAAGGTTTGTAACACACTGTATGTAAAACTGCATTTTTAATATAATAATATATGTATAATATATATATATATATAATATATATATATATATATATAATATACACACACATATATACATACTGTACATTTCGGTGAAAAAGTATTTGCTCCCTTCGTGATTAATTTTTTTTTTTGTTGCATATTTGTCACACTTAAATGATGCAAATCATCAAACTAATTTTAATATTACACAAAGATAACCTGAGTAAAAACAAAATGCAGTTTTTAAATAATGATTTCATTTACTAAGGGAAAAAAGCTGTCCAAACCTGCATGGTCCTATGTGAAAAAGTAATTGTCCCCATGGGATGGCATCCATGGGAGAGTTCCAAGGTGAAAGCCACAGCTGACCAAAACTAACACAAAGGCTTGTCACACATTTGCCCAAAAATATCTTGATTATCCCCAAGACTTTTAGGCAAATCTTGACTGATGAGACAAGTTGAACTTTTTAAAAGAACATTAAAAAGAACATCATACCAACAGTCAAACATGGTGGTGGTATTGTGATGACCCGGGGCTGCTTTGCTGGAACCATGAATTCTGCGCTGTACCAGAAAATTCTGAAGTAAAATGTTCGTCCATCAATTCATTACCTTAAGCTCACTTGGGTTATGCAGCACAATGCAGGACAATGATCCGAAACACACAAGCAACTAAACCCTGAATGGCTCAAATAAAACATAATTAAGGTTTGGGAGTGGCCTAGTCAAAATTCAATTGAGCTGGTGTGGCATGACCTTAAACAGGCCGTTCATACTCGAAAACCCTCAGATGTGGCTGAATTAAAATAATTCTGCAAAGAAGAGTGGGACAAAATTCCTCCACAGCAATGTAAAAGACTCATTGGCAGTTATAACCAACATGACATCATGACTTTTGCGTAAACATACACCCACTTTCAAGTCAAGTGGCGTGTTATTTATACACATTTTGAGCTATCCGCGTGTATGCGTGTAAAATCTACGCCGTTATGTCCGAGTGATTCCGCGTGTATGTACACGCTGTTAAAAATCCGAGCGAAATAAAGCCAAATTTTGATATACATCTGGGGGAGCGATATTTTTCTTACTAGGATGGTAGGGAAAGATTTATAAATGGTATTAACCAGTGACGGGTAGGTTTAGGCACGGGGTTGGGGTAGGTCATATATTTATATATGCAGTAATGTAACGTTGTCAACGGCGTTCATAAACACGCTGAAAAGCGATTATGCGTGTTGATAGCACGCCAAAAATGGAAATATGAATTGGCGTGTCATACATACGCAGTTTCATGAGATCAGTCTGGTTATAACAAACACTTCATTGCAGTTATTAGGTTTAGGGGGCAATTACTTTTTCACATTGGGACAAGCAGGTTTAGACAGCTTTTTCTCTTAATAAATGAAATCATCATTTAAAAACTGCATTTTGTATTTACTCTGGGTTTTTTATGTAATACAATTTTTTTTGATGATCTGAATCATTTAAGTGTAACAAATATGCACACAAAAAAATTCAGGAAGGGGGAAAATACTTTCTCACCGGACTGTATATGCACTTTACAATAAGACAAAAGCAAAATAAAGGACAAACTATCCACTTAGTGAAAACATAGATTGAATCAGCACAAGGACATGGGAACACAATACACCCTAGGAATCCATGAAAAGGAAGACCCTGCGTTAATAAAACAAGCTCCCCTTAAAAAAAGAAAAAGAAAATCAATCTTCACCCCTTGCTCACCCGTTCTTCGTCTCAACACCTGAGGGACACCTTCCCTTTAGACCTTCCACACATCTCCAGTCATTGAAGTCAGAGAGAGCCAGTTTAATAGATTTCTAAAACACGTTTCAGATGACAAAGCCCCAGCTGCGGTGAAAGCACAGGTACACAATACACAACCCAGCGATTGATGGAGCCCCATTCAGTGATTTGACAAACTGATTATCTCTCTGGAGCTTAAGCATAGATCGATTAAACCGATTTTAAAAAGGAGGAAAGAAAGGATGAGTAAGAGAAATGAAAGCGAGAGAGAAACTTTCCATTGCCTTTAGGTCTTGAATCATGTTTAATTTTAGATGAAGAGAACCTTCCTTTATGGATTAAACATAGTCAGAGCGCTGATTACATAAATCATGTAACTGCACAGAGAGAGTGCCACATGAATATAAAGTCATGGTGGGGGCTCAATCCTTCTGTCCAAATGTGCTATTTGGATGATCAAAAATGCTGCAAATCCAACAAACTTCCTAAAAATGGCCCAGAGTGAACCATTTTACTCATTCAAATGTTCCATATGACCAGTGGTACCACAGGTGTTATATTTGCAGAGGGACTATCCATCAAGTGGGTGGGCTAGAACAGTCTGAGCTGGCCTGGTGCTCAATGCCACTGCCGGCCTGGCAGATGCAGAGAATGGATCTCAGTGGAGGCAGGGCAGCTTTTTAGGCCCAACTGGGTCTGAAATGGACTCAGGACACACTCTCATCTGGATTAAAAGGTTAAACAGCATACCTTGCCCAAAACAGCTTTTTACCACTTTATCAAAGAGAGTAGGTTCTGAGGAAGATATGTTCTTCAATGCTGACACAAGATGTTGGTTCTTGGGTCAGTGACAAACAAGGTCCACAATAAAAGAAAAGGAAAGATCATTTAAAAATCTATTTAAAATAGATTTTTAAAAAAAATTTCTTAGAAATGCACTCTTGTATTCATGATGGTTACATTTTAACTTAATGACTTAAATCACATGTGGTTTAACCATTAAGTAGCAGTTCCCCCTGTGAAATAGTGAAATTTCACAGGAGGGAAAAAAAGTCCACTGTCGTTAGTGTAGTCATGCATAAAGCACGGCTCGCCTCACACAGAAGTTCATTTCGCAAGTTACTGCAAAATTCCAGATCACACAGATTGATATTGAAATTAATGGATTTCACCTACAAAATTTCGATAAAAGCTTTGCTTTGCAAAATGTTTTAATAAAAAACACATTTTTCATATCGATTGAAATTTGTAGTTATGTACAATTTTAAATGATCATTTTGCTTTAAAAAAAAAAAAAAGATAAAGACAAAAATGCATCCTGTCATTGACCCATATACACTCAAAATGGCACATGAAAACAAAAACTGTAGTTGCTGCTTTAAATACCAGTGGGTGGTTCCTGTCCGGAAATCATGCCGATAGTTGTAACTATGAGAGACTAGGTCACCTGTAAAATATCTGGCCACAAATAAATGACAAAAATAAATAGAGATTTATTGATTTCAATTGAAGGACTGTTTAGAACGCCAATATCTCAAAGTTCTTGCTGAGAGCCTCTTATGAAGACGTTCTTATTGACTTTTGTAGCCCAGATGTAGAAAACAGTCCCCAGTGATTGTAGGGTGGAGTAATCACCCTATTTCTCCATTTGCTTTGAGTGACCTTTTATGAAATCAATATTCTTTCCCACAAGACCTATAAATGTCCACTATAACAGGAACACAAAGAAGAGGCTCTCCTGCTGACTTTGGACTACAACTTTTATTTCCCGGCATTAGCTTAATTAATTTCTTAAGCTCTTCACAGATCAAATGGGCTGCAGTTCTAAAATAACAAGCCCAATGTCTCTAGTGTAGTTGTGGACCTCGGCGGACTTGACCTCTGCTTGTTCAGGGCCAGTTAAGTCCCATCTAGTGTCTCCGGCGCCGCTTAAATGAGACTGGGGACTCTGCTACCGGCCCCAAGATTCACAATTAAAATCCTGCCATAGAGTGTAGGACAGACAGGCTAAAGAAACTCAATTCAAGAAGTTATGGATGGAGGTCGCTGAAGTAGAAAGAAATGTGATGAAAAACTGACACACCGCAGTTTTTCAGTTTGGGAGTTTTTAGAGATCTCACACACATGCATACATACATAAAAATTAGCTTTAAGGCATGCGCCACCGCATAACGCAGATTTGATTTTCTTCTAACCTCGATTGCTATAAAAACTGAGCAGATATAACCATCTTTCACTCAGGAAGCAAAACCTAATAAAAGCTTGCCTGCCGTTCACAGTTTGTTCTGTTTTTATACAGCAGATATCAGACATGCAAACAGCAACAAGCAGCAGACAGGAAGAAGAAAATAACATTGCAATATTGCAGCAACAACATCTTGGAAACTCAAAGGGGGGAAAATTGTAAGATTGTAAGACTAAATGTATTGTTCGAGACCATTAGTATCGGGAATGAAAAGCGTTGGAAAGAAAAACGCAGAGATTCAATGCACAAGGGAGCTACAATGAAATATGTGAGAAATACAGAAGAGAGAAGAAAAAGTGAGGAAGGAAGAAGTTGAGATGTCACCCCGTTCAAGCTCAGAAACAATTATTCCCCTCTATGCAGTCACGATAACTCTCCCTGGACCCCCACTCAAAGTGTGGGGGAACTGAAGGAGTTGCGCTATGAAATCCACTAGAGACGATCGCCGAAAATATTCAACTCTGGGCTGCTTCCACAACAAGTCTCCGGAGAGACGGCACGGGCCTTCCTGTGGTCCTCCGGGAGGAGGAGGGGTCTGATAACCTCAGCAAGCAACAATTACGATGGGACTGATCAATGGCACAAGGGTATTAAAGGACAGAACACTGTATATTCAAACATGATCAGTGGTATTCCTGCGGGAACCTGGAGTGTGTGCATCGCATATACATGCAGCATACTGTCAAAGCCAGACAATGGAGAGCTATCAGCTTCATGTATTGTTCTTAAAGTCAACAGAAATTCAAAACTGATCTTGATGTGCATGATTCATTGGTGTATATCATTCCAAAGAGAATAAATGTTTGTATTAAATCGTAATAACTTGCTCCATTTTCCATCTGAAGTCATCAGATGAAATATCTAGTTTCACTCAAAAATGTAATTGCAACTATGAAAAACACTTTCAAAGTTCATTTCCACCTCAGCATGTACATAAAAAAGTGATTGTGACTTTGTTTCTCATGAATGCAACATTGTGAGATATGAAGTTATAATTACTAGAAATAAAGTCGCAATTGTGAGATATAAACTGACTATATCTTGCGACTGCAACTTTATTTTTCATAATTGCAACTTTATATCGCAAAATTGCCGTTATTTCTCACAATGTGACTTTTAAAAAATATATATCTTTTTTTATTCATGAGGCAGTACAGCACCTTTTATGTATTACAGAAACAAAATGGTTTCCAAATGCTGTTGCACATTAACATTTCAGTGTTTCTCAAAGCATCAAACTCTATAGAGTGCTGCAGGGATGACGTATTTTTGCAGACCAAAATTCAGAAACTTTGCATTTTAGCAATTCTGATCCCATCGTCCTAAAGTCAATGGGTTTTTTAAATGCTTGAAATAAGGTCTGTGGTAAGCTCAAATTATTTTCATGTTTTATTTTATAACATAAAAAAAAACATCAGTAATAATGCTTTTAAAAGCTTTTACTTGTCTTGAAAAAGGTGGTCGCAAACAAATGGCTAAATGGGACTACAGAGGTTGTCTGGGAAATTGAACATCACCAGGTCAACACAGCCGTGTTGTGTTTATTATCACACTATTGATAACCTTTTTAAGTAAAACTTTCAGGGATTTTTTTTCTTTTTTGGATGAAGATGAAGTATTATGAATTTGGAAGCTTAATGATGGTGAAGTTTAAGTCATATGTCCATGGTGTAGTTTCGTTTATAGCCTACGTTTAGGTTTTTACTCCTGTAAATTTGTATTTAGACTTCAAAATTCATAGAAATTGTGTCCATGTGTGAAGATTATCACGATGAACAAAACGTGTAAGAATCATAGACCTGGTTTCACAGACAGGGTTTAGATTAAGCCAGGATTAGGCCTTAGTTCAATTAGGACATTTAAGCAGCTTTTTTAAACGTGCTTTAGAAGAAAAAAACATTACTTGTTGTGTACATAAAACACTAAAAACGCATGGACATATTTTAAGATAAGTCAGTGCAAGTTTCTTTCAGCTAAAACAGCTCAAAAGTGCCTTTTAGTCTGGGACTAGTTTAAGCCTTGTCTGTGAAACCAGGGGATAAAGTTGTATTGGACACAGAGAGATTTTCTGCAACAATCTAAAAGCCAATAGAAAAACCCTTTTGGGTTTTTGTCAAGGGAACCAGGGTGATGCCAACTTCTGGGCGGGCTAACAACAATATGTCATCACTGCAGGGTCTATGAAGAGAAGTGTTAAGCAACAGCACTACGCAGGTTGAACACTGTAACACAGCACTTAAAGTTAAATCAACCTTAACTGTCATCCGATTTGCCACTGACCTTGATCCCTAAACGATTACCAGAGAATTTGCATTCCGTATCAGTGGGAGTAGGAGGTTCCAGAATGAAAATTAAAAAAAAAAAAAGAGACTGAGACTGTACATTACGAATGCACATAATCCCCCAGTTTCACAGACAGGTTTAAATCTAGTCCCAGACTAAAATGCATATCTGACTGTTTTAGCTGAAACCAACTTGCACTGTCTCAAAATGCACCCCAATTACATATTTTTTTTCTAAGACACGCTTATAAAAGCTACTTAAATATCCTAATTTAACTAAGGCATAATCTAAGTCCTATTTGTGAAACCAGGCCTATGCAAATAGTAAAATAGTAAAAAAACTCTTTTTCATGTGAAGGTCAAAGTGTTGCATGAAATCCAAATGTGAATCACGTCAAAGGGGTGAAGTGGAACAGTATGAGATGCACCCAAATCTAAGAAATGAAAGAGAAATGGGATATGGTGTGGGAAGCGTCGGAGGAAGGGGTCACCACCACAGGGTTCCTGGGAGCCAGGAGCTCGTCAGGTGATTTATGGGCCTGCAGGGCTACTGTAGGCTGGGCTGATTTTCCCAAAGGCACATCTACCAGAGCCGAAATCACAGCCTTTTCCACTTTCCATTCCTTCTCCTTCCTTCAGTCAACATATGAACACTGGGGACGGCCAAATTATTCTCCCACTCTCTTGGTTCATTTTCAGCCACTGTGTCCACTCACTCAGTCACGCTCTCTTCATCTGAACAACGAAACCAAGCTCCACCACCCCCTCCCCCCTTTAATTTTCTCAATCTGTTCTCACTCTCACTCAATCTGAAGTAGTCTTAATAAGACAGTGCTCTTTCTGAGACGAGAGTTACTGACCTTCCCGGCCTTCCCGTTTAATTGAAAGACCTGCATAGATCCGAGTAGCTGCCATTCACATGTCTCCCCCTTGAGCCGTAACTCTCCTCCAATACCTGCAGTCCACTTCTGCCTCATAATGTCACAGATGGTTTTTTTTATTTGTCAGGACTTTATTTTTCATTTGTTGAGTCTTATTCTTCCCCAGACGGATCGATGAGGCATGAATCTTACTCCAGAGGAGCTAAATCTATATATGAGCCGTAAGGTATAATATCTTCTCCCAGATTATAAAGATCCACAATGAAACTAACAATCTGATGAGAAATGCAGCCAAAATCGCTCATGGAGATATTGGTAGGAGCTCCGCAGAGAAATGGCCTTTAAAATCTACTTTTCTCTTCATTCAGTGGTCTATAAACTGCATCTGGCCTTGGGGATATTAATTAGGTTACTGTTATTAAGCAGATGGAGGAGAAGGAGAAAGTACAAAGACAATTTTTTCTTGGAGTAATTATATTTTGTATAGTGGACTAGAGAGTGGGTCAGATGATTGAAGTTCACGTGTTTACAAAGTATGTACTTGAGTTTGGATTAGGCCAGAGGAACATACTTCCTAACAAAAGATCTAGATCAGGGTTTTTCCAACTGTTTGGCTACCCATATTCTTCAAAATATATTCTTTTGTGTTCAGCAGGAGAAGAAAAAAACTTCAAACAGATTGGGAACAACTTCAGGGTGAGAAAACGATGACAGAATTTCATTTTGTGTGTGAATTATCCCTTTTAAATTCATATGTTTAGCTCATTTTATAATGCAGAGTGTGGTTAAAACATCTTTACTTTAATATAACATACCATTACCATACATAATTCCACAGATTTTACCTCAAAACCAGCGCAAAAAGTATTAAAAATAACATAGCCATCCATTCAGAGAAATGGGAAAATTGACCTCCGCTGGTTAGAGTTTAGCTGGAACTGTCTTCACTCTTTGTAATGCCCTGCAGACCCCATGGTGCCGCCCATGCCGCCTTTCATCCACATCGCCATCCGTCCACCACCAATTACTGACATTTTTTACATCCCATTTGCATACATTTGCCTCCTGTCGAACGTATTGCAATTTAATACTCGTTTACTAGTAGGAGCTGAAGCCACACACAAAGACTGGAAGGGAGGGGGGTAAAGTGGGGTAGTTGTAATGAAACAGCCTGCCTTTACAGGAGCTTTGGGGAGCAAATGATGCGTCTTTTCTTTCTTGTGTATGAGCGGCTCTTTAACGCAGGTAATTAGACCAGAGTTAGATTAAGCCACACAATGGAGCAGAAAGAAGAGAAGTGCAATAGGTTTACCCTTGCTGCATTCCACTCCTTTACTATACTGACAGAAATCAATAGACACTCATGTAATGCACTTCACAGCAGATAAAGGGTGGACAATAAAAAAGTGAAAGGAGGAGAAGACAGGGTGGAAAAGGAGAGAGAGAAAACAGGAGAAGGAGCTAGAGCCATTTTGAAACCCATTAATCTCTTTGGAGCCATGGTGCAGTGGTGAGCGCAATGAGCTAGAGCTGTGGTGCTCACGTGAGTAATGCAGGTTTGAATCTGAACTGCAATATGACATGATTTTTTTGCAGTATGACCTTTCTGCATATACTCAAACACACTTTGTGGACCCAGGAACAACATTTCTGGATGTCCCTCCCTGACGTCAGGATAGTGTGTGTTGAGGATCAGAAGGGTCCGTGCTGAATTGAGCGCTGGGAAGAGCTGTTGTCGAGAGCCAGGATCAGGAGCACAATGTGGGATTTACGGTGGAACAGAGAAAGAGCAGCTCGCAGGAGTCATCCTCCACCTCAGGGCTGCTTTACACTTAATGTAACTCACTCTCCATTCACACAGCCACACTAATCCTGTTCCCAGCATAAACCTTTTAACACCACATCAACATACACACGCGTGCACACTCGATCGTTCTCTGAAAGCATCTCGCTGCCTCGAAACAGTCCCAGCTCAAGGATAGCAGAGAGGACGAGATGTGAGAGAAATAAAGATGTGAAAGAAATAAAGCCAACAGGTCTTTTTCTCCAAGGCACCATAAAGAGCTGATGCTAAGAGTTGTGTTTCACACTAGTCTTGAAATGCTGCCATCTTCCCAAACGCAAAGTGTAGGACAGGCTAGCTCAGTAGGAAATATAGACCACCCATAGTTCTTTCACACCATTTGTTTTTGAATGAGTTTATGAGACAAAGAGCCTTTGATTTTGATAGAAAATTCTATTTGAGCTATTGAGTTATTGAGTATTTTTTATTTCATGTTTTTATTTAAATTTACTGGTTGTTTTCTGAGTGAAAATTGTTTCTACACCATTTTTTGTCATTGTTGGAGCTAAAGGTAATGCAGTAACACTTTTCAATTAGGTCCATTAGTTAACATTAGTTAACTACCTTAGTTAACATGAACTAAGAATGAACAATACTTCTTCAGCATTTATTAATCTTAGTTAATATTAATTGCAACATTTACTAATATACGTTATTAAAACCAAAGGTTGTATTTGTTAACATTAGTTATTGCACTGTGAACTAACATGAACAAACAATGAACAGCTGTATTTGTATTAACTAACATTAACAAAGACTAATAAATACTTTGACAAATACATTGCTCATTGTTAGTTCATGGCATGCTAGTTAATACATTAACTAATGTTAACTAATTAACCTTATTGTAAAGTGTTACTGGTAATGCAAAAAAATAAATAAAATGCTTTGCTATGGTCAACCCTGCTATATTTTTACATATTTCAAACCAAGAAATTTGAAAAACAAGTGGACCACACATCATGCCAAAAGTGACCGTGTCTTTGAGAGTTTGTGTTAACATCCTCAATCCCCATAGTTCTGTGGAAGGAGAGTGCGGTCAGAAAAGAAGTACAGTTATTCTGATGGAAAGTCTCGGTCTTGTGCTCAAGTTAAAATAAATGCAGAATAACCAATGCGGAGTGCTCTGATTAGATCATTTATACTTCCAGCTGCTCCGTGTGCCGATCAATAGCGTCGGTATTCGGCAAGAGAGATTGAACAATAATTTCCCCTCGGATTTTCAATTATAGACTGCTAAACATCTGCAATAAAGCAGCCGGTTCCAGGCGGGGAGCGATCCATCACGGGACAGTCACAGGAGAGATGGGAAAGAGAGATAACACTGGCACCAAACTCGTCACAGAAAAGCCCTGCCCCGCCAGCTGCCTAGCAGCGAAAGCACGTCTCTCTGTCAATTGAAAATATTCATCTGTTTCTGATCACCTCTCCCCTTATCTCGATCACCCCTTCTCACTAGATACAGTTCTGCGGTGTCTATCCGTCTTCTTTTGTAGTGTCGGGCCATCTTGTTTCTTCCGTCCTCAATTCCATTGCTGGCTTCCATATTTCTGCCTCCCTCCCCCTTCCTCATTTGGCCATTTTTTAATTCTGAACACTCTTTCCCCGTTTAGTAAACTCCAGAGCGACACAGCTCGTCCGCAGGGCACATATTAAACACGCTCGGAGCTAATAAGTCTGCAGAATGTGTGTTCTGTGGGAAAAGTAATCAGCCTGCCATCTACACAGGAGGCCTTGGTTGTGTTTTTTGGGAAACTGACAATGTGTGCTTTAGAGTTCTTTTCGCAGCCTAAATGTTTCTCACGACCTGGTTTTAATTGCGCTGGCCATTTGGATGAAGTGTCGTGTAATAATGGGGGGATACAACACTGAGCGTTTAATGATCAACGGATGCTGTGCTTGACTATGCAATGTGTGTGAGAGAGAGATCACATTCCCACTAACCTTGTGTTTGACATGGAAAAAAAAATAAAACTTTAACTTTCTTTTGTTACATTCTCACTAGCCTTGCATTTGACATGAAATAAACATGAATTTACTTCTGCTCATGGATGCTTTTATCCAAAGTGACTTGGATTTAGCCTCGTGAGACCATCCTGATCTCGCGAGCTTTCAAGGTTTCACTCGCAGATCAGTCTGGATACTTTCCGTTAAAGAAAATTTGGGAGCAGTTCACCAAACGAACGTCCAATCAGCGTTGGCTTTGAGGCGGGTTGAGGTGTGACGCAACGAGAAGCGCGACAGTTCAGTCTTAAGAACATGGCGGCTTCAGCGGATGAAACTAGCATCAGTGTGGCTATCGAGCAAGTTTTATCGGAATTACAGAGTTATTACGGAATTACAGAGCTAACGAGCCTTTACCTGCAGCAGCAAGAGTAGCTGGCTTGTGGTTGTGTTTTCGTCGTCGCTCTCATATGCTTCGTTGATCTGATTGGTTGATTTGGCCCGTCTATCACCAACATAGGCCAATCAGCTAACCAGTATTTTCGCCCCTTACCAAAACTACTTCAACGGAAGGTTTCCAGATGGATATGCGGAGCAAATCCATCTGGCGGAGTCAGGTTAACTTGGATTGCGTTTAATGTGCACATTCTATCAGTTCATGCATCCTCTGGGAATGTATTATATATAATGTATAAGGTTGTCTAAATCATCTGTATTGGACTATTAGTGTAGGTTGATATTTCTGGTGTCCATGCTATTGCCAAGCATATCTTCACTTTGAATTTATCTTTTTGATTTAACATTCTTGGTTTTATTTTTGCATTGCAATGTAGAAAATGTATTTGGATAAACAAAAACTTCTATAGTGTAAATATAATGCAACTTTTACTTTTCAGCCCACAGCTCTCGATTTTTGGAAAATGCTTGGTCTATAGGTGTCACGTTTTGATGTGTTCTGTTAATGTTTTGAGATCTTGTTTTCCCCCTGTCTTTGTGGTTTTTGGTTTAGTCCTGTTAAGTTTTCCCGCTCCTCGTTTGTGTCCAATTTTATGCACCTGTTTTCAGTTAATTATCTTGTTTGGTTCAGTGTATTTAAGCCCTGTGTTTTCCCTCATGTTTTGTCGATCGTCGTCCATGTGTGGTTGTGTGTTTCTGATTTCCTGGAGTTTTGTTCCTGTTTAAGTTTGGAAAGTTTTCATTTTGTTATTAAAACATTTATATTGAAGCTTTCGTGTCCTCGTCTTCAGCACCTGCACAAACCCTGACAATAGGCTATACTTCATTAAGTAAACAGTATTTTTAGCATATAATCACAGTACTTTACTCATAGTATCTCCCCATAGACATAGAAGTACATTATTGCAAATGTCCTATCCACTGTAACACATTGGGTTTAGAGATGCTGTCCATAGAATTTATCTTATCTTATTTTTTGCCACAAATCTGCCAAAAAAAAAAAAGATACTCAAAAGAACAGAGAAATATACTGCAAAGACAGTAACAATTCAGTCACATTGCCTGTACTAAACTGAAAGAATAGACACCTCTTCTGTAACAATACACTCAAAAGAACATACAGCCAATTAAATGTTATACAAAGTCAAATCATAATGTTATTTTTGCTTTCTTGTTCTTTGCATTCTTGCATGATAAATAAGAGCATGTAGATAGATAGATAGATAGATAGATAGATAGATAGATAGATAGATAGATAGATAGATAGTCCATTACAATCATTCCACAATAAACCACTGTAACCACTAAAATCCATGTGTTTAAATGGGTCATATCTGACTTTTCCACCAACTGAGCCCTGAAAAGCACTTGGTCCTGAGCGTGTCAGTATAGTTTCTAGAAAGCGACCAGAGCCTCCATCTGAACCGTAGCCTTCAGGTCGGGCTGAATTTGAGTGTGATCAGGGTGCAGCAAATCCTAATTCCTTCATGGATTTGCCGGGTGAGATTACGCTAATTTGATCCACATGTTCATTGCTAGTGTGCGCACGAGAGATAATCCCAAATCCGCTGCGCACAAATGGGT
The DNA here is from genome assembly GCA_036326025.1 of Chrosomus eos. Taxonomy (NCBI): domain Eukaryota; kingdom Metazoa; phylum Chordata; class Actinopteri; order Cypriniformes; family Leuciscidae; genus Chrosomus; species Chrosomus eos. The sequence goes on from CM070839.1 coordinate 29,525,400, forward strand.
CATTAACAGAGCCAGACATCTGCTAAATGAAACTACCTGTGTGCGGCTGCGCGTGTGATAAATGTGTGCGAGAAGCTGCGAGTGTGTTAGCATTAGCCTAGCATGCTTACGTGCACACGAGAATAAAAATGACTAAATGCTGCCGGAGTAAAAGTGTGTTTAGATGTGTGTGGTCTGTTTTTAAGTCCCAAACACATCCACACCCATTTATTTCCAGCTCCGGCGTCTCCCTCGAGTCAGGCCCATCTGAGGCACATTGATTAATTAAAGGTGAGTGATTTCCCATCTTTAAGAGCTTTAATTACACCGGGGAGATCGCGCAAGGACAGGAGGGTCGCAGCCACATTGCTGCAGTTCATCATGCCGCCTTGGGGCCGACGTCAAGCACCCCCTCCACCCTCCGGCCTACACTACGCACGTGTACCTCCACACAAACATGCTGTTTATGCTATTCATCAGCAGTTAAAGCACCATCCGTTCCTGCCACTGCACTCTGAAAAGGAGTTTTCCTCTGTGCTAATCTTGACCTATCCTGTGACATCAAAATTAATGTTTTGTGGCTCTTATACAATAGCCCCTTTCACGCATATAGTCTTTATTGGTAAATTACCGGTCATTACCAAAAATTACTGATCATTTGTGAACAGGACTTTTTCAAAATACAGGTAAATAATTTCTGCCAATTTACCAGTATAAAGAAAATTAGCAGTACATTACCGGTATGATGCTGTGTGAACAAAGATGACGATTACCGGAATGAGCGCGTACGATGTCCGAACGCACTGACATAAGAAGTCTGCTTTGGGCCAATAATAAAGTTCTTATGGAGATGACATCATTAATCTGCGCTGTTTACAGTAAGTTCCGCTGCTTTTCAATAGTTTTTCTATGTAAATATGCACTAGATGGACATCTTTGACTATTGCGCTGTGTCTCACAGTGGCCTTATTTTCATTCATCAGCGCTGCGGCTCTGCAGTTTGATGCTATTACGCACATTTCATGTTTTTAACTCTTTCCCCGCCAGCGTTTATTTAAAAAGTTGCCCGCCAGTACCAGCCTTTTTAAAAAATTTTCACTAAATTTTCATGGCCCCCAGCATATCTTGTTGAATGAATATCTGAACATGCAATATATTAATAGAAAGAACAGACCCTCTGCTTTTAAACAATTTTTTTATTCTAGCTTAATGCATTCTTTTTTTATAAACACTTGAATGTGGGTATGTTTCATAAAAAAAGCAACAATTTGAGCAAAAAGCTGAGAAAATCGCATTTTTTGTCAAAGACTACATCCAGATGAGATTCAGACCGATGATCAAAATAAAATGCTTGCACAGTCCTGTAGCTCGTCCTGGGTCGACATTTCATTTGGTAACGTTAGGCAGTTTTGATTTATATGCTGTTTAATGTTGATGATCACGTTATTTTACATATGCATCTGCTTACATATTGCTTGTTTCTGCTTCTTCTTCCCCTGTGTTTTGATCAAGAGATTCAGTACTCTTTCAGAAGATGTGTAATAGCGCCCCCTACCGTATAACAGTGAAAACAGTGAAAGCTGAAAATTTCCGTTAATGGTGGGGAAAGAGTTAAGAGCAAAAACGTGTTCTGTGTGATCATCCCCTTATGTGATTATGTCCCTCAAAAGTCCCTCAAAAATGTTGTCAAATAGAACAGATCGAAAACGATAGAAAGTGCTTCTCCCCACGCGGACGAATGAGGACAATGATGCAGCATTTAAAGATAATTACCAATGACTGACATCACAGAATTTACTAGTATTTTGGTGCTGATGTGTGAATCGTCTCTTAACAGTAAAAAGCCAGAACACTGTTCCTTGAAAGTCATTCTGGTAATTGTACAGTGATTTACTGGGATTATTGTGTGGAAAGTCTAATATCACTTTCACCAGATCTTACGTATACAACAATCTTTCCTTTCTGCGACAACAGAGCTAAAATATTGACGACTCATCTTGCACTACACGTATTTTTGTCCAATCAAATGCTGTCTAGAATGATCACGCCCCTCCCTCAGTAACAGAGCACCTTAGAAATATGGTAATGGACTAAATATAATACTTTGCAGACACAAAGTTTCTCAGGGGAGCGCAAAAGTTTTGCAAGTGAATGCGCAAAAGTTAAATTGAAATTTAGTTTTTCCTCCCATCTATATTTTCCCCATCACCGTGTCCCTTAAGGGGCTCTGTACATAGGAAATACTTCAACGCATGGAAGAAAACTATTGTGTCAAGAAGTTGTTTGTTCATAGCTATTTAATGTGACTGAATGTTTCATTTATTTTACTGCTGTCAAAACGTTTTATTAATCTTGAGCTACATTAATAATATAATATTCAATAATATAATATAATAAAATTTGCTTCTACACACTTAAATATGATATTACGGATCTGGTTTGCAACATTTCTCCTTAATCAAGTACAACTCAAAAGTGGCAACAAAGAAAAATGGCAGTGGAATTTGGTTATTGTTTGGAATGTTCCAGAATAAAGGCACTAAACGAACGAGGCGGAGAATGAGAAAGTTACGGTAGTGGTATAAAAATGTCAAGCTACAGTGGGACGGGGGGAGATTGAGAGAGCTGATAATGAAGTGCTTGTGTTGTGTGGAGGTGAGTGGATTCAGATCTGCTCCAGCTCGGCCCGGGATCCCAGCTGTCAGTTGCCACGGTGACAAGACCACCAGCCCGCTCTTGCTGACAGTGACACCACGGGCCACCGAAGGGCCAGCTGGGCTCGTGTCGATCTGACAGGAGCTCTGCTATCCTGACAGGCCCTGACAGCCTGCACTCTCTCTCACTCCGCTGTTCTCTTTCTCTCATCCCTGCTTTCTCTCACTCTTTCGCTCTGCTTGGAGGGATGATACAGCGGTTTTTTTTTTCATCTTTCGCACTATGTGCCCACACCTCTATTTTAATGGGGAGTGTAGCGCCTCTCCTCTATATTCCAGGCACTTTTCTCCTCACGCACACACTTATACAAACACATGAAATCCGAGTTGTCAAGAGTTGGACGACTCTCCCATGAGACTGCAAAGCCAGACTTCTCCTAATGATTGCTAATGTTTGTTTTCCACAGTTTGCCTACTTAACTCAGTTTGCCAATAAAGCTCATTTGAAAATAAAAGGGTGAATCTCACAAAAAAAAAACAAGACCGGGTCCTATTTCATGTCAGTTTCAAAAGAAGAAAAAATAAGACATTTTGCACAGATGGATGGAGGAGCGTGAAAGCAGTAAATTACCAGTCCGATCATTAGATGATACTGAAGATGAAGCCGGGAAGCCTGGTAAAGTTATGAAAGGGCGAATACATACATAAATCAACAGAAAGCCTTGGCCTTGACCTTGGCCTCTTCCCATGAGATATTTGTCTCTATGAGATATTTTATTAATGCATTTACTATGTGTTTTGGTTGTAAAAGAAAATCATGCCCCATTTTCGAATTTCATTTGGATATATGAGTCTCAATACAGTTTTCATCTTTGTTTGCAGAATGTAGTTTTTGGATTAATCTTAAAAAAACATGTCAGGAATGTCTGGGTCATAATTATAACCCATAAATCAAAGGAGAATAAAAGAAAATATACTTTGCTTAAAGAAAATTGAGCCTATTTTTAGGACTATTATGATTTTTTTCTTTCTTTTAATATATATATATATATATATATATATATATATATATATATATATATATATATATATATATATATAATATATATATATATATATATATATAATTATATAAATGGCAAATATGACCATTATGTGTAAATGTTTCACAATAAATAATATATGATATAATGATATAATATGTGTACACTACAGTATGAAATATGCCACTATAGGTGAAAACAAAGATGAAACAAATGTATTACATATTGAATTCCTCACCGGTTCATTGAGAAAGGTGCGGGGGGAGGGGGGTGTCAGAGCACACCTGATGCTGCGCTACTGTTCAGGGGTGTTTTTTAAAGCTAAAGACAGATTCTCTTCAAAGACGCCTTGAGGGCAGAGAAAATCCAGGAGTCTGACTCCTCTTCATCAATTACCTCCTTCAAAGCCTGCAATAACAACACCTGTCTATACAATATTTAGTTACGTGATCACAAACCTCTAATTTATTTACATCCATAATATATTTACTTTTTCATCCGACGGCGTAATAAATTGCAGGTGGCCGACGGAGTGATTCGATGATTTAGAGCTCAATTCGAGAACCAGAATTGGTTTCCGGCAAGCTAATACATCAGAGGAAGGAATTAAAAGGTGTGGCGGGTGAGCGCTGAACCTGGCCCTCCGCGTACTAGCGTTACCAGCGCAACGGCACATCACTCATGCCAACCGGCCACCCAGGGCACAGATGGATGGAGGTGCGTGAAAGCAGTAAATTACCAGTCCGATCATTAGATGATACTGAAGATGAAGCCGGGAAGCCCGCTAAAATTCTGAAAGGGCGAATAAAATAAATAAATCAACAGAAAGCATGACCTTGCTCTTCCCATGAGCTATTTTCCTCTAAGAGATGTTTTATTAATGCATTTACTATGTGTTTTGAACGTAGACTTTACGAATGCAGAGATGGCAGTTGTTAGATGAGGCAATCGTGTCGTGCTGTGAACATGAGGCTACGTTCTCCTCTGTTCTGAGACACACATTCACGGTTGTTGATGTCCGGGCCCGTGTGACTGATGGTTCTCGTGGCTCTCATCATGGCTGTCATTGGCCTCTAGGCAGGGTGATAAATTCTGGCCAGTGGTGGGGCAGCAGAGAGCAGGTCGGACTGATCGTTCGCAATCAGCGGCTCAGCGTGGAGCTCCAGTCAGAACAAATGACTCTGACGCGCTCTCGACCTCCGGGTCACCCTGTCTAATGAACTTCCCACCGTACACCGAGAGGTCCCAGCCTCAGGTGTGAAGGTCATGATCCATGGATCTTTTCTATGACAGGTGAATGTAACGTTGGACAGATTGTCACACTGCGGCACCCAAAGGGAACAATCACAACCTTTACTAACGCCAGGACTGGCTGATAGTTGCTGCAAAGTGTTCAAGATGAACAAAAACTATTTTATTTCTTGGGTTGGCAACGCATCTTAATCTCTGTTTTGTCATAATTTTTCAGAGAAACATTATTTTGTGAGGAAATACTGGATATTTGGTTGAGAAAAGTCAAGTAGCAAAATGGTCAAGTATAATTAACTTTAATTTGAAGGGAAAATAGTCAAAAATAAAAGAGTGGAAAATAATTTGAGAGACACTAAAAACTTTATTATAATTGTTGAAAAAAACTCTATTGGGTATGTCAGTAATGATTCTCTCTAATGTATAAAGTATTTTTTTTTAAATGTGAAAAATCAAGTGTTGTATTTATCATGAAATTTATGACATATGGTGCTGTGAAATGCATTATAAAATGCTGTAAAATGTCTCAGTTTTTTTTTTTTTCATCAACTTCAATTTGCTTAGAGTTCAAATGGTGTTATTTATGACTACAGATTTAAAATTGATATTGTTCAACATTTTAAGGCAGTAAGATCATGACCTTTACTGGGAACACAAAAGGCACCGAATCCCAGGAATAACCCAACAAATGAAAGGTGCAGAAAACTGTTAAAACTTGTCACAAAAAAATAAATATAATTTTCCTTTCAAATAACATGTACTGATAAACCATTATTCAGTTTAAGACCAAAAACAAGTATTAAAAAAAGAGCTCATTTATTTAGTTTTGTCTTGTTATGAATGATTTATAGCTGCGTGTTATTCCAAAGAAAATTGGTGATAAAAGTAATAAAAGTTATTTTTTGCAAACTTGCATTTGGACTGGTAATAACTAAGTAATGCCCACTTTTAGTTTTCACAATCCAATCAAATCCAGATGGACAAAATAAAGCCCGGTCCTAAATCTGTTCTCATTGAATATCCTATTTCATTCCAACAAATGACACATCATGGAAATAAAATGTTTTGTGATTGTCAATTCACGTTGACTTAAGACCTAACAGTAATGCTGCGTTCACGCCATGTCGTAATTACAGTAATTACCATAATTACTAGATGACAACCTACTCTGAGCTGTTTACATCCTTGGACTTGGAATTATGCGTTTCCATGGCAACCATAAATGGAAAAATTAAGTAATCTGAGTAATCAATAGACAAAACCACAACACAACAATTAACAGTCGTTATGCAAATGTATTATTAATGAACATATCGTTTATTTAGCGGGACGTTAAATAGTTACTCAACTCAGTACTAGCAGATTTCTAAGAAATGCTGTTGACAATTGAAATCTACACCCAAACAATTTTGTGACTATTGTCTAGATGTCTGCTCTGTGTATGTGTTTTGCTAGTACATAGTCCTAGCGCTGTAAATAGGAGAAAGAATAAAGTGGCTCGGGCCAATCAGACCAAGCACCAAAAACACTTGTAGCCTATTAGCAATAGTATACACACTGACTGTATACACTCATGATGGAGGAGAGAGAGTGAGCGAGCCGGACATTTGTAGAATGACTAGAGAAAGACAGATGCCTGAGATTTTACCAAAGAGGAAAATGTCAGAGGAATATCATTGGGAAAAGAAGGGTTACGATCAGGCAATAGCTTTAAGACCCGCATTAATATTATAAAAGCTTTCCAGCACTGGAGACACCTTAGAGAGTGGGAAGGCCTGAAACGGATGCAATGGTTGCTTTGTTTCTTCTCAATACATGAGTAACATTGCTGTTTCAAAGAACCAAGATATGCCATTGTAGTTGAGGCTGATTCATCCATACTTGTATAACCCCCTAGCAGGACTCGAACCAGCGTCTCTGGCATGGGAGGAAAGCGATTTAACAAGGACACTGAAGATGGCAGACTCTAGCGTTAGTCCCTAGTGTGCCTCTTGAGATCAGGGGAGTGAGGTTTAACTGGATAGCTCTCACTAGCTGGCTCCTGTTAAGGTCCCTGCACTCTGAGTGCAAAATTTTCGTATGAGTTTTTTCATATTGGTCATTCGGTTGCTCTGAATTGTCAAAACACCTGCTTGCTACGGATGCGAAAACCCGGTATGATTTTTTTTTTGACGTTTTTTTTTTTTAAGTTTCGTAGGCAGTGTTTCAATGTGATTGACACAACGTGAGGTAGTTTATGTTTTTTAACTTGTGAAAATTTTGGACTCACAAATTTTGGACTCACAAATTTTGGGTGTGGAAGGAGCTTTATACACTTGCGCCAGCTGTTAGTTATTGCCTGTGTTGCATAGTGTTTTCTTTATTGTGGGGGCGGAGCAATGAAGGGAGGGGTGTGTTTGTTTGGGTATCGATTTTAAATATCAAGTGTTTCTCTGAAAAAACGTTGTCTTTCATTTATTTTCAAATTATATAATACATATATTGTGAAATAAATACTTAACTATGTTTTACTGCTAAGGCATCAACATTTTGAGTGTTTTCACATTGTGTTGCAGCTGTCAAGTTGTAGCTCACAGAAAATTATGAGTTTACAAGTTGTAATTACCGGCAGGGCATAAACATACCTTATAAATGGTCAGATTGAATTTAATGTTGACTTAAAAAAATCATGCTTTTTGCAACTTCTTTCTCATTGATTTTATAGAAATTATTGGGACAAAAGAGGCATAACCGGATCTCCCACATGAACACCACAGGTCCATATTAGAGCATTTGTACCAACCCTTCTGTGACTGTGACACACACCACACACACACACACACACACACACACACACACACACACCACACACACACACACACACAACACACACACACACACACACACCACACACACACACACACACACACACCACCAACACACACACACACACACACACATTATTTAGAGAAAGGGTACCGTACAAACAATGTAATGCCACGGTGCCTTCAAATCAAATTGAAATACAAGGACATTAATGGACTACCTGTCTGAAAGGAGAAGCAAGGTGAAAGGTAGAGTGGAGCTAAAGACAGACCCTGATGTGAGAGGGCAAACAAGCACCGAAAGCTTCTTTGTCGCTGAAATATGTTGCAATTAAAATAATGGAGTGTGGTTCACACGCTCACCCTGTTATTCTCCAAAACTCATTCACTCACACAGACACATGCAAAGAAATCAAGGGCATTGTGCGCTGGCGTCGAGCTGTGGTGTTCTCCTTGATGATGGCACTGCTTAGCTCCTCAGTGGAACTATTAAATTCCCTACCTACAAACACACACACACACACATTCATAGAGGAGACTACAGGGCAGCCACACAAGACACAATAATTGCTCCCGAAAATAGATTTGAAGAGTTTTATCAGATTCCAGCGGGGCTGCGGAAAGGACATTTTATCAGTCATCGTAGAAGCCTTGTGGCCTATTCCGAATGGCGTTCTGACAAAGACATTAAAAACCCTGTTAGCATGAAACACTACACCGGAGGTTTTCAATTATCTAAAAAAGCCAAGGCATTATTATTTGTAGTGTTTTCTAAGATAAGCATTATCATTATTACTGCTTATATTTAGGGGCTTAAACAATTAAGAAATTGCGATGAATCATAAAAAGGGACCAGAATATTACAGTTCAATGTGAAATCCTCTTCGAAACCTCTTTTACTATATTTTAATGTGTTTCAGAGTAAATAAAATAAAATAAATAAAAGTGAGGAAATAAAAAAAATGTTATGTATATTTTTTAATAACACAAACTGACAAATCTTTCAGATGACAATGATAATATACGATAAATTAAGTACATTATGCGGGCAACTTAAAAAAGTTCAAACTTAAAGAAACGTCAAAATCTAGTTTCTACTATTGAAAATTATTTGATAACTTTTCCACCTTCAATCCCTAATCAATATTAATAGATCAATATTAATACAGAATAATAGATAAATACTAATTAGTAAAAAGTTCTTGTTCTGAAATTTTTGGTAAATCTTTCCCCAGTTGCAGATGAGTAATTACTTGCCAAGCTCAAATATTGGATTTTTTAAGCACACACAAAGTTTTGTATGAATCAAGCATTTAGATTAATAACGCTCACAAGAAGCAGAGAGAGCGAGAGCGAAAGAGAGAGAGAGAGAGATGGATGGATGGCGGAGAGAGGAATGCTGGGTCTTTATCACTCATGGCCGGCGTCTCTGTTTACTCCGCTGTCTTTTCCTTCCCACGCCACATCCCTCACCCCTGATGTACAACAATACAGGGAAATATTTAGCAGCGATGATCTCAGCGAAAACGAATTAATATTTCATGCGTGATGGAGCCTTTTAATATTTCAAGAGCAATTAATAAAGCAGCATATCACTCGTCTCCCAGAGAAAATAGCCACAGTTGAACGTCAGTCGTGGATGAATGAGAATTTGCGTGCATTTCTGCAAAACGCTTTAATGTCGCCACTGGCTCTCGTCCTTGCTTGTACAGTACGGATATCTTCTTGTCCTTAAATACTTATCGAACCTCAGCTGCTCGACTTTGTATGTACCAAGAAACTGTCTGCTGCATTTTCAAATTGCATTACTCAGAAGAATCGGTCACAAGATTCATGAAAAAAGGTAGAGCTGAAGTGAAGGGTAATGTTTCATTGCAAATGAAAATGACATGAATGTGAATGCATCTCACATCCGGAATCCACAATCTTTGTGGTTTCTCATTTTCTTTACCACTTTTCCAAAACCATTACTTTTTTTTACACCAGCATGGTGAGGTGCTCGAGCTGGTGCCAAATCTGGCCCCGATACACACCTTTCCACCAAAGTAAAGATGATCCCGAGCAACAAGAACCTGCCTCCAGTCAGTTGTGTTATCATTTGGCTCTCATGCAAGGTGAAACGCTGGCTGGATCTGAGAGACATTCTGAGAATGTGGTGAAAAACAACATTTTGGAAAAAAATAGCTGAACTTTTTGTTATGCTGAGGCTCATTTGACAACTAGCATTTTATGCATTCTAAATACACAGGCTAACATTTTCAAACTTTTTGCATAAAAGGTAGTAGAAGGTTTTCTCCACACAAATCAAATCTCATATTTAATCTCAAGCTCACTGTCGTTTCCTTGGATAAACATGTTACACTAACATTTGGAGAGAGAAAAAATTATTTAAAAAAAAGGCTTCAGGTTTATGGTGGTAAATTATGCTTGGGACTTAGGGTGAGGGACAGTTATATGATTATATATATTATATCATATGTTATAACGAATCGGTTACCTAACGTAACCTCGGTTCTCTCTAGATGAGGGAACGAGTATTGCGTAAGCTAGCTTACGCTACGGGAAAGATTCCATCTTTCTGAGAAATTGAAGCCAAAAAATTATCCTATAATTTTGTATCCATTGTCAACGCAGTTCAGCTGCAGCAGACCATGAGAGGGCTAGCTAGCCGCTCATTGGTTCGCTCACGGAGAACTGCTTAAGCCTATGAGGGAGCGCGAGTGAACCCGCGACCAATGAGAGTCTGTCTCGCTCTCAATACGTCACCGCCCGCCGAAACGGGTGTGGACGAGACTATAAATATCCCGAAATAGGCTGAATAATCTGGTTTTTCATAACTGAAGCGAAAATCGCCAGTAGCACAAGCACGGCCAGGAACGCAATACTCGTTCCCTCATCTAGAGAGAACCGAGGTTACGTTAGGTAACCGAATCGTTCTCTTACGAGAGGTTCTCTCGTATTGCGTAAGCTAGCTTACGCTATGGGAACCCCTGGTCAACGCCGTGCGTGCTAAGCATCCACTATTAGTCCTGCGGGGCACCCCGGGGAACTCTGTAAGTGGGAATGAATATATGTACCTGTGACAAAAGGCCAGCGGAGCGGGCCGGTGATTGTGTAGTACATAAGCACATTATAGAGAGGGACAGAGCGAACTCGGTCTGTGTAATTAACCCCCTATAGTGCAGCTCAACCAGAAGAGCTGAAACATACTAGACTGCTAGTAGTTTAGCCTGCAAGGCGGGTACTTCCAGATTGTAAAATCTGACAAAGGTGGAGGGGGAAGCCCATCCCGCTGCCACGCAAATGTCGTGAATGGAAATTCCGCTGGACCATGCCTACGATGAGGCCATGCCTCTAGTGGAATGAGCCCTGATGCCCAGAGGGAATGGCAGGTCTTTTGATGCGTATGCTGCTGCAATGGCATCAACAATCCATCTGGATAGGGACTGTTTCGAGGCGGCCAACCCTTTGGTGCGCCCGCCGAACGAAACAAAAAGCTGCTCGGATCGTCTGACCGGAGCAGTGCGAGTAACATATAATCTCAGGGCCCTGACCGGACATAGGAGATTAGAATCAGATTCGCTATCGGATGCAGGCAGAGCCGATAGGGATATAACTTGTGCCCTGAACGGGGTGCCAATCGCTTTGGGGACATAGCCATGCCTAGGTTTGAGAACGACTAAGGAGTCATTAGGTCCAAACTCAAGACAGGACGCGCTGGTGGACAGCGCGTGCAGGTCTCCCACCCGTTTTACTGACGCGAGCGCGAGTAGAAAAACGGTCTTAAGCGACAGGTACTTTAGGTCCACGGTGCTTAACGGTTTGAATGGGGGAGCTTTCATAGCATCAAGAACTATGGAAAGGTCCCAAATCGGCACCGAAGGGGGGCGAGGCGGGTTCATCCTTCTAGCTCCCCTGAGGAAGCGGACTACCAGCCCGTCTTTGCCCAGTGACTGGCCGCGCCGGGGTTCAGCAAACGCCGCGACGGCTGCCACATATACCTTAAGTGTGGACGGGGATCTGCCCTTGTCCAGCATCTCTTGGAGAAAATTTAGCAAGGAGGGAACCTCGCATAACCGTGGGTCCAGACCCTTTTCGGTGCACCACTTTGAGAACACAGACCATTTTGACGCATAGAGCCTTCTGGTAGAAGCCGCTCTAGCCTGTATGATCGTGTTTAACACTCCCTCTGGCAAAGCAACGGGTAGTTGTTGATCACCCACGCGTGTAGCGCCCAGCGCTCTGGGTGGGGATGCCAGATCGAGCCGCGAGCTTGGGAGAGGAGATCTGCTCTGACTGGAATGGGCCACGGCGCTGTCTGTGACAGCTGCGTGAGCTCCGGAAACCAAGTCTGACCCTCCCAGTGCGGGGCTATGAGGAGCACCCAGTGCTGCGCTTCTCTGATTCTCTGAAGCACCTGTGGTAGCAGAGAGACCGGAGGGAAAGCATAAAGCAGGCGGCTGGGCCAGGTTTGGGCTAGCGCGTCCTCGCTCCTTGAGAAAAATATTGGGCAGTGGGTGTTCTCTGCCGATGCGAAGAGGTCCACCTCTGCTCTGCCGAATAGACGCCACAGTTTCTGGACTGTAAGAGGATGCAGGGACCATTCCCCGGGGGGCATGGGGTTCCTGGACAGGCTGTCTGGACCGTCGTTCAGCTGTCCCGGCACGTGCGTCGCTCTGAGCGAGAGCAGGTGACACTGAGACCAAACTAGGATGCGTTCTGTCAGCTGGAAAAGATTCCTGGATCTGACTCCGCCCTGACGGTTTAGATAGGAGACCACGGCCATATTGTCCGAACGGATCAGCACGTGGTGGCCCTGAATGCACGGGAGAAAACGCCTGAGCGCATTCTCGACCGCCAACATTTCCAAACAGTTTATGTGTAGGAGGCTCTCTTGAGCTGACCAGGGGCCGAAGGCCGGTGAGCCCTCGCAGACCGCTCCCCAACCCGTGTTGGAGGCGTCTGTCGAGATGACTTTTCGGCATGAAACTGTCCCCATGGAAACGCCGCGCTGAAACCATTCTGCCACTGACCATGGCTGCAGAGCTGTGATACAGGTCTGCGTCACCTTTATCAGCTGGTGGCCCGTGGTCCACGCTCGGTGAGACACACGGCTCTTCAACCAGAGCTGAAGCGGGCGCATGCGCAGTAACCCCAGCTGGAGTACCGCGGAGGCTGAGGCCATACAACCCAACGCTCTCTGAAAAGTTTTCAAATGCGTGAGTCTGTTCATCTGAAAAGATGCGGCGAGACGCTGCACACGGTGCGCGCGCTGCGTCGACAGACGCGCCGTCATCGTGACCGAGTCCAGCTCTATACCCAAGAAGGAGATAGTCTGACTGGGTTGTAGTACGCTCTTTGTCCAGTTGACAGAGAGGCCCAAAGCTTTCAGATGGTCGAGGAGAACTGTACGATGAGACAGTAACTCTCTCTGAGATTGTGCCAAAATCAGCCAGTCGTCCAAGTAGTTCAGTATTCGCAGCCCCTGACTCCGCAGGGGGGCGAGCGCCGTATCCATGCACTTCGTGAACGTACGGGGTGCCAGGGATAGGCCGAACGGTAGGACGGTGTATTGATAAACCTGGCCTTCGAAGGCGAAACGTAAGAATGGCCTGTGAAGGGGATTTATCTGGATCTGGAAGTATGCATTTTTCAGATCTAGTGATATGAACCAGTCCCCCTGGCGCACATGCGCGAGGAGTTTTCTGATAGTGAGCATTTTGAACGGTCTCTTTATGAGAGCTTTGTTCAGAGATCTGAGGTCTAATATTGGTCTGAGACCGCCGTCTTTCTTGGGGACAAGAAAATAACGGCCGTAAAACCCCGACTCGCTCATAGCCAGAGGCACCCTCTCTATAGCCCTCTTGCACAACAGACTTGCTATCTCTGAACGGAGCAGTGGCACTGCTTCTGGGTTCACAGTAGTTTCTAGCTGCGCTCGGAAGCGAGTTGGGCGGCGACGAAACTGTAAGCGATAGCCTAGCTTTATTGTGTTTAACACCCACTGGGAGATTCCCGGAATAGCTTCCCACGTTTTGAAGCGTGACGCTAGGGGGTGAATGGCTACATGGTCCCCATTGCCGCACTTCGCGGGCTGCGTGAGCGCGCTGATAGTGCTTATAGCAGCGGGACTTACACCTGGAGAGGAGTGTAAGGGCCCTGTAACAGAGTGAACAGAGGTGGGACGCGCACACGGGCTTGTGGGCGCGCTTATGTACTCTGAGACTCGAGCGGGCTTGGCCCGCTTTATGAGAGTGGACTCTGTGTGAGACAGGGGAACTGAAGTGCTTTTGTGTATGAGTGAACACAGTGTTGTGGGCACATTTCGTACACCAAAGGCTTTTATGCCTTTTTGAGATTTCTCTGGGTCGCCGTGAAAACGGCGTTTGTGCTCATGCAAGCGGGAAGGGAGACCGGCTTGGTTATGGCAGAAAACACTGCTGTAGTAGCCGCCTGGGCGGGGACTAACAGAGGGCAAATCTTTGACGGCGGTCCGGCCGCAGCGGGAGAGCGCCGTCTTTTTCTTCTCAGCTGTGCTAGGCAGACTTTGGATGCTCAGGTTTCAGCGCGATTCTAGGCCGAGGCCCCCGAGGAGGCGGCGGCCTGTGACGGCTGTCAGAGCGGGAACGCGGGCGGCCGCCCTGGCGTCGCTGAACACTCTGGTTGTGCTGAGCTGTGCGCTGGGGTGGGGCTCGTGCAGGAGGCTGATCACGTGGGCGGCCTGCAGAGGAGCTAGCGCGACGAGGCAGAAAGAGGTTCATGGCCTGTGAGGCTTTCTGTACTTCGGAGAAGCGGTCGACGATACCCGTGACGGCAGATCCGAAGAGGCCGGCTGGAGAGAGCGGGGCGTTGAGAAAAGCGGCGCGCTCGGAATCTCCCATGTCGGCGAGAGTGAGCCATAGGTGTCTCTCAGACACACAGATGGCGGCCATGCATTTCCCCAGGGCTAGAGCAGCAGACTTTGTGGCGCGAAGGGCAAGGTCCGTGGCGCTCCTCAAATCCGCGACAGAATGGGGGTTCTTTCCGCTCTCATCCCACTCACGCAGCAAATCGCCTTGCAGAATTTGCAGCACGGACATTGAGTGGAGTGCAGACGCTGCCTGGCCGGCGGCTGAATATGCGCGGCCGTGAAAACTTGAAGTCGCTCTGCAGGCTTTCGAGGGAAGCACAGGTGATGAGCGCCATCTAGCAGAGGGCGGGCATAAGTGTGCGGCGACCAAGTGTTCAACAGGAGGGATGGTGAGGTAGCCCTTTTCTGCGGCTCCGTCCACAACGCGGAGCGGGGTGGAAGAATCAGAGCTAGATCTGGCAGAGAGCGGGGCATTCCAGGACTTTGAGAGCTCAGCGTGCAGCTCGGGCAGGAAGGGCGCAGCCCGTTTGGCAGCGGGAGTCGAGCGCTGGCGGAAATAGCTGCCGTCCATGCGGTTGATGGTCTGCTCGGGGGGAGGAGACCACTCAAGACCGAGGCGCTCGACGGCCTGTGTGAGGAGGCGCATTAGCTCTTCTTCAATGCCAGCGCGAGTCCTGGAAGATCCACGGTTCGAGGAGACCTGAGAACCGGACCAATCCTCACTGTCGGAAGCGAGAAGCGAACATGTGTCCTTGATGTCCGCAGCGTCATCGGAGGCAACAGAGCGGCCACTCGGCGGCAACTGTTCGTCCGGAAGCGGCGGAGAAGGAGAGCGGGAGGCTACAGGCTCCGGCGGAATGAACGCTTCTTGCTGGGGCTCCGGCGGCCTCTGAGCGCGGCGTTTCTTCTTCCGCGGCGCAGACAGAGGTGGCTTGGGAGCATTTTTAGCGGCCAACAGTCGAGCCCGCAGGGTCAACATAGGCATTGAATCGCAGAAGTCGCAGCCGCCATCGGCGAGGGCGACCTCGGCGTGCTCCGGTCCGAGGCAGAGGGCGCAGATGACGTGGCGGTCTCCAGCCTCGAGGGGAGCGCGGCAGGAGCCGCAGGAATTCCGAGACATTTTTAAAAAGACGCTCGCTCTTTTAGATACAATAAAGGAATAACTCTGAGTAAAGGATACACTCCGTCGGATGGCGCTGGCTCACAGGACGGCTGAAGGTGGCGAAGACGGCCGGCTTCCTCAGTCTCCTAAACGCTCGCTAGAAGGTGCCTTTTCGACGACGGCGGCTTCTCTCTCAGGATCAGCAGATGCAGGTGCGTCGCTGAAGGATGAAAAAATCAGATTATTCAGCCTATTTCGGGATGTTTATAGTCTCGTCCACACCCGTTTCGGCGGGCGGTGACGTAATGAGAGCGAGTCAGACTCTCATTGGTCGCGGGTTCACTCGCGCTCCCTCATAGGCTTAAGCAGTTCTCCGTGAGCGAACCAATGAGCGGCTAGCTAGCCCTCTCATGGTCTGCTGCAGCTGAACTGCGTTGACAATGGATACAAAATTATAGGATAATTTTTTGGCTTCAATTTCTCAGAAAGATGGAATCTTTCCCGTAGCGTAAGCTAGCTTACGCAATACGAGAGAACCTCTCGTAAGAGAACAATTTTTATTTCATATAAATGCTATTTTTAAAGTTCAAGACGAAAGCATATAAAAAAAGGTTTACAAGTCCATTTTAATGATCTTCACATAACAAAAAGAAACAACCAGGTACAAGTGTCTGACCAGGGTTTCTCCACACACACATGAGTTAGAATATGTCATGGTGTGGTATATATCCTGTGAGAGAATCAAGTTCTCTATCTGTCTGTGTGTCCAGGAGGGCATGTCAAACAAAAACAAGCTCTTCTCTTCTGTGAGTCATTACCTCTCCCAGCCAGAGCTCATTTTCCACATGGCCCTGGTGTCAAATGCCTTCAAGCCATTCACCAAACTGGTTTTATCTCTATCTATCTTTCTCCTCATGCATCTCACGACAGAAGCACGAGACCTCCATGATTCAGATGCTTCAAATTTCTACAGAATTAATGCCAATGAAATGAAGGGCCGCAGAGGATCCGCGCACACGACGCGGTCCTCTCTGTTAGTGCTCGTGAGTGGACAAGGACGATCGAAAAGTCCTCACGTGTGGCCACAGACGCAATTCATCACAGGATTCTGCCGAGAACTCCCAGGAACATTCTTCAAGGGCCATCTCGTGTGGAACCCTGAGCACCCATAATGCCCTGAAGAGATGACTGTACATGCACGGAGCCTGCTGGTGAATAATGGATATGTGCAAATACACACACTCACAAACTCCCATGAGTGCTGTTCGCCTAAACAACAAAATGACCTGAGGGATGCAGGATGGTTTTGTGCTCCATCAGACAACATTCAAAGAGATGCAAACTACTACATAAAAAATGCTTATATATAATCTTATATATATATGATTTCTGAAGAATCAAGTGATACATGAAGACTGAAGCAATGGCTGTTGAAAATTACAGCTTTGCCATCAAATAAATAAATTGCCTTTTAAAATATATTCAAATAGAAAGAAAATTCTATAAAATCTCACAATAGTACTGTTTTTACAGTATTTTTGATCAAATAAATGTCTGAATTATTCCAAACTTTTGACCAGACTCTATGGGCCCTATCTTGCACCCAGCGCACGATCTGAAACGCAAGTGTCAAAGCGCAAAGCGCAAGTAACTTTGTAGGTGGATCCCGGCGCTGTTGCTATTTTCCCGGCCGGATAAATGCCTCTTGCGCCTGGCGCAAATATAAAAGAGGTTGGTCTGAAGTAGCTTCATTATTCATAGGTGTGGTTTGGGCGTAACGTGAAATAAACCAATCAGAGCGTCATCCAACATACCCTTTAAGAGCAGGTGCGCATGTTGCATGGCGGATTGTTATTATTATGGCTTATTTACCCGGCACGCGCCAGGAGCGGTTCACAGCCGAGGAGATCGTTGTTCTCGTCAGGGCCGTAAAAGAAAGAGAATTGACATTGGGGATGGGACAAACCCACCCAAATCAATAGAAAAAAATATGAGAAAGCTCAACTTAACTGGTAAGTTAAAGAGTAAGGTTTTTAATGTACTTACATTATGGTAAAGGTGATTTCGCAGTCTTCAGATTTTTTTTTCCTAGTTCTTGACGGACAAAATAATTTGTCAGATGTCCTTATATACATATGTGTCTTGCCACTATTGGGCAAACAGGTCTGATCCGTCATTACTACAATTTTTTCACATCTTCATGGACACCACAATGATTTCCCTCGTGTGGTAATATTTGTCCTTGTTATAATGTATGATTTGCAAAAATAAAAACTGCTGCATTTGTGTTGATGAGAGAATCAAAGTGTATGCGCGTTGTGCACCCGTTACATTATGGCCAAGCATGCGCACTTAAAATAGCATTATGAACAACGCGCAACGCGTTTTCTGGAACTGCAAAATAGCACTAGGGAATGTTTGCGCCGAAACACGCCTCATTTTTGCGCCGACCCGCCCAGGGAGCGCAAGTTCATTTCCTAGTTTACCGACGTGCGTCTGTGGAGGGAAAAGCCCGCTTTGCGCGGGTGCAAAATAGGAATGATACTTGCGTCAGTGTACAAAGTCAATTGCGCCGGGTGCAAGATAGAGCCCTTTATGTTAACGTTTAAATGACTAAATGCAATGTGTCAAAACTGGCCAGGCAAATATGTTGAGTAGCCTAATTGTATATCATGTAATTGAATGACATACTTATTTTACTCTTAAACTTCCAATAATCAAGAAATAAATCGCATATTTACAAATAATAGATCATTTTCTGAACATTCTGGAAAAAAAAGCAAAACAAAAGTTATCAATTTGACAAATATTTGTGACATTAACACAGAAGCCGCTGCTTCACATTATATAACACTTATAATTTTATATAATGTGATTCAATGCAATATACATCAAGTCTGAAATACTGAATCCAGCATCTCGTATGAGCCTAACCGTGTGGTAATATCACATAAACGCTTATGAAATATTGCCACTTGTACTCATGCTTTAAATAAACTTTAATCAATTCGAGCTAATCCATTTGCTTGTTTTATAGAGGATAATATTGCTCGTCCACCCCCACTCGACACACACATCAGCTCAGGGACGAACATTCAGTATTCACTGAGGGACACACACCTCTCCCACAAACACTCGTGAGAGCCGTTTACTCTCAATAATGTCAACTTCTTAATCCTCAGGTAAAGAGGTGGAGCGCAGGCTTCCTTTAAATTCTGTGAACAATCTCGTTCTCTTTTCCTCCCTCTATTTTTAGCTCTTTTTCATTGGTCCCTTTCTTCATCCCGCTCATTCGTCTTTGTTTCCGTCTCCGAGTCATTAAACTGCTCCTCAGCTAATAGTTTTTAAAGAAATAACTCGCCCACACTAAATACACTTAGCACCTTTGTTCCTCTATAGCTTGAGCTGGATTCATTTCTTTGGAAGTTCAAATATGTTCTTGAAAGAAGTGAAATTCTGTCATGTGGCATGTTTGTTGGTGGGCAGGTTTTGTAGCGATGGGTGCTTTCGAAACACGCTTAGTGAAGCTAGGGAAACTTTGTGAAATCATTTGTTTCGAACCAGTGATTCGGAGAGCGCATCACGCTGACAAAGTCATGCGATTTCAGTAAGTAAGGCTTCGTTACATCATAACTGTTTCGAAACGTTTCAGGTAACGTCACTAGGGAACAACGATCTCTGTGAACCGCTGTCTATATGTTTTTTACTTGATCTCGGATCCGTTTTATAAAGTTGTAGACATTTGTAATGCCTGGTTTAAAAAATAAATTGAAGAGTTAATAGTCTCTTATTGGCCTGAGTAACCAAGCTCCTACAATTCAGTAAAATAATACATATTATACAGACACCATATTTATTGAAATTAGATGACTTGTTAATTGCATTTAATAGATTGCACTTTAATAAAACATGTTATTGGTTTGCTTTTCTGCATGTTTTGGCTGAGCTTTGGTTGCATTTACTCCGCTCTGACCAGCATGCATCACCAACATGTGGCGTTTCGAGCCATTGAATGATAAATCTGAAAATAGTGTTTACATGAACGCTAAATAAATGATCAGTTTGGTGTGCGCATTTAAGCTTCAAATCAGATTTAATATTTTGACAGTTTCCTGCTATTGGCACATACTAACCATCCACCTACCATTGCTTCTTTTCTTTGTTTTAAAATGCAGACTTTATATTTATCTATTATCTATTACTAATTAAGAAACTATGAGCGCATGAAGCTTTGTGCCGTGTTAATTATATTCATCAAGCAGTAAAAACACTCCTTCATGAGTCCTAAACAAGGCGGTGGATGGCATTGTCCTGCTGCACGACACAGACGATAAGTAGAAGGAGAATTTTAGATTGACATGACAGTCATTTATGACACAATATTCAACAACAACAGCTTGTTCAAGGCAGCATACCTCATTACACCATCTCTACGGTAATGCACATGGGCAGAACTTTCGGTTTTAATTCTGATCAAGTGTTTACATGTCCAATCAAAGATTAAAAATGGTTTCAACTACTCCGTTGTGACGATCTGCGGCTGGAGTGCCCGCTTGTGCCTCTGGAGGGCACTCCTTCCTAGTTTATTGTTTTCATTATGTTTTACCCTGGACTGATTATGGTTGATTGTATGCACCTGTGTTTTATTATCTTGTTTAGCGCACCTGTCTTAAGCCTGAGTGTCCTTTTGTTCCATTGCTGAGTATTGTAAGTGTCATACTGCATCCTGAGCGTTTTGCTAGTTCCTAGTTTCAAGTATTCCTAGTCTCCTTGTTTCCTGACTGCCTACCTGTTCCTAGTTTACCCATTTGCCTGACCCCTGCACTGTATTATTGCTGATTTGGACTGCTTACCTGGTTTTGACTTCTGCCTGTTATCTCGTACCTGTTTCTGGATCTTCCTCTCAATAAAGCCTGCATTTGGATCACCACAGTCTGTTTCTACCGAGCAGTTCATGACATCCGTACAATTGACCAATTGTTTGACATTGCTACATGTGACTTTTTGATTCCACTTTATTTTGATAGTCCACTTTAGACATTCTACTAACTACAATTATTACATGGCTTGGTATAATTCCAGTGTAGAATGCGGTCTGTTATTTCTTTATAACAGACTACTGCTAAGTATAACACACCGTTGCCATGAAAAACAGAGATTTTTTAAATCAATATTTGGAGTCAAATTAATGATTTATTTGGAAGGTAGCCATGTAAAAAGCGGGAGAATGTATAGCGAGGTGGTTGTTATAGCGAATACCACCCCTTCAGGCTGATTAAGACCCCTCCGCTTCGCGCCGGGCTCCTAGTCAGCCTGTCGGGGTGGTATTCGCTATAACAACCGCCTCGCTATACATTATCCCTTGCGTAACTGTGCAACTACATGTCAACTAACTCTCAGAGTGTTAGTAGACTGTAGATTATGGTTAAGTGACAGGGTTCGTGTTCGAATATGTTGACTTAGTTGCCAACTTATAGTAGGGCTGTCAAAATTGCTCAAAAATGACGTTCGAATATTCCCTCTAAAAAACCCACATATATTCGAACTATTCGAATATCTGGTTGCGCATTTTGTCAATGACGCGCATTACGTCAATATCAGGACAAATGAATACAAAGAGACACAACTATTTATATAGGTAGTTTATCCAAGTTTAAACATATTTGACAACGTATTAACTTACACAAAAACAAGTAAATCAATGGCCAAGACCGCAGACCTTACTCTCGCTCGCACTCGCAGGCACTCTTTCTCTCTCTCTCGCTCGCTCTCTCGCCCTCACGCTCTCTGCGCATAACGGATTAAATGAACAAAAATACACAAATGTTGAGTGCTGATCAAGAGTTTTGTGCAAGCAATTTAAGGTCGCAACTCTTGTCCTAAATATAGCAGGCTTCATTCAGTGATTGAAACAAATATTATTAACATTAATTGAAGTTATACAGTATAAAGATTAGAACCAACATTGAACTCTCCGAGCAGCTCGTGCTGTGGTAAACTGCTGCTACTATGGCTATTTCGGGGACGTCTGGCCACACCCCCTTGGCGGGCTCTGTATGATGTAATGCTAGCTCATTGGCGCACACGTCGGAAGCGCCCTCGTCATTGGATGTGCAGTTGCCGCAACACAGCCAATGAGTGAGCCAGACACTCACTGTGCTATCTGTGCAGCTGGAAAATACGTTTTACATTTTAAGCTTCAGGATTTTGCCACTCGCAAAGCAGACAGCCGCGCCTCTGCTACCGCGGGCGTGTTTTTCCACATGATTCGAATATTAATTTTCACCTTCGAATTTCTGTTTTTTAAAACTATTCGAATATATATTCGAATTTAGAATATTCGTTGACAGCCCTAACTTATAGTCAGTAGAATGTCTGTTAGTGGACCAACACAATAAAGTGTTAGCAGATATTAAGTATACAGTCTACTATTACTCTAATGAGAGTTAGTTGACATGTAGCTGCAAAGTTACTAATCGTTAGTATAATGTCTAAACTGGACTATGAAAACAAAGTGTTACCGACTTTTTTCATTCCGACTGTTCTACTAGTCAGATTACAAACGGGTTATTAGGGTCCATGTAAACGCTATTGAATCATTTTGATTCAAAGTTTCAAAAAAAATATTCTCATCACTAATTGCAAGAGAGAATCCCTTGAACCACTGTACTGTTCTCAGTTGAGAAGTTAACGAATACAGGAATTACTGATTAAATTTGTTCAATCAAGCCAAGACAAGATTATAAATGGTAAAAGACTAGGCTACATAAACCACAGGAGATGATCGCATGGTGTTGTTTTTGTTTTCTGTAAAAACGTGCTCATTTGATTAACTTTGGAGATTTCGTCAAATGAAACTCAAATAGCTTGGCTAATATGACGTCCTCACCATGCTGAAGTCGTGCATAGGCCACAGGAGATGAGCCTCAGCTCTGTAAATACTGCAACATTTCCCCTTCACCGCTCTCCTTTTCTCTCCCTCTCTCGATCCGTCTTTCTGCTCTCTCCTGAATACTAACACAGCCCTGGGTCTGTTTGCCTAGCACTGACGGAAACAGCAACATGTCGGTGTGTTTCACCAGTCAGGTGTGTGCGTGTAGAGAAGGAAGAGGGTTTGATATTTACATTCCGGATATATCAGCCACTCTGCACTTCCAAACACACAGAGCTGGCCTTTAAAACCCAGACGTGGATTCATAACGAAAGACAATGGTGGAAGAGATGGGAGGAAAGGGGGATAGTAAAACAACCAGAACAAACAAATGAGTTGCCAAGCAGTTACACAAATCAGTGAGTAACAGATTTATCTTTTTTTCAGCAAAAGGGAGAATATATGCAAGTATGTAAATGCAAATGTGAATATGGGGCCAATGTAGTTATCAGTCTTTTGTTGCTCTAACAGTAATCCTCCATCCTCAAGGGGGCGATAGAGTTACCTTCAAATGTGTGCATTTAAACCAGAAATAATTTATGTAATAATTTAGAAGATTACATTATATGTTCAGTTAGCGCAACTTGTGGCAATGCTGAGAACATTTGTGTTTCAAATACAAAAAGTGATATGTTTCAGAACACAAAAGAGTGCGAACATTATCTGAAATGTTTCAGAATGCAAAGATGTTCAAACTTGCGTAGCTATGCGTTTTTGTTCACGTATACGGTTCAAAAGTATGGGGTTGTAAAGATTAACAAAATTAAAAATACGTTACTAAGGCTGTATTTATTTGATCAAAATACAGAAATATTAAGAAATATTATAACAAATAACTTAATTTAATTCGATTTTTTTATAATTTATTCTTAATTATAATTCGTCTATAATTAAGTATATTTTAAATTGTAATTTAAACCCGTGATGGCAAAAAAACCGAAGAAACAGAAAATGTTTAACGCTAGAGTCCCTCAGTAGAGTATATTTCACCCTGTGATGAGATTTAAAGCCGACATGGATGATCCAGCATCCCACACGAGCAAACTCTGCTCTCAGTTTGACCTGAATGCTTCATCTGAACCAGTTACTTGCCTCCTCCACACACACACACACACACACACACACACACACACCACACACACATACACTGCACCTTGGGATGGAGCTCAGATGAAATGTGCCTCTGGGTCAGGGTTCTACAATGGGAGGATAACTCAAACTGCACCATGTCATAATCCATTACAGGACTGTTATTGGCTGTGCCGTAAATTGCACAATAACAGCAGGTCCATCGAGTGACGTGCGGTAGCGTTAGCGCAGGCCTGTGATGGACTCTCCAGTATGCCTCATTTTATTAAAGCAGATCTCCTAATGGATCTCATGTTACTCACTGTTGCCAGATTCAACAGATCAGCACATTCAAACCAAACCTGGTTATTGATTAATACATAAAACCACATCACCCCTCCAACTCATCTCTCGCTTTCTGTAGCAGTTGCTTTCACTACTAGAATCCCTTTATAAAAGTGTTCCAAAATAAACAGTTACCGAGTCATTTTTAAAATGGGTGCCTTTTCTATTTCTGGAAGTATTTCCTTGCGGTTACGGTTGTATGCATACTTTGTTAATAACCTTGTGGAAGGACTCTTCTCGAAGGGATTCAGTAGCTCACTTTTGTTTGGAATGACCCTCAGTGGCGTCCTCGTCCCACAGTGCCCTTCGTGGGCACAAAACACAATCGAATTTCACCCAGAGAGAAAGAAATGTCATTAGAAAATAAGCCAATGTTAGCAACATTAGCATAGCATGCAAGACTTAGCACAGTTAAAAGTAAAAAAAATAATAATAATTGATAAAGCATGTGAAAGAAACAGACGAATAAGAGCAAGACAAAAAATATTTTAGAGAACTTGTTTTTCTTTCCAGAAGAACATGAGGGAGAGAGAGAAGAAACAGACAGGAAATATGCTACGCAAAAGTTAGCATACATAGCAAAGTATGACAGAACGACTGCGGTTGAAGGGGAGCAAAAAACTCTATGTGAGATCTTGTTTCCTGTTGAAGAAAAAAGTGAGAATTAAAGAAAAGCGAGTGCGAGGGAGAGTTTCTCATTAGCATGCTCAGTCAGGTACGGCTCTGGTCTGGCTAGCTCAGAGCACATCCAGCTGTACTGGGGTCTGCCAGCTCCCTCCCATAATTACCCGCTTTAAGAAGAGGAAAAACGGGCATTATGAATTCTTCCCTCCGCCTCTATCTATCTCATCAATGCGCCTGTCGTCGTCTAATTAGCGGTCTAACTGATGAAAAATACCCCTGTCAAAATAACTCAAAGAATGACAAAAGTTAACGCAGCACGCCATTTACTGCGGCACAGTCTCAAAGCACAAAAGCTGTCAGAGAAGAAAGTTCATTGAAAAAAAACAAGAAAAGAAAAAAGATCAGGCAAACAATGGATTAGGGTTTTGTCTCTATTTACATTTAGTTTACTCGGCACCAGTTCGAAGAGAATCAAGAGAGGTAGAGAGAGATTGGAAATCAGTTGTACAATGACAAAAAATCCCTTTCTTCTCAATAACAAATCAAAACAATCAAAAAAATGTAAGGCTTGAAATGAAGAAACATTTCATTTACGTATATAAAAGGTACGAAATTCCTGTAATACTTTCCCTGCGTTTGAATATCCCTACTTCCCAACTGTATGGTAGGTGATAGTGTGTGAAAAGAGTGGACACTTAACTGTACCATGAGGACACAGGTGAGGAGTTGTTATTACATGACTATTACAACATGGCAGATGTAGTATATCCGGATTTTTTTCATACCACACACATATATACTATAAATAACTTTTTTTTTTCAATGTACATTTATGTAAGTTCTTATTCTAATCTAGTACAAACCGAGGACAGTGTGCGATGTCAGACAAAGCTTTTATGCTGTGTTTATGATTTGGAAATTCATCGACACCTACTGATGTGGAGACATCGCAAATAAACGTTTCCAGTTGACCTATCCTATTTACAGAAAACTTGGTCACACATGATTCACATAATTTATTGCGACAAAGGTATACAACAATAAGTGTATATCAATATGGAAGCGAGTAGTATTCGGCAGGTCATGTGATCTCAACAAGGCATGTACAAAAAAACCTGGATTCTATCAAAAACATTATTAGTTTCTTTAAAAGTAATTTTTTTATGGCGGGAGATAAGTATCACACCTTTAAATGTGAACCATGTAGTACACTTTTAATTATGAGTTTCTTTAAATCTAACATTTTATAGCGGGAGTTACTTGCGTAGTACTGATTTAAATTTGTTACATAACAGTACAAACTGCATACTGCATTCACACACACACACACACACACACACACGCCCCACAGGAAGTACTTTGTCTGTCTGATTAAGTGTAAATAGCAAACATGAGGGTCGACCTGCTGTGCTCTGCACAACATCTGGAGCGGGTCAACATCTGTGTCCAGGTTGCCAACATTGCTAAACAAAAGCTGGCAGCGTTGAGCTCAGAGCTAATAGAGAATGATGGGAAGGGGGTAGATGATGATGATGAAGGCCTGCGGAGAGGTGAACAGAAGATCTGGGAGACTCACAAGATGCACTGTCTGTTAACAAACAATCGTTCAAATAGAGATTTGACTACGAATGGCACACGGAAAAAAAGAAGATAATTTGAAGAATAGGCAATTTCAACAGTTTTTGTCCAAATTAAAAGTGAAAACCATTGACTTTCCTTGTACGGACATTATTTTTTATAAATATATATATTTTGTTCCATAGAATAATGAAATGCATTTAGGTTGTTCGGAAGGACGTGAAGGTGAGTGAATAGCAGAATTTTCATTTTTGCAAAAACAACTTCTTTAAGAGTAAATTTACCGCTCGAAATATCTATGCACTGAACTTATGCGAGCAAATCATTAAATGTGAAAGCATTGACCAACTGATGGCCTTTTTAACAATCAGAAGTGGAATCAATTTCAAATTCCGTCTTCATATCGCCTTCTATAGAGCTTCGTCGCTGTAAGCTGTTCATTCAAAGGTGGCATCTGGGGATGAAATTACCTTATGTGGGTTGTCATGAAAAGAAAGGAGCAGAACATTTTCCGTCCTTTAAATTAAAACCTATTAATGGAAGCACTGCTGATAACACAAAGGATTTCAAATTAATATCCATCGAATAGACCGAGGTTAGCGAGCAGAGATCATAACGCAACTGCAGCCCTGCATTATACATTTGTTAAGTGTCTGTCAAGAACGGTCATCCAGAAAATGTATTTCGGGGTGTGGCACGCGGTTCCTGGAAGACGATATTGATCTTCTTACAAGGTTTTTGATACCATGCTTAGCCAGAGAGCAGCTTCTCCAAGTTCATTAATCATTCAGAGATGCTTGTTTTGTTTACAATCCAAATCTAGCACATTTTTGTGAGAGGCTTTTCAATTTAGATGCCTTAAAGATAATAGTGCTTCACTGCCAACATGCGACTGCTTAAGTGCTTTAAATTACAATGCATAATGTATCTCGAAAAACAGAACTTGCATGGTTTTTGGACTGGATTTCAACATCGCTCACCATTGCGCTATATAAACATCAAATAAATGTAAATCTGCCGGTTTGTGGGCATGTGTAACAGCACATTATTGATGTTGAGATTATTACACAATACTTCACCATGAGAGTGTTTAGCAATGTATAATCAATAAAAATGATACAGTTTTAAAGAAATATGGTGACTTTCACTACCTTTTTGTTATAGATGCCAGAAAAACAATGACAATCCTTTTCCAAAGCCACATCTGTAAAGCCACATCTTTGTCTCTGTAAAGCTGCTTTGAAACAATCTACATTGTTAAAAGTGCTATATAAATGAGGATGACTTGACTTGACTTGACATCCCACAAAGGACTCCATTGGACCACAATAACAGTGAAGATATGCCTTGAGGTGTTCTATTAACACCAATTCCACATTGAAATATGTGAAAAACGAACGATATTTAAGTGTAATCTGCCCGAGCTAAATTTGGCCCAGTGGGCCCTGTAGCCCAGAGAAGTCGTAAGACATGTTGTTAGGGGTTTTGTTTGATCAAGCATAATTTCCAGGGCTCTTCAGGGACCAATAAATAAACTGAAAATGGAGCTTGATACAAAAACGGTGAGGGCTTTGTAACTGGGCAAACCGAGAATGATGACTAACCGGAGGGTACGAGCGCGGCAGCTTTACAAGGCGCGAACAGAGTAAAGCCACTCGACAGGACGACGAGCCGCTCTCAGAGTGAGGATCATCTGCCGAGTTCATTAAATCTGCCCGCAGGACAAAGTCATCTGTGCTCGTCAACAACATTCTGCTCACAAGAAGAGATAGGTGTTCAGCGACCAAAGGAATTCAGGGAGGTACGTGCTTGAAAACATGAACGCACAACCACCAGAAAACACGTGTGGAGAAATAAATACATACGGGTGAGTGTAAACATGCACTTTACAATATCTTCTCATGCAGTCACAGTTTTTGAGGCTTAACACTCTAGGACCCTTGATGTGCGTAAGAAACCCACAGGCAGATTTGACTCAAGAACACATGCTGACTCTGTCTACAGTTGCATTGATTTGTGTTTATAAAAAAAAAACATTGCCATTAGCAAAACAGGGATTTGTAAGATCGTCTGAACTAGGGATATCAAAAATGCCAGTACTTCTGTACCAAGTCGATATGAGAATTTGTGATACTGGTATTTTTACCGTATCAAGAATACAGGCTCAAACCAGTAACAATGTATACATTTTGGTATTGTGACAGCCCTTTTGTGAGTGACATTGAGTGTCTATGATAAAGAAATTTATTTTAAAAACAAAAAATCAAAACTTTCATATGGTTTTGGGGAAAAGAAACATCTTTAAGAAATGTTTGTTTGTATACATATCTTAATAATAATTTTATTTTTTTTAAATACATTTACCATTGTAAAAAGTTATTGTTTTACAAATATTCTGAACTAATAATTTTTAAATATACTGTAAGTCACAGCATATGATATTTTAAACTAGCCTTGCACTGTCATTAAAAAGGAAAAAATATCAAATATTTTGAGAGACTTACCAACCTTCACACATAATCACGAGGGTCATTCATAAAAATGAATTTTAATAAAGAAATTGAAAATATTCTCATCATAATTTGTTTTCTGAATCAATTGAAAGGAACAAAAAATGAATGAAACAAATGAATGGCATGTCATTGACTCAAATGCCACTGTAGGAGGTTTTCGGTTCTCTTAGGGTAATCATTTTCAATTGTTGTCTATTTGTGAATTATCTAGTTTCCTCATAATGTGGCATCATGTTCTCTGCTTTTCACCAGGTTACTGATTAAAACTTACTTGCTAATTAGAATGTACTAATTGCCTGTACTTGTGACAGACTTGCTGTTTTGCCATCCATGCCAAAAATAGCACGCGCTCTCTCTCCCTTTCTCCGCACACAGGCTGATGCCAGAGAAATCTCACGACACAGCGGGCAAACTACACAGCAACTCTGGGCGAAGCCACAGATGCCCCAGTGACCCACCCCATCAAACCCCTGACCGGAGCGCACGGAGCATCTCCTGTCTCAGAACAGCAGGGGTTGATGGGAATAATGCAAAGCTTTTAACATAAGCCTACAGTTCTGGACTAAGCAAGAAGGGTATACAGTAAGACTCCTTTAACAAAAAAATGTATAGCAACAACCAAAAAGTAAATAAATAAAAAAGATAATTAACTACTAAAAAAATTCCAAACCATTGCTACTATTTTTAAGTTGCACGACCAAAGCTTAGTGTAGCTTTTCCAGTAACAAGCTAATATTTCCAATAATTAGTGGTACAGTGACAAGATTCCCACTGTTTTTGTTTTTAAGAAAGTTCATCTTTTGAATGGTTTCTTGTAGCGTTGCCAAATATTTTTAGCAACTACATGTAATTACACACGTTTTCAAAACTAGTTGAACTACTTTACATCACGAGTAGCTTACAGCTCAGCCAGCTACAGTACTACATTTGCTTCCCCGAGTCCCTGACACTGGCACACAATGCCAGCATAGACATCCAAACATGTGCACTAGAGAATGATGACAAATGTCAGCCCGCAGGAAGTATTTAAATGTAAGACTGTGTAATTATCACTTGAAAATAGATGTATAAAAACACTAAAACATCAAGATCCTTTGACTGAAGGCGTCTTTGATGTGATAATATATGCACACATATACACATTGAGGTTGTGACTTCTTACACTACAATCTCAGCTCTTTTCAGTAGAGAATTGAATAGAGTATATAAGCAAACACACATACCGCCTAATACAAAAGGACTTTACTACCAACACTACTCTGGCCCTGAATGCATTGACTATTCAACAATGTATTGCTCTGAAAGATGCTTCAACACCTTAGTGGGACATTAAATGGTGGATGTTAGCGAAAAATACAATAAAGACCACAAGTTTACAAAAGTGCAGGTATCCAAGTGTTTGTTGTAGGCCACATCTGTGCAAGGGCCACCCGTCACGCTGGCAAACAACAGAAACCCACGGCAGGGAAAAGAGGAAGCATTTAAATAAATAAAATAAATATCATTGGTTGCCGCGGGCTTGGTGGCACAGTTAAAGATTAATGCTATTCTTCTTCAAATATTGCTCAGAGGGACAACATGAGTCACTTTCTCAACAGCAAAGCATTCATGAAAGCAAAAGCCAGGGGAGACCCTAAGGCGAGGCCTCTGGGGTGAGGTGGACAGCTCTGGATGAAAGACCAGCTGTCTATCAGAGGACGTTTATGTGTTTTAGTGGTAGCAGAGCGCAATGACTGTCACAAAAGAGAAATTTAAATGTTACTCTTTCAGAAGTGTCTCTATGTATGAGTGAGTGTAGTTTGCTCACCTGAGTAGGCCCAGTAGGACTCTTCGGCCGCTCTGCGGTGCCTGTCATCAATTGGCCGGTCATGATGCTCAGCTTTCTCCCACTCAGCCATTGCTGTAACCGAAAAATAATGAGAAAGTGTTTAGAGTACGTGCTGTGATAATGTGAGCTGTGGCTTTGAATCTGTTGGCTGATTAATAGTCTTAACTTTCTGTCAGTTCCAAAATCTCCTAAGAGAATTTCAGTTCTTTTATATTTAACCATGTGTGCTAAAGATTGAGTTTTTTTTTTTTTTTTTCATTTCAGTGTATATCTGTATCCCAATAATAATAAATTGTATTACCCTACACCCCACTCTCTAGTTAACTGTATTGAAATCAGTCATTTGAAAATCCATATCGGTTGACTATAAGAGCCCTAGTGAGTAGACAAGCATACACAAATCATGAGGGTGAAACTACAGTTTAAAACCTGAGGCACACAAACAAATCACAAGACTAAACCTCATACACTCACACACACAAAAGCAGTAACACACCAGCCTGCGATCTCTGGCTGAACCAAGTCATTAAATCCTGTATAAACCAATCTGGCTCAAAAAACTCTACTCCATTAGAGAGAAAAACAGCCCCCCCACACAGCGGTATTTACAGCCTGTCTGCTCTGGGATCAGTTTTCCCTCCCTCATTAAACATGTATGAGGGGCTAAATAAATAAACAAGGCCTGATTGGCCGGTGAGTGGAAGGCTAAAGCGCTAAGTACAGAGGCAAAGAGGCTGTGGACAAGGCGCTGGCAGCCAGAGACGGTGAGCTGTTCCACCGCTCCGTCAGAGACACCAAGGCAACTGTGTCCCACAGGTAGGCCCAACTAATCTAGACTCAACCCAACAGGAGTTCCAGACCCCTTCGCCTACTTGCTCAGGGCTCTAAGGCTCATATTAGCTGTGAAATTACAAGACCAGAGGATTGGGTTTCTTATAGGAATCCAAACCTCTTGGTCGTCAAGGATGCCAGAGATATGGCTGTGTTGAATGAGAATTTATTCTGACTTGGTACAGGGGCTGGAGGGGTGAGGAAGCATGGCACACATTCCAGCACCCTGTGGCCTCTGTGTGAGTTTATCAGAGGCGATCTCAACCCCTCGGCTCCTGGCTGTGGGATGTCGGGGAAGCACTGGAAGGTGAAGAGACGACGTGAGATCAGCCTCACAGCTGTCGTCCACATCCAAACTCTCAAACTCACTATGGCAGGACTTGGGGCTGACTGCCATTTTAAATCTAGACTGACCCAAAAAAATTAGTTACTAGAAGAGAAGGAAGAGAATAGCTGAAGAAAGCACTAAAATTACTAAGAAAGGACTAAAATCACAGCAAGATGTTAACGAAAAACGGGCCAGGTTTTTTTTTTTTTTGCAAGCCTGTCGATGTGCTGACCACACTACGGTAACAAGGACACACTGCCTAAAAGCCATCACTCAAAACATAATGCAATTTACAAGGCCCCTCTCTCTCTCCAAGCATGCTGGGTAAGTATATTCTGATATGAACAATGGGTGACTTTTTGTTTCAATGACAAACTGCCTTCTGCTCCTCGCTGCTCTAATTCTTCAGGATAGCGGCTCGGGCATGGCAGTGAATGCCAATGAGAGGGTATGCTATGGCTTCTCTATGAATTACATTATTGATTGCCGATATTCTTTGAACAGAAAATGTAATTATGCAATGCGGCATGCCAAGCTTAGTCGCTATCCTCCCGAATATGTCACTCACGCTCCTATTCTCGTTCCCTCAATCATTCCCTCCCTCACTTTGTCCCTGTCCATTCATCAATGAAGGTCTCCCTCTCTCTCCAACACTCCAAGAGAGAGTGGAGAGACTCGGGATGCCCCTTTAGCTGCTCTGAGGAGACTACATCAGTAGCACGACATCTTAGTCGACCTCTTCTAGAGATGTGCCTTCTCTCTTCCAAGTGTTTCTACCTTCCCAGTTCTGGGTGTTTACTCACTTGGTTCAAGGAGAGCTTTCCCGTCAGCTCTTACATCACTACACAAACACCTGTGACTACACATCGATGTACCCCAGGGCCTCTTTCTCTACTCCAGATGTCTTCAACAATGGAGCATGAATGCTTTAAACAACCAAATAATTGGGCAAGAGCACCTTGTCCAATTGCGGCTCAAGACTTAAACAAATAGAAGCACAGTGTTCCAACCTAACAGAGCCGCTATGGAAAAAGTTGTCAGGGCTCTGTGACACATAAGGGGCTACCTGGAAACAGATAGCCTAGAGAGACATTCTAGGAAAGCATAAAGAATGGATGGAACAAGATCATTCAAGTTGGACAAACATTACCCAATATCAAGAACTTAGGGTTAGGTTATCAAGTCTCTTCCACCGAACTGCTAAGTAACCAAAAAAGCTTTAATGTGTATGTTTCAAATTATTTTCCCTTAGCACAGGCCTGGCTCGCCATTGGGCTGACTGGTTACTGCTCTTTTCACGGTTCTGTACTGATCCAGGTTCATGATCGTACTGTGGTTACAGTTTCTTTTTCTATTGTGGTGCTGCAAAATCAGAATTAGAATGTACTTGACCAATCGTGAGTCACTACAGCAATTTTAACAGCATGGTTCTCCTGTACTGTAATGATTAGCTAACTGTGCTGAGAAATACATTAATGAGTGGTTTGTAATCACACTACACTGAAACTAACTCTAAAGGAAATGCTACTGGTCCTGTTATTCATTCATTCATTCATTCAATAAATAAATGTGATTTTGGTCAAAATTTGCAGCAATTTCACCCTGACAGTATGGTGTTGAAACACAACACACACACACACACACACACACACACACACACACACACACACACACACACACACACACACACACACACACACACACACACACACACACACACACACACACACACACACACAAACAGAATCCCCTATCCTCCAGACCCTGTCGAAATCAATCAGCATCAATTCAGCACAATATGCACAAAGAGCCTCTGTACACACAGACGCAACACACGATCAAGAGAATGCATGAGACTGGGCAAACATAACACAAAAAGAATGTCATATTGTTCAAAAACAAGCAACATCGGCTTTAAGCACAATCTTTCAAAATCTAGAATCAACTGCGAGTCAATGCCAGTGTACTCTTGCCTTCTGTGATCAAATCTCCGGCGCCAGGGGTTCCATCTAGCCCGGCTCTTCTAAATGAATTCTGACGTAATTGATTTACATCCCTCTATTAGAGCTGCAGAGTTTTATGAGGAAGATATTGGGAGTTGACATTTTTGTCAGGCTGTCTCCACAGAAACAATGATAGAATGAGGAGAGTTATGAGACACAGATTCCGGAACTCTCAATGAGAGAAGTCTCGGAGGAGCCATGCAATGTCTTCTAACTGCCACTCAGAGATTGCTTTTGTGGAGGATGGGCCAAATCATTGCTTAATGAAAGTATGTGTCAAAAAAAGTTTATTTTGAATGAAACCGAAGGAGGTCTCTATGCTCAGTACAATCAGTGTTCAACAAAAATGTGTACAGATTATTATACTATATTGTGAAATTTGTAGAATCAAACGAAAGAAATTGTTACCAAGGCAAGTTATTTGTAAATTAATTTAGGCTAGACAGTGTTAGCAGACTGAACGATCATATTCACACACTAATGTTAATAAATTCTAGGGCTGGGTATTGTTAGGAATTTCACAATTCGATTCGATTTCGATTCTTGAGGCTTCGATTCGATTCGATTCGATTTCGATTTGATTCGATATTGATTTATTAGCTTCGATATCGATTCAATAATATGTAAATACACAAGTAATTAAGTACCTGGGTATATTTTTAAATAATGTGTGCAGTTATTGCCAATGTTTAAGTACAAATTAACCCCAGATTGTTTCCTGTCATGGTTTATTTAGTAGAACAAACTGTACAATATTGTACATGTGTTGAATACAAACCACAACTGCAAACAGGTGCTTTATTACCACCTCTAAAGTGCATGTAACTAAGTAGAAACTATATTTATTTCTTCCTATATTCAAGTTCAAAGAAATGTAAACAGAAGCACAAAATCTGCATACTCATAAAACAAAGTGCAACCATAGATATTATAACATTACAAAGTGCTATTTTGTCAACACAATAAATAACACTGAACAGCTGATCAGAGAACCTTTGGCTTAGCTATTTACTGTCCCTATATGTAGGATACATTACATACATGTCCATCATATAACTCATATAACATTTTAGTACAATATATAACATGTTAACTCTGAAGCATTTGTTATCAAACTAGTGCAAATGCAGGTTTTTTGAACGTTGCGACATTCGTCTGTTATAGGACAAATTAGTTTGAATAAACGAGCAGACACTGATTGCTTTACGTTTAGGCTATTTAAAATGAACAGCAAGACGACTAGAAGTGAATGTGCTTTCCAATCACACACAGTAAACAAAACCTTAACAAAAAAAACTTTGCAATGAACTGCAATTTAGACGGGCAAACAGCGTGCTGGTGCGGTGACGTACATGCGCGAGCAGATTCGGCTTGAAGTCGTTCATCCTCGGATGCGGTGCCGCGTGCGCGCTGTTACTAAAAAAGCCTTGCACACAGCCAAGCGAAATAAGGTCTTGCGAACCCAACGCGTCATTTTTGCCGCGCGCACCTTCGCGCTCGTGCGGATTGTGCCGCTACTGGCCGGTGGGCTGAATCGATTCATAGGATTTGATGAATCGATATTGAATTGAGCAACAAATAATTGCAATGCATTGATGAATCGATATTTTTACCCAGCCCTAATAAATTCCCAGTTTTTTTAGTAAAAGTCCATCATTCTTTCTCACACACCATGCTAGCATTTAAGCTAATGCTATTATCACCTGTGAAACACAGGCTTCTGAAAGAAACTTCTGCTGACCCTGAAATCCTCTCAGTATTTTCAGAGTTTCACAAAAACAGCTGTGATCTGCCTGACTGGTAAGTTTATACAAGAAAAGAATCAGATATTTATTGGATAGGTACTGGCTCGTTTCCACTGAGCGGTACAGGACAGTATGTTACAGAACGATTCGGGACGGTAAACCCTGATCTGGCTTGCGTTTCCACCGCCAACAGTACCCTTATTTGGTAGGCGTGGTGTAGCGATCAACGTCATTCTCGCGTGATGAACGCGAGACAGTAAACAACAATGGAGGACATACAGCAGATATGAAGCTAAGCGCTAGTTCTGCCAGGAAGACTCAATCGTTCACGTCATGTATTACCTTCTCACTATCCAATCACATCCTAATAGCCAGTATAAAAGGGTGGTACTTACTCATGTCTGAGTTCTCAGATGCTGTCGCTTCAACCACCTCCATCCTCCCCATCCACCACCAGACGGGACCTTCCTTCATCTCCCTACCATTCTACGCCGGGTCCTCCCCACCAGACAGGACCTTCCTTTATCTCCCTACCATTCTACGCTGGGTCCTCCCCTCCATCCTTCCCATCACCTCCAGACGGGCTCTCCCTTCTACCCTGAAGATGCCAGGATGTCCTCTCCTCCTTCCACCCCACCACCACCAGATGGCACCCTTCCTTACTTCGCGGGGGTGGGCTGCGCCCCCGCCTTCATCTCAGGCGGGATGCGCAGATTCCGTACCCTCGGAATGCGAATTACGGACGGGGCCTACGCCAAAGAATTTGATTGCTTGCTGAGCTCGTAAATAAATGTTATTGTCTCAGTATTATTCTCCCGAGTCTTTCTGGTAGAACTTGTTCTTCTCAGCATGAGGCTGTTGCATCAAGAAGAAGACAAGCTTTGTTTGAGCAAAGGCTGCAAGGAAAAACACAGCCGAAAATGCATGCGCAAGTAACAATTCTCTGTCAACCAATCAATCAATCAACTCCACCCT
This sequence comes from Chrosomus eos, assembly GCA_036326025.1. NCBI lineage: Eukaryota > Metazoa > Chordata > Actinopteri > Cypriniformes > Leuciscidae > Chrosomus > Chrosomus eos. Next base: position 29,561,849 of record CM070839.1, read on the forward strand.
TTAGGTACCAGACTACAGTGTTAGGTACCCCAACAGAAGGGTCCCAAAAAAGTGGTGCGGTACAGTTAAGGACTTTGGTACCATTCACAACTTCTGACAAACGAAGTGGAAATAATTGCATACCGTAATCTACTCTACCGTACCGCTCGGTGGAAACGAGCTATACGTTTACACTTAAGGAGTTTGACTCTGAGAATTACTCCCAAGATAAACAAACAATATTATTAACAAACAAAATATTGTGCAGACCTGTTACAAAAAAGCATAGTGGTATCATGGTGTCACGGAACAGGGGAATCAAAGACGCACAGAGATGAGGGATCCAAATGCAGGGAGATTTTAACGAAAATAAACAATCATAACATAAGTCAGGAACAAAATAACACTGAGAAAAACAAAGAAAACACAGGAACCTGCATGACATCAATTGACAGAGAACCAGAGGGCTTTTTAAACAGAGGGGTAAACGAGGGGTAAACTGACAGACTGGAGAAGACTAATGAAAATGGAAAAGACTACAAAACTACAACCTGACCACAGGAAACAGGAAACAAGACAGAAACTATACACAGATAAACTACAACATAAAAGTCCCACAGAGCAAAAGACACAGAAGCAGATCTGACACATGGTACAAGGATGGTATCAGATAGCTTTGATATAATAGGATACTGAATAGTTTCAGGAATATAATTATCATGATGTTGCTTTTTAGGTTATTTTATAGATATTTAAATTGAGCTTTGATCATTTACCTAGTCAATTGAAATTCATACTTTTTAAGTGTTTAAGTGTTTGAGTGAAAGTGAACACTTTCTGTTGCCACTGTGTGTAAAATGAACAATAGGAAAAATATAGAACTGTATAAAGTAGCATGTAAATATTAAGTGTGCAAGATTCTAGATTCAGTAGATTTGGTAGTGCTTTCAGTGTCCACTAGTCAATTGTGACTGACATTCAGTTATTAATGTTCAGTTATTAATGGTAACTTCAGCCTGAGGGTAAAATCTGTTCTCATGCTTAATTCTTTCAATTATATAGTTTTGAATTTTAAGTTTGCACTGACTTCATTGAAATGCACATCAGGCATTCACATTCATGCACTTAACCTTGATTTTGCTTTTGTCGTTTTGGACAGGAGGGGTCAGCATGCGTATGTGTGTCCTAATGGACTCATTAATATTCTCCTCCGGTCTCTCCTGAAGGGCATTCACCCTGTGGGCACATCCAGGACACCACCGTCCAATGTGAAGATGCACATGCTTTTACACACTCGGAGCAACATCTGTCGCCTAAATCTGCTCAGAAATGTGAGAGGGCAGCAAATACAGCGAGAACACACTAGCAGAAACAGAGGTTTTGAGCATCAGAAAAACAAAACCGCTTCAATCCCTTTACCTATAACACCATGCTGCACTTCTCAGGTCAAGCAGGATAAGCCTGTATACAACAAAGTACCTATCATGCCTGTACCATGGTATTTTATTAACATGACACCGGTGCATGACTCAATGTTCAAAAAACCATGGTACCTGTCAGTAGAACTATCAGAACTGACTCAAAATCTCCTGATGTACAGTATAGACTTAATATCTCAGTCAATATTAATCCTCTTGTGACTTAATCCAAATATTTGGCTTCATTTTGATGCAAATTACAACAATGAAAAATCGATAATGTGCAACCTCTGGCACAGAGAAATCAAACTCCTTTTAGCTAAATTAATTTAAAAACAAACTATGTAAGTTTTGAGTGGAATTAATTCTAAATTCCTGACAGGCTCTGAAACAGCTCTTTTTAAACTTACTTTACTTTCAGTATAGCACCAGCTGACTGCAGGAATCTCTATTACCCCTTTTATCCAAAATGGTATCACTCAAAGCACCTCACGTTTTCACCGGCTTGAGAGCCGTACAATTTACGTAACTGACTGTGTCACTCCAAAACTTGACATGTTGTCACACATTTCAGTAAGTTCTAGGCCAGTGGTTCTCAACCTGGTGGCCTTAATTTGACTTACAATGTTTTAAAATGAGACCAATCTTTTTTAAATATATGACAAAACAACTAGCCTAAAAAAAACAACTATTTAAGTATGTTCATTTCAGGGTTTTTTTTTTATTTATGGATGGGTAGGGGAGAAATAATCAGAGATGTATTGGACAGGTAAGTTTAAACTTACAATGAGTTTGACTCTAATAGTTACTCCCAAGATAAACATACAATGCAAGATGCACAATATCTAGATGAAACGAGAGGAAAATATTGTGCAGACCCTTGCAAAAATGTGTAGTGGTAATGGTACTAGGATGGTATCAGATAGCAATACCATGGTAACTTTGATATATAGAATACCGAATAGTGGGGGGTGGGAACGAATTGGGGAAACCACTGTTTTAGACAGCTTTTATTATAATGGAAGGGATTACATGCTGTTACTTCTATCTAGTAAGGGTTGCTGCTAAAACTCAAAGTGTTTGGGACAAAATCTATATGTGGACCACCCTTCCCTGGCCCAATTAGTTTCACAGAGGACCTTACTAAAGACCTTCATCACTGTGAAAGTGATGCCACTGATGTTAGTGATTCCTGGTTTAGAAAACAAGATATTTAAAGGGCCAGCGCCCGTCTTTTTCCCGGGCCAGATAGGGCTCCGGCACCATCACCATGTCGGTTCAAAAGAAGTGCTATGTGCTTTTCTCTCTGTTGAGACAGGTGGAGAATAGAAAGGAGGGCAAGAAAGTGAAATGAAGAACAGGTCATTTTATTTCTCTTCAAGAGAGGCTTGAAGGTCAAGGCACATGAGAAGAAATATCCGTAACAGATGCCACATAGCAAGGCCAACAGCCGACAGCGGACAGCTGCTTCAGCCTGCCGGGGTTCAACTCCCACAGCTGTGACGAGAGGTGACACGTTTGCATCGAGTGTACAAAACTCTCCTGTGTCTTGTACGCATTTCAATATGAATGCCTGCAGACTCAGCAAGCGTTGGTAAGGGAGTTTGCGTCCCGTCCATGCTGCGATTAAAAACATGCCACACTGTGAATCTAACAGGACAAAGGCTTTGAGGTCTCGAGACATCAGCCTTTGTAGAGTTTGTTATGTCTACATCAGGGTCCTGTGGCTAAGCAGCAATCTTAATGACTTCAAGGACAAGACAGGAGGTCTCTTGTTTATGGAGCACTGAGTCCAAAAGAGCGAGAGAGAAGGAGACTGAGAGAAATGGACTGTTATTAAATCGGAAGGCGCCTAAGCAGCTGACAAGCAGTGTGTGACTGTGTGTGTGTGTGTGTGTCAAATAGGGAATGAGAAAGGGGGAGAGGCTTTGAGAGGGAGAAAGAAAAATGGTGCTGGCAGGGCCAGGCGACACTGTTAGACATAATAACATAATTTGAAGTAATGATGGTTGCCCTTTAAGACAGTCCACGGGGAGAGAAAGAAAGATGAACTAGACAGTCTTTGGTCTCCAAAAGCAGCATCCAGCTACATTGAACATTACTAAAGCCACAAAAGCAAACGGAGAAATGTCACTTCTTGACCAATTAGGTTAAAAACGTGACATGAATGATTGGTCAAGACATTGGAAGCATGCAGTCCCACTGAACATTGATTACTGGGGCATTAAAAGTAAGCCTATAATACCTGGAAAAAGTCAGCCGTTAGATACATCTCAAATGGACGTTGACCCTCTCAGGAAGAATACAACATTTTTGGCAAATCGGAGTAAAGATCAAACTGATACAATCAGGAACAAGTGATACTCGCTGAAAAAAAAGGCCTCTAGCTACATTTTTGCAAAACCAAATACAACTCACTTAAGTTTTCAGGTAAAATAACCACTAGTGGCAGTAAAACACCAACAACTTTTATAGTAAAGATTACAGGGGCAGGTTATCGATTCATACATGTATGGCTTTTCTAACGTGGAAAATGCACTCAATAGCTCTCTTGATATAGCATTGCACTTGCGATGTGGACTGGTCGGGTAAAAGTCCTGTTAAAACCATGTCATGATAAAAGCTCAAAAACTTGAAGAAGCAAGCTAAAATGGCATGGTACTTCAGCAAATGTGTTTTTCTCTCATGTTTGGTTTTGTTAACACTGTCGGTTACATTTAAGATAGGGTTTATTAGCAGTGGAAGTTATTTTCAAATGCAATAGGGGATTCACTTTTCATTTAGCGCCACTTACAGGACATTTAATTACCAAAATTATAAATAACATGTCCTCAAACAAAAAATATTGTCTGTGTTAAAACTATTATAAATTAGGACATCACTAGAACACATTAATTCCTGAAACTTTTTAAGAGCTGAGATTATTTTTGAGGATGCTGAATGAACACATCTCATTTGTGGTCTTCAACATACACAATCCTGATTAAGACCTGATCAAGTTGACTGACTGATCAAAACAAAAACAAAAACTTTCGGGAGCTGTAATTTCAGTGTGTTTATTGTTGTTTTGTTGTCCTGTACCAGAGCCTTATTCCCTTAGCGGCTGTCTTTGTTGTCATAGCTAATCCAACTTAACATTCACACAAATGCATTTATTTAAAAGCATAGGCTAGTTCAAACAGACATACTACATCTCATATGCAAAATAAATGGCCAGAACCTATTTAATTGATATATGGAGTTCAAGATAAGCATGTGTGTGAATCACAAGTTGTATACAAGCAGGAAAGGAGGTGCTTAATCATTTTTGCACCTGTTTGTGATTAGCAACCCCTCGCACTCATGGTAGGGTGTTGAGAATGCTAAAGATGCCAGAGGAGTGAACTGCAAGAGCCTCGATTAGACAGCAGTCAGTCACCGTGAGGAGAGAGAATGAGAAAACTGCTTCCCGTGGCTGTGACTGGGAGGAGACGCTGGCGCCGCTCCAGTGGACGTGTGTTTGTGTGCAAAGTGTGTGGAAAAGGGGGCGCCTCAGGGCAGGACGTTCGGGCATGGAATTCAGGCCCACAGGAAACAAGAGAGAAAAAGACAAGACCTCGAAATAGCACTCTACTTCCCCTCACTTCTATTTGCATACAAAAGCTAGAACTGGCCATGGAGTTCAGTCCCTTGAGGTTCATACCGAATGCCAGGAACGCTCTCGGTACCTCTCTCTATCTTTCGTAGTTTGCCCAGAACTCCTTGGAGTCTATCAGGCACTGCATTATGCTTTCTGCTGGCTTCATTAGTCCTGCATGCTGCACCGGAGAATTTCATTACATACACACGCAGCCAAAGTTCACAAAAAAACAACAGTCCCTGGGCTACATGACTTTCCTTTGTGATCTGATTACCCAGAGAGAGTGAGAAAGATAGTGTTTGGGAGTATAAGAATTGTTGTGGGCCAAAAAAAACCATGGAATAGATCCACACCCAATGAGAATTGCATTGTCGTTTGAAACAAAACGCATACCGCGGACAACGCTTTCACAGAAGGGCTGGATCCCAACCAGGCCGCCATGTGTTCTGAGAAACTGCTACTGTTCTTTGCCCTCTGCAATATGCTTCACAGATCTTCCGTATGAATAAATCACGACGGTAGATACCACACTTCCTGCGTCAAAATCTCATTCATGTCATTTATCTCAGTTGGGCTCTTTCTCTACGTTTCATTTAATTTTTTTTTTTAAAACAATTAGTCATCACCAACCTGTTTGGTTTGACAAAGACGAGTGTAATTCTGCCATAGACATGTCTCCGCTGACAGAGGTGCGATGTTCTTGGGTGCAATTGTGTTTTTAAACGTGTGAATATTTCATATTCGAGTTTAAAGTAGAAATCATTGTGCTAATGTCAAGAAACATTGACAAACACATGTTTTACAGTTCCCGTTTTGTGCGTAGGTGACTGCATGTGTTTCGTAACCTCGTCTAGAAAAAGAAAAGGCAATGTGTTTAGCCTCAGCTTGATGCGATGACACCACACACGCATCCACCATCCGGCTAATGATTTTGAATCGATACAGAGACCCGTGGTGCTCCTTCATGCAAAAGCGGTCAACTCGCAGGTCACAGCTAATCTATAACTCCTCAAACACCAATACGGCCTTGGACACAGACAATTTCAGCGCAACCAAATAATGTGTTCCTCCTCTGAAGAAGCAAATCCTGAAGAAGCAAATATTGTCTGGAATAAGCTGCTTCTCAAATCTATCCTTATTTCGTTGTTTATTGGCTAATATAAAGTCACTGTATCAATGGCTTCGGTTTGGCAAACACACCTAGACTCTGGAGACTCAATTTAAGAGCGCAGACGAGATTAAGATGGCTACACGTCTGAAATGATTGTTTGTAGTGTGGGAAACGAGAGTGAAGGCTGTGAATGGGGAGGCTAGTCGTCGTCAAGATTTCCACAGTGTAATCTCACCATGGTTGGATGCGGCAAAGTGTTGGACATGAAATTTGTGAACGTGGAAATTCGATTAACACCCACATGAGGTGATGAGACCCCTATTCTATAAACACACACACAGAGAGCCACACACAGCTCAGCGCTGGCCCAATGCAAACTACGAGCTCGTCCCCCCTGCCAGTGGCTAATGACAGACCCACTGCTTCATGGCAGGAAAACCATCTGGTGGCTGCAAAGCTTTTAAACCAAACAAAACACTGCCAACCAGAACAAACTGTGTGATCGACCATGACTTACACACAAACGTGTACGCATCATTCGTGTCATCTGGTTGTCATGGATGGGATGTGTGTTCATACAACTTTGCTTTAGGCCGCTTTGCGAAATTTGTTTTTATAATTTGATGTGCACGTGTGTGTATGCGGACACACATTCACTATAACACATACAGGGAATGCGGTATGTGGCACAGAGGCCCTGCGGATTGCAGCCTCAGTAGATTACGCACCTACATTCATCACACACACTTTCTGAATCATGCTTATTTAGCTGTGTGGAACTGCTTCATAATCACTCAATGTGGCACTTCCAAATATAACATTCACTACACTTTCACTTTGTGCTGAAATCATGGATACAGGAAATGGGCGGAGATGGGAAAGAGAGGAGACATCTTCCTGTGTGTCCTATTATGATAAAGGTAAACACAAGCGTAGACAACAGACATGAACTGTACGACAATGCTCTTATGCTCACCAATGCTACATTTTAGGGGGGAAACAAACAAATAGGAAAAGCAGTAATATTGTGAAATTATTAAAACAATTTTCTATTTTGTTTTTAATATATTCGAATTTTGAAAGTGCAATTTATTTCAGTGATGGGCCATTACTCCAGTCTTCAGTGTGACATGATCCTACAGAAATCATTCTAATATTCTGATTTACTGCTCAAGAATTTATTATTATTATTATATTATCATTATTATTGTTAAAACCAGTTGTTTATTATTTTTTGTGGACTTTTTTTCCCCAGGTTTCCTTAAAAGAACAGCATTTATTTGAAACAAACCTTTTGTAACATTTTAAATTTCTGATCAAGTATTCATTCAACATACAAATAAAAAGAAAAAACACAAAAAAAAATTACTTGTGTAATGTATCTTGAAATATTTAGTCAACAAGCAACAGTATTCTCAAATTTTACAATAAATTTCTCTCACATGAGTTACAGTACATTATATTCAAGAAAAAAAAGAAAATAAAGTGTTGGCCAGGCATCTTGATGTATCACAATGATAACACTTATTTTAAAAAATATTGTTATTATTGCCTTAACTATTATTACATTAACTAGCATTCCATTATTTTAAGCTATATTGCCTAAAATACCAGCATAAAACAATGGCTCAGTGGCTATATTTGGCTGACAAAACCAATAGACAGTGTATAGGGAAAAAAGGATGCAAAGAAACAATGTGAACAGATAAATAGATGTGTATGAAGACAGTTATGATTTCATGTTGACATTACATTTAAACAGAATTAAAAACACACTTTGTTCCCTAAAGAGCAAAAAAGCTTTTATCCAACCACATCCGTTTCACAAAGTTTGAGCTTTACACTATCCGCCACCCTGTGGATTATGATTGCGAAGGAAATGAGGCCAATTAGTGAGTCAGATTTCCAGGTTTTCATCAAAATGGTCTTCAGCAGTACCTGCAGATTCTCATTCTGCAAGTTCAATTTCATCTTGGCTAAAAGGAGTAAAGCTAAAAGGGGACATTCCATAAAATCCCTCAATTTATTTGAAAGGTAATCTATCAGAAATGGAGAAAAACATGCAGATCTCAAAATCCGATGAATTTCAGATGGAGCAAATGTGTATAGGGCCGATTTTAAATTTGGCATTTGCTTAAATACCACAGGGATGAGCAAACACACACCTCGCATATAGTGTAGCTTAGCATAGAATAGCGCAGCGCTAAACACCGCGACCTGGCTGCGACGCCGGCTCCACACAGGCAAAAATAAATTCCCTCAATTAGACATTTGTAAGTAAAATGCCTGGTGTTAGCGACTCAAAGCAATTTCCGATAAGACGCTGGTGTGCTGAAGTGAATCCAACTAATAAATGAGGAGAACTGGTGAAACGTATTTTCAGCTGATAAAACATACCTATGAAATGTATTTCTCATTGGACTACCAAATCTAATTATACACCTATGAAATGGGGGTGGAGGCGGTAAAGCTCGGAAAGCATCAGTGGTAAAGCTCTCAATTCGGCATCCCATTAAAAATACACTTAAACCACTTTGGAAGGAAGGAGAAAGGAGGTGAAAGCAATCCCTGTTCTTAACTCGGTCGCTCTCGGCTAATGAGTATGTTTTCTTATGTGGCACTTCATGTTCTTCTGTGCATATGGAATAACAGTGGCATTTGAAGTGACAAATTTGAACTGATTAAAGAGTATAAACATTACAGAGCATTAAAGAGGGTGTGTGTGTGTGTGTGTGTGTGTGTGTGCGTGCGTGCATGTATCCGTGTATGTACCTGGTATTCCCTACTACGTTATCCCACAAGGATAGTATTACCAGTAAATTTTGACCTTATGGGGATTTTTTTTTGACCCCATGAGGAAAACAGCTTATAAATCATAGAAGTGTTCTGAAAATATAGAATATACACAGCATTCTAGACAGTTTGTACAGTATAAAAATCATTATGTCTATGGGAAGTCCCAACAAAACATAGAAACCAGTGTGTGTGTGTGTGTGTGTGTGTGTGTGTGTGTGTGTGTGTGTGTGTGTGTGTGTGTGTGTGTGTGTGTGTGTGTGTGTGTGTGTGTGTGTGTGTGTGTGTGTGTGTGTGTGTGTGTGTGTGTGTGTGTGCACAGAGAGGGAGGGAGAAGGACTGATTTTTTTCTCCCTCATGCTCTGCTGTCGTCTCACAATTTCAAATTGAATTTTAGAGAGCAGAGCATGAGTGGAAAAAAAATCAGTCCTTCATTGCAGAGCTGTGAGACGACAGCAGAGCTCATGGCAACATGCAAACACTGTGCTTCCCAAAAACATCAAAGACGGGAAGTGATGTATTAAAGAGAGACAGAGAGAAGGTTTGGAAATGATGCTACTGTATGTGTGTGCAAAAGAACAGTGATGATATCAGAATACCAGAGTTCTTTGAGATATAGCATGGTACTGATTACACTTATTACCATATTCACATACATAAAAATGTTAATAAAAAGAGAGAAATAAAACACTATTTTTGTACATAACAACTAAAGTCACACTTTAAAATACATTGATGTATATGCATTATATAACAAAAGTGGCAAAACATTTGACAAAAGACAAGAGTTTCCCATTCATGAATTAGACTGGTGACCCACCATAGTCTAATCTGTCCCACCACAGTATCATAATGAACCGAAAATATATTTAAACATCCCACCACTGGCCAAAGTATATGCAAACTACATTTCTCGGCTGGATAAATTAAACCAGAATCTTGCCAGTAAAGTTTTGATGGATGTGGAGTGCAATCAATGTAAAGACAACTGCAGTGACGTACAGGAATCATACAATAAGCACGCGTGAGTCCGTTATTACTGATGCGCAAACAAACCTTGTATGTGCGCTCTTGACACACTGATTGCACATTGTATTTATCCACAGACACATTTCAGTATTCACGTTGTTTCCACACACATTCAGGATAATATTTGACCGATGAGGAATATATATGAGCGAGGTCCACCCACCATAGTCTCACAAAATCCTGTGAGAAACACTGTCCTCTTATCAACTTTTTCTGGTTATCAATGTTAGTGAAACATCAATTCGATATTTTGTCATCTAATGTATTTTTAAGGCATCATTAAAAGTGTTCAAAAGTGTCTAAATCATTTTTGACCCGTGTTCGTCAAACTGTACTTTATTGTTGATGTAGGAAATGGTATACTCGCCGCTGCAATTTCGCTTATATGATTTTATTTTGCTTACCACTATACATAAACGTATCAACTTATTCTGTTGATTCAGCTTTTCATTTCAAGCCTACATTTTCAGTCTATTCATCTATATTCATTCTTTCATTTTAAGTGGCCCAGCAACGCCCTAAAAATCTTTTGATTTATGTGGGTCCTCCATTTTAGCTCCACTAAATGACAGGGAGAAGTAGAGACATCTAATTTCAATTCAAATAGACTGACGCACAACCATATTTCAAGCTGTACACACATCCTTGAGAAAGCTATTAGACAACGGCAAAAAGAGAGGAATGATGAATTTACTGCCCTGATGGAGGGTGGTGTGCCCTCCCTGTATTCTCTTTCCATCACCGATGACCAAACAGAGTAAAAAGGCCTAATGGACCTTTCCAATAAACCAGCATTCAGATACCCAGCGCACGCTGACTCTATTTATGGTTGGCAAAGATATTACTTTATAATGGGCTTGGTGCAATCTGAAAGTTAAATTCAAGCTGGAATCGATCGTAAGTTGAATTGGCATTGTGTAAATGATATACTTTACCATGGTGCTTTCATTCAACAGCATCAGAGCAGCAAAAACATTTCAGAGAAATCAATAGAAGGCTAGTCATCACAGATTAAGCTCAGTATAGTTTCATTTCTCCCTGTGGAACAAGAAAAGGCAGCTTACATGTTCCAGTGACCAAGGTGCAACCTCATAAACAAAATATGGATCGCAATTCACAGCTGCGGTCTAATATAAAACAATAAATATCTATTAGAAAGAAAACAGCAGATTGAGAAAACCACTAATCTTTACAGAAAACAAGACGATGTGGTTCATTAAAGTCATCTCGGGTGAGTTGTTTCTGTTCAAATAAATAATAAGAACAATCTATAGGGAAAACCTTTTAATTTATTTATTTTTACTGAAAGTACTGTATTCATTTTTTCCCCACCTGTTTTGTTCTATCATAGAGTAATTTCTGATGTGATTGTTTATTTTTATTTTGGGGATTAATTCAATATAATGAAAAAGTGATATGAATTGCATTTTTTACATTTTCAAAATTACTGGTACATATTGGTGGTTGCCAGGGTGTTTATATGTGCTTAGTTTTTTTTTTTTTTTGTACAATGTTTCTAGCTGCTTGCAATGGTATTCTGGATAGTTTCTATGTGGTTTCTTGCTATCCAAATTACAAAATTCCACCTAAATTGTCTATGGCTGCGTTCACACTGCAAGTAAAAGTGGACCAAATCGGATTTTTTGTTCATATGTAACTCAGAATTTATTATTTATTTATTTTTTAACGATGTGAACAGCAAACACCACATGGAATCTGATCTCTTCGATTCTGATTTTGGCCACTTCCATATGTGAGCTGATGTTTTGCAATGTGACTTCAGTATGAACAGAATTCATTTGACTTTTTCGTCACTCTAGATCCGAGATTCGTCACAATTCTGCGCTGATGAAAAATTGGAGATCACTCCAAAGATTTGACATACCGGCAGATCTTTGAATGTGGAAACCTCCGGTGAAGTGAGTTAGCGTGAGTTACAGCTCTATGAGAGCAAAACTTGAGGAAAACTACAAGAAAAAATTTGCTGCATCTCCTCTGCATCTGCCTTTTCGCCTGCGCACAAAATTGCACAGGACTTTATAAATGAACACGTAAATGCAGACTTCAGTAATCTCTGTGTTTTCTGCATTCCATCTTTGCTATTGTTCTTTTCCGCATGTGGGTCAATTCACGATCATAACCACCACCAGTTCACACTTGAATCTGATACTGGCAAGATTTAATGTAAACAGATAACCAAAAAATATATATATATATGAGAAATAAATCTGAATTGAGCATTAAGGCTTGTAGTGTGAATGTAGGATCATTCCTAGGATATTCCGGTCCCTAGGTATAGCCTAAGTCTTTCAATAAAGGTCTACAGGATATTTTGTTATTCACCAGGTGAAATAGTAGTAGTAGTAGTAGTAGCGCGAAGTAGCTCACTAGCATTAGTAATAGTAACAAGCCACATTACTTGATCAATCATTTCGATGAATGGGATCATTCATGAGTTATGGGATCATTCATGAGTTATGGGCTAGTTCAAATCCTTAACCTCAAATATGTGCACTAATAATTATTTAGAATAGAGAATGGGAATTGCATTTCCTAAACGTTGCAGGTCAAACTCGAACTTATATGAGCACCAGGGTTCAATGTCAAGCATTTGCACAGTGTGCTGTGATTTTGCTTATCCTGCCCCCACTGCACCTTCAGTCTTGTTATCTGGGTTCAGTGTAGCTCTAAGGTCATTTGAAGTATTTCCCGCTCCAAGCATTGCTTTCAGGGCGCCCGCTAACTGCACCTACCGAGTCACACGGGACGCCCAATTTATGGCAGCACACAGTGTACGCACATCACCGCGTTCTGTCTGCCTCTGGAGCAAAACAGCAAGGCATTGGCCTCGGAGTCCCTCCAACCCTCACTATGTCAATTACCAGAGAGAGCAGGGTTAGATGTGAGGGGGGAGATGTATAAAGGAAAGAAGCGAGAGATGGAGGTGAAGAAGTGCCGGAGGGGTGCTGAACAATCATGAAGCCTTTACCAGAAATAACAACAAAGCAAAAGAGACATGAGATGAATGGAGAGGAAAGGAAAATAGAGAGGTGGAGATGAATGAAGGAAGAGGAAGGGGAAATAAAAAAAGTGGTTAAGTGAACCGAGGATAAAAGGGGAGGGGAAAACAGATGAGAGGAATATTGCTCTAATGAAGTGAACCCCTGCGGTGCTTATTAAGTTTGTTAGCTAAATACAGCATAGGTAAACAAAACATGACTGAAACCTCCATCACTGGGTTCAAGAGAGCTCCAGTTCAAGGTCGCAACACATTTGTAGCAGAAATACATTTTTCTGAAAGCCAAATACTGCAAAATATGTCAAATTCCTAACCCCACTTATGTACTCCAGAAAGCACCACTAATAATGATTGGCCAATGCTGAGAAGGGGAATAGGATGGGGACATGTTGCAGGCTGGATGCAAACCTGTATCACCCATTTGAGCAGCAAGGCTCAAAATGCAAGCGTACATGTATGTTCTAATCATTGTGTAAGTCTTCTGCTGTTTGCCACAGTTGACGGAGTGATCCAAAGTTATTCATTTTTAACCAGATTTGGCAATTTGAAGGACGTGCAATTGGTGATGCAACACATTTGAGCAGAGTGTGTACAAACAGTGATCAGTCTCCCGACACAGTTGGATATGGTGGTCCAGTAGAAATGCAACCAACACTTTCTTTACCTCTCCTACAATCTTTTCCTGGCATTCAATCCTCTATCTATTAACCTTGTGTTCATTCGGACCGCCAACCTGACAATTTCAACCACCAATCCATTCTCATTCCACAATCCTCTAGTTCTCAAGGCACCCTCTGGTATTTCTTTCTTGATCTCTTCCAATCTGAATTCTCCATCCCTTACATCCACATGCCTCCTACCCAGTCTGATCTCCAGAGAAGCCCAGGGCTCCCGACCCACCTGAGTGCAGTTTTGAAGACACACATGGCGAGCTGCGTTCAGAAAGCACAGCTGCAGGCGGTCCTGTTGAGCACCACCACTGACAACGACTAACAAGTAGAGCAGATCACAAACAGCACAGGGACTTATTACAGCAAACAGGCTGGAGCGTCAATGCAAGTCTCTCAGCATGGGACTCTGGGTATTTCTAGCTTTTTTTTCCTCTCTCACACTCTCAGCCATATGCATTCCATCTTTATCCACTTATACAGTTACCTAGCGATGTTAGACAAGTCTCTAAATATTCTTTTTCAGCTCTTCACAACAAAGGTCAAACTCTTGTCCTACTTTGCTCAGATAAGCTAAGCATTAGAAGCATCTTTCTAGTCTTAATTCTTAAAGCATTGTTTGAAATTCTAAATTCTTAAAACTATTTTTTAAGCACGTTTACCCAGTTAACACACATCACGTCCACGTCAATCACCTGTGGAACAGAGTGTTTTATTTAAAGCTTCATATAAATCTCATACATGAAACACAAGCAGAACATAAGTCTGTGTAAAAATATTGCAATTTGTAACAAAACATTTTTCCGTTTTAAACCATAGTTACGTAAATTGTTCGTAAAACTAGACTTAAGTAAAAACTGTAGGAGCAAAGTTCTGTGTAAATTCAAAAAAACATTTTCATATAAAGTGTTGCAAAATTATTTTGTGTAAACTGTACTGTATGTAAAATGGTTATAAACAACGATTTTGACTTTTTAAAAACATCTAGAACTATTATTCTTAATCTTAAACACTGCAACAACAACAACACAAAAAAATTACTTTGTAGTTTCATTGCATTTTTCCGCATGATATGTCATGGTAACACACTCCCTGCATTTTCCTGTTAGCTGAATGTGTAATGGTCTGAATTATCAAGTATAAAGCTGAATGTGTAATGGTCTAAGCATGGAGTAGTTTTCAATAGCTTTTCAACAGCCACGGTGCATTTGCTGATTCGGCCCACATACAGTATTTCAGAGGAGTATCCAACCATTTATTAGTACACTCTTTTGATGTACTAACAAAGTACACAAAACGTGTTTTTTAGACAAGTTACCTTGGTAAACCATGTTCTTTAAAAGTACTTTGAATTAGCTAACTTTTGATAACATGGTAATTTATCAACTTCTGTAGTATCTGCAAGCTTCTTACTTTGACACCATTTATATGCAGCTAATATAACACTTAGCCTTTAAAATGAATAAAAACTCAAATGATTTACCTCTGGTTTACCCTTTATCTCAACAAGCTGGGCATGAAGCCATTATTTTGTCTTGTTTTTCTCAATAGCTGTAATTAAATTAAACACAGATACGCTACCTTGAGCTGAGATCATTTTGAGTCAGCTTATTGTACCATCAAGGTTTAATAGACACCCATCTACCTTTCCTTTAGGTTTCTTTCCTTTTTAACCAAACACTTATTTTTGTAGCAGAACAGAATGGAGGTTCACCGTGTTTCAAGGGTAATTTATGTAAAGGGGAGGTGAGCAAAAGTTGGTGAATGGGCTTTTTTCTGGACGTTCATGAAAAGTACATTTTCAGGGCAAAAAATGTTACTCACAACTATTCTCTGCCTTTCACACTATGAGGCTATGTTTCCACTTAAAGTTGAGTACCTTAAAGTAATTACCTCATAGTAATTAGAGCAATAAAAGCCAATTTTGCAGCCAAAGTGCTTAAAGTCAATCTGGATTTGTAAAGCATTTTAGCTCCTTTATGTGAAACATGATATTCAACAAGAAAAATGCCAACTTTATTCTTCTATCCCCAGGAATTGACTGGATTGTGTAAAGTTGCCGTTATTTACCAGAATGGAGCAAATCCCATTTCAGTTTGCTAAATGGCTATTTAGTAATTGTTAACATTATCCAATAGCATGCAAGGCCTAAGTGACATGACAAAAATGTAATGTTCCCTTTATCGAAAAAGGGAACTTCGAGATGCGTCGAACGACACGGTGGGAACGCCTCTTGCGTGATTGCGTCTGAAGCATCTATGCCAACTAGTCCAATGGAATGAGAGAATGAGCGTCACGGGCGGGTGACGTCATGAACCAGGAAAGGATAAGAGCACTTCCGCTGCTCGCCGGCATTTAGCTTCTGTTGCCTCAGCAAGCGATCTGTGTCAAAACTGTCTCTGTCTATTTATTGTTGTCTGTTGCAATATTGTGTGGAAACGTTATGGCGAAACAAATTACAAACAGTGTGTTTCTCCCTGCCCGCGTTTATTTAAACGGGTGGGGACACACACGAGTTTTGTTTAATTTGTTTGGGGTAGAGCATACTTCTCAGCCCTTGAAAGAAAAAAAGGTGGGGGCTGAGTTCCAACTCTGTGAAATAGTATGCTCTGCTCTCGCCTGTCACTCTGTATGATAGTGACAGGCTTGCGATTCCCAGGACCCGCGTTTGCCGAGGCAGCGTGGGGAATGCATTCCTGGGGATCGCAGATGGATCTTTTGGAGGGGTTTGAAACGGGTCCGTGGGCCTTTTTTCCTTCCTTACCCGGAAGATCCAGCTCTATCTCCCCGGTGTCGGAAGCACGCTCTGCGGTTTCTCCGCTCGGGGAGAGAGAGCCCTTTTTCCTTCATATTCTCCTCCGAGGAGGTTAAATGTTTTAGAATATTGAAAGTGAAAGCAAGCACACACACTGTTGAATTAGATTCGCCATCTATTTCCCCAGTATATGATGAACTGGTGGAGGTTTTGTCCCGTGCTGTTAATAAATTAAATATTTAATGGCCAGCTGAGATTAGGGACGCTCCTAAAAACTTATCGAGCGTTTCCTACATCTATCACATTATCTCCACCACGAGGCTTCCCTTTTCCCTGATTTACACACTGAATATTTAAATTGTGGGATAAACCGTATTTTATTACTACTTTCAGCCCTCGTGTTAAAGATTTTTTCAAGGGTTGAAAGATTACGGTTATGATATAATGCCCCAGGCTGAAAAAAAAAAAAAATAGAAAAATGCTGTTTTCACCTGGTCCAGCATCGTCATTTAAAGCCTCTGCTTTGCTCAATAAACCTATCACTAAAGAATCTCGCGTTTGCCGAGGCAGCGCGTAGGTTCAATGTTGTAATCAGAATCTAGCTCGGATCTCGCGTTTGCCGAGGCACCGCTTAGATTTCGAGTGTACTTTGCAAAATAAGATTCTGTGGCTGGGATCTCGCGTTTGCCGAGGCAGCGCGTAGGTTTAATTATAGCTACTTTGGTTTTATGGGTAAAGCTTATACGGCAGCAGGTCAGCTGGAGAATGTTTATAGAAAACTATAGTATAATGCTCCAGGCTTATCAGGCCGATCTGCTGGGGTTCTGGATATAGTGAAATTTGAGCCTTCGCGTCTCTTCGGCGACGCATTCCATGCGTTCGTTGTTAGGTGATGCATTATATATATATATATATATATATATAAAAAATATATATAATAAGGTTTCTCCCTCGCTGTGTCCAGCCCCCTGGGGCTGCTGGGCGTGAGCAGCTCCAGCCGTCTAGTTCATCATATTATGTGCACAGAAAGTGAGGACAGCCCCGACCGAAGTGGAGTGGTGTACACCTCATTACACGGTGCCCGTTCCATTTCGGGGTCCTCACGAGACCCTCCTGCCAACCCTGCCACCTCCGGTGCTTCAGGGCGCAGCGGTCTCCAGCGAGTCGCTGATGCTATGCTGCGGCACAGCATTGGTTTCGCGCCCTCTGAGGGGGGCTTTTGAGTAGTCAGGTCAGGTAGTTCCTGCCATTATGTTTCAGGCTCCAGATTTGGCTCTCTCAGTAACACCAGAGGCCAGCCTCGAGAGGCTGGTTCCCTTAGTAAATTTTTTGGCAGCGTGGAAGCTTCTGCCGAATATTTCTCATTGGGTCCTGCAGATTGTAGAGAGAGGATACAGAATCCAGTTTGGCTCTCGTCCTCCTCATTACAGCGGGGTGCTGCCCACAGTGGTGCATCCCGAGCAGGCTCTGGTAATGGAACAAGAAGTAAAGGCCCTGTTAGCAAAAGAAGCTATAGAACAGGTGTACTCACCCGTCAGAGAGTCGGGTTTTTACAGCCATTATTTTATTGTTCCAAAAAAGGATGGAGGGTTGCGTTCCTTTTTTAGATCTTCGCCTGTTAATTCGGTCAGTTCGGAAACTAAAGTTCAAGATAGCTGACCCTCAAACAGATCGTGACCCAAATCAGATCCGAGGACTGGTTTGTCACGATAGATCTAAAGGATGCATACTTCCATATCTCCATCCTCCCTCAGCACAGGAAGTTCCTATGGTTTTCTTTCAGGGGCAAAGAATACCAATATCGGGTTCTTCCTTTCGGCCTAGCTTTGTCACCCGTTCGCATTCTGAATTATATCGACGACTGGCTGATTCTAGCGGAATCAGAGCAGTTGGCGGTTCGGCACCGAGGTGTCGTTCTCGCTCATATGCAGATGTTGGGGTTGAGGCTCAATACCAAGAAGAGTGTGCTTTCTCCAGTATTGAGAACCACTTTCCTTGGTGTGGTACGGGATTTAGTATCCTAACAGCTACAGAAGAGCTGAGGCTAGGCCAGTCACGCACTGTAAAACAGTTCAGGAGACTGTCGGGTCTTGTTGCAGCAGCGTCCAACGGAATTCCTTTTGGCATGCTGTACATGAGACCTTTACAGCGCTGGCTCAGGACCAGAGGGTTCTCCCCGAGGGGAAACCCACTTTGCATATCAAGGTCACGCGGCGATGCTTTCGTGCCTTAGTTATATGTAGTAAACACTGGTTCTTAACCCAAAACCAGTCACGCATTGTAAACAGTTCGAGAGACTGTTGGGTCTACTGGCAGCAGTGTCCAACGGAATTCCTTTTGGCATGCTGTATATGAGACCTTTACAGTGCTGGCTCAGGACCAGAGGGTTCTCCCCGAGGGGAAACCCACTTGCATATCAAGGTCACGCGGCGATGCTTTCGTGCCTTAGTTATATGTAGTAAACACTGGTTCTTAACCCAGGGTCCGGTGTTGGGAGCTCTTTGCCATCGAGTTGTGATCTCGACAGATGCTTCCCTCACCGGCTGGGGAGCGGTAATGGAAGGCCGCTCGGTTCAGGGTCTGTGGAAAAGCCATCATCTTTCGTGGCACATAAATTGCCTGGAGATGATGGCCGTCTTCAATGCGTTGAGACATTTCCTTCCGGACCTAAGAGGCCATCATGTGCTCGTTCGAACAGACAACACATCAGTGGTCTCTTATCTAAACCGCCAGGGGGGTCTGCGCTCGCGTCCGCTTTGCAAACTGGCGCACCAGATCCTCCTGTGGTCTCTGGGGAAGGTACTCTCCCTGAGGGCAGTGTATATTCCTGGGGACCAGAATATAGGAGCAGACATCCTGTCGAGGCAGGAGCTGAGGCCAGGGGATTGGAGACTCCACCCCGAGGCGGTGGAGAAAATCTGGGAGGCATATGGTCAGGCAGAGGTGGATCTGTTCGCGTCTCAGAACACGACGCACTGTCCGCTCTGGTATTCTCTGACGCACCCAGCCCCCCTGGGGCTGGATGCCATGGTGCAGACGTAGCCGAGGCTACGTCTGTACGCCTTTCCCCCTGTTGCTCTGCTCCCAGGAGTTCTGGAGAGGGTCCGTCGGTATGGAATAAGCCTACTGCTAGTAGCACCACGCTGGCCAAGTCGGATCTGGTTTGCGGACCTGATCCTTCTGCTAGACGGGCCTCCATTGGAGATCCCTTTGAGGAGGGACCTTCTGTCTCAGGCCGGGGGCACAATATTTCACCCTCGACCAGACATGTGGAATCTTTGGGTTTGGCCTCTGAGGGGGCCCAACTTATAGATAGTGGTCTTTCAGCTGAGGCTGTTGAGACCATCCTAAGCTCCAGAGCTCCAGCTACGAGGAAACTTTATGCGCTTAAATGGAGAGTTTCTCCTTATGGTGTCACCGACACCAGTGGGATCCAGTTAACTGTTCTGTCAACACAGTACTCGAGTTCCTGCAGGAGCGCTTTGTGTCAGGTCTTTGTCCTTCCACACTAAAAGTTTACGTGGCAGCCATTGCGGCTTACCATACTATGGTGGGAGGTATATCTTTGGGTCGAGACCCCCTGATTACACGTTTCCTTCGTGGCACTTTGAGGCTGAGGCCTGCAATCCGCACTAAGGTGCCAGCTTGGGATTTGACTATAGTTCTAGAAGGCCTGTCTAGGGCCCCATTCGAGCCCTTAGATTCGGTCTCAGAAAAGTTCCTGACTTTCAAGACTATCTTTCTGCTAGCTATTTCGTCCCTAAAGAGAGTTGGCGACCTTCAGGCTCTTTCGGTCTCCCCCACCTGCCTTGAATTTGCACCGGGGGTGGTCAAGGCGTTCCTATACCCAAAACAGGGATACGTCCCTAAGGTTCCAACCTTGACTCCGAGGCCTATTGTGCTGCAGGCTTTCTGTCCTCCTCCATTTGCGGACCAGGAAAGACTGCACCTGTTGTGTCCAGTGCGAGCATTGGACACATATGTACATCGGACATCCTCAATCAGAAAGTCCGACCAATTACTGATTTGCTTTGGATCACCTAAGAAAGGTCTTCCTGCTTCAAAACAGACAGTCAGTAAGTGGATAGTCGAGGCTATTTCACTGGCATACGAGTACTCGGGCCAGCCTTGTCCTTTGGTGGTCCGAGCCCACTCGACCAGGAGTATGGCGGCTTCTAAGCCATATTGCAGGGGGTATCTCTTCAAGATGTTTGTAATGCGGCGGGCTGGTCCTCTCCGCTCACATTCGTGAGATTTTACAGTTTGGACCTGGATACCCCAGGTTCTCAGGTGCTGAGTGCTTAGATCAACAGACTGACACTCAGGTACTTGTAATTATGGCGGGTTGGGTATTCTCGTTCCCACCGTGTCGTTCGACGCATCTCGAAGTTCCCTTTTTCGATAAAGGGAACGTCTCAGGTTACTATTGTAACCATAGTTCCCTGAGAAACAGGGAACGAGACGATGCGTCCCCCTGCCATACTTCCTGCGTCCCTGCTATCGGCTTGCTTCGGCAACTGTCGAAGCTAAATGCCGGCGAGCAGCGGAAGTGCTCTTATCCTTTCCTGGTTCATGACGTCACCCGCCCGTGACGCTCATTCTCTCATTCCATTGGACTAGTTGGCATAGATGCTTCAGACGCAATCACACAAGAGGCGTTCCCACCGTGTCGTTCGACGCATCGTCTCGTTCCCTGTTTCTCAGGGAACTATGGTTACAATAGTAACCTGAGACGATTTCCACCAATGAATCCTTCAGTTAAAGACAAGAAACGTGTGATAAATATATTAGGCCTACCTTTATTCAACAGAGTTTTTGTTGTTGTTATTTTTACCTCTGAAACAAATGTCTTGATAGAGAGAGTGGTGTCATGATTTGAATACAAAACAGAAATATTGTCTTCCAAACACCCTGACAGAAACCTGTCGTAATCTAATTTACCTCATTCCAATCCACAGTTTGAGAATTTGGCTTCCCCTCCACACCCGCCCGCCCGCCCGCCCCAATTTATACGTTAAACTGCACTGCCACCGAGACAACAGCAATAACAACAACAACAAACAATTTACCACAAGGCTTTGGCAAAGCCTGACTTTTGACCCTGCAGAAAATAAGCTCTATCCATCAAACACACAGTCGTCTTTCCCGAGGTAGGTTAATCGAATCTAGTAAATAAAGATATGTTTGCACCTGGTTATAGCAACTGAAACAGTGCCACAACCATGACAGGTCCTTCTCAACTCCAGGTAGGTTAAATGAATAATTTGCATGTTGCTGTTGAATGTCGTGGGGTAGATTAGGGAGCATTTTCTGTATACTTTCTGAAACCCCATTTCAACAAATTTTTTATAATGCAAATCTACAGGAAGTATGGAAGTAAAATAATGACAAATGTTTTTGAAACAAAAAGCCTGTTGAATTGTACGACTTGAAATAAATATGCATTGCATTAACACATCTTGTATTTTAATGCATTGTATTTTTAGGGCTTGTATTTTTATGGGCTGAAATTTAGCATGGTTGAATATTTAGGCTGTGAATAATTCAATTCAAAACATTTCAAACACATTTTCATTAGTAAAATTTCAATAATCCATTTTCACCTTTCATATTTCACTTCCAAAATATTCAAACTGATTAAAAATACAACCTATAATATTCAACAGGCGGTTTTCGGTCCATTTTATTTCGCTTTCAAATTCTCTTCCTCAAATTCAGTGGTTTAAATTCGACAGTAAATTCAACGTTGACATCCAGGAACTGCAGGAAAAGCAGTAGATTACCGAGCATAATCTCCATCTGCTGTTAGTCGACCTCACCAGCAGGGGGTGCAAACGCGTGTTGTTGACGAAGATAGAGCAGTTAGAGCAAGCCATTCATTCATAAAAACTAATTTACAACAATGTAAGTGTATCTGTGATTATTATGACGTCTGTTTTATGTGAAATTCAGTGTCTTCACGATTACTTTTCCTGTGTAGGTAGCATCTTTCTCTACCGTGAACGAGATTATAATGTTATTCCCCCGACGCGGATGTACAGGTCCAATGTTACATTTGAGTTTGACATATATTTCTATTGGTTGTTTAGTTGCGGCGATTGTGCTGCATGCATTACTAGGGTTTCCCTCAATACGTCAGGATTCCCCTGCTGAACATATAAAACGCTTAACGTAGCTTAATGAACTAATACGGTGATATAAAAGACCAAACTCGCAGGCAAGCAGAAGGACTCAGAATATTAACTTAACGCGCAAAGTTTAATGCTCAGCGTTTCCCAGTGATACTGGCATAAAGTTGGCTTGACATTCGCACATTTAGGGACCATCTCTAAAGTTACATACGACATTAGTATACACGTTTCTAACTTCACTAGCATTTGAAGAGAACGACTTACAGTAGGGATGTAACGATTCACTCAACTCACGATGCGATACGATTCACGATACTGGTTTCACGATACGATTTTCTCACGATTTTTTTAACAAGTGATTAATTTAAGAAATTATAAATGAAAATTATTAAATTATTTTTAAAAAATGTGTCCCTTTTATTATTTCTCAGACAAAATGCTGCACATTTCTTTTTAATTTTAAAATATATTTGTCAAATAAAAAAAACTACATTGAAATTTTTTAAAAAATCCCTTCAAGGTTGTTTAAACTCAATCTTTCTGTCTGTCTGGTCAAGAGGGTGGGCACTGGTACCTTCGCACACTAAGTTAAAGACTATGTAAAATTAGTACCACATTTAGAGGGGTTTTAATTTTGTTATAATTTGTATCATTACACTAGCAAGAGTAAAAAAAACACACACATTTAGAAAAATATGCTATAAACATCAATAAATTATATATATATATAAAAAAAAATATCCATGTACACATTTAGAGAAAGAGATAGTAAAATAAATACAACACCTGGTTGCCACGGAAACACTGATGCACCTTGTGATCTCCGTGGCTCTCGCACTTGTCGTATTAATGCCTTTTACATGAAAACGGAGGTAACTTGTGCTTCTCACGGTGGTGATTATTATTAGTCTACGGAAAGTCAAAATGCCGCCACACCTCCGATTTGAATGAGTCAACATCTACGCTTGCCGTCGCCATGTATTTGACGGCGCGTGCACACCAGTCTATGGCACACACCGCGGGAGTGGAGCAAACCGAGCAAAAAAAAGTTGAGCTTGGCTCACACAATCTCAAGTTCCATGAATGAAGTGAAAACACTCGCTAGCTTTGCGCCAGTGTGTGCTTAATGCTGCTATTGTGCCCTGTAAAGCGAGGTTCACAACTTCACAGTAGTCTACAATAAACGCCCCTGCTGTTTAAAACGTGTATCACGATTCGGTTAACATTTCAACCGACTTGAATCGTCACACATTTTTATCGATTTTCAACCGGTTGCGAGTGAATCGTTACATACCTAACTTACAGTCATAAAACTAACTGTAAAGTGTTCATGTAGGTGTCAAATCAGGCATAATGTGCAATTTATTCAAATAAATTAAAGTTTGCTATTGAAGTTAGAAATGTTTAGGCCTAATAGTACTACCAGTGTTACTTTAGAGACGGTCCCTAAATGTGCGAATGTCAAGACAATTTTACGTTTAGTCATTTAGCAGACGCTTTCATCCAAAGCGATTTACAGTTAAACTAACAATATAGATTAACAATATGAAAGTGCTATGAATCTTCCCAGTTTAATCTAATGCAGTACATGTATGTTGGCATACTTCCTCAATAAAGGTGCGAGTTTTGTCTTTTATATCACTGTATTATTCCATTACAGGAATTGCCAGTTTTGTCCCGACAGAAAGGGAATCTTTGAGTATGATGAGGTATTGAGGGAAACCGATAATCCCGTTCATGGTAGAAAAAGCTGATACCATGTAGCCTAAGGCTGCACAGGGAAAGTAACAATGAAGTTATGAATGAAACATAAAAACAGCTTTTGTGCCTTAATCATCTTTTCCGCATATATACTGACCCAGATAATCATCACAAAAAACGTAATGCATGCTCAATTGTTGTACAGTTTTCATAAATGAATGGCTTGCTAACTCTATCTTCATTAACAACACGCGTTTGCACCCCCTGCTGGTGAGGTCGACTAACAGCAGATGGAGATTATGCTCGGTGATCTCCTGCTTTTCCTGGATGTCAACGTTGAATTTACTGTCGAATTTAAACCACTGAATTTGAGGAAGTGAATTTGAAAGCGAAATAAAATGGACCGAAAACCGCCTGTTGAATATTATAGGTTGTATTTTTAATCAGTTTGAATATTTTGGAAGTGAAATATGAAAGGTGAAAATGGATTATTGAAATTGTACTAATGAAAATGTGTTTGAAATGTTTTGAATTGAATTATTCACAGCCTAAATATTCAACCACGCTAAATTTCAGCCCATAAAAATACAAGCCCTAAAAATACAATGCATTAAAATACAAGATGTGTTAATGCAATGCATATTTATTTCAAGTCGTACAATTCAACAGGCTTTTTGTTTCAAAAACATTTGTCATTATTTTACTTCCATAAGGAAGCTTCCATTAAAAGAATGTTCAAATTCACATTCATCAACACACACATCAGGTATGGTAAATAGAAGCTCAAGCATGCTTGCTTGACGTGTGAGAACCAATGAGGTTCATTATCGTGTTACACAGGATGTTTGAGCTTCTGCAAGAACCAGTGAGTTTTGTTCTTGCGCATCACGCAAGTACAGTTAAAGGAGTAGTTCACTTTTAAAAAAACTTTTGCTGATAATTTACTCACCCCCATATCATCCAAGATGTCCACGTCTTTCTTTCTTCAGTCGAAAAGAAATTAAGGTTTTTGATGAAAACATTCCAGGATTTTCTCCATATAATGGACTACATTGGAAGCCAAACGGTTCAAGGTCCAAAAGACCGTTTCAGTGCAGCTTCAAAGGGCTTTAAAACGACTCCAGACGATGAATAAGGGTCTTATCTAGGACCCTTCAAGTCATGACTCGAAAAAAGATTTGTTAATTTTGATGAACGAGTTCGAACATGACAGTCACGAACGCTCATCACAGAACAGAGCAAAGCGAGCATTTGTGCTTAAAAAACAAACTTTGTTATTTATTTTTTAAATGAGCGATGGTTTCGCTAGATAAGACCCTTATTCATCGTCTGGAGTCGTTTAAAGCCATTTGAAGCTGCACTGAAACTGTCTTTTGGACCTTGAACCGTTTGGCTCCCAATGAAGTCCATTATATGGAGAAAATCCTGGAATGTTTTCATCAAAAACCTTAATTTCTTTTCTACTGAAGAAAGAAAGACGTGGACATCTTGGATGACATGGGGGTGAGTAAATTATCAGCAAAAGTTTTTTTTAAAAGTAAACTACTCCTTTAAAATTCAGTTTATGTTCGGTGACCAATATTTTTATGTGCATAAAAGCCTAAAATTCAATCTGTTTGTCATATAAAGCGATTGTGTCTCTTCAAAAAAAAAAAAAAAACTAAACCGCTAAATTCATATCGACTAGTATTACGATCTCTTTATGAACTTTTTGAAGCGTCAAAGTGGAGGTTGCGTAGAATGTCAATTGAGGGACAGAAATCTCTCAGATTTTATTAAAAATATATTTGTTTGTGTTAAGAAGATGAACAAAAGTTTTAAGGGTAAGTAAATGATGAAAGACCTTTAGGTTTTTAGGTGAACTATCCCTTTAATGCATCATAGGCACACTTTGACGCAAAAGGTGTTCGAAAAGGTAAGCATAATTCTTTTGAGATACCTTCTTTTGGCCCAAAACAGAACTCAACATATCCTCCAGAGGCACCCATCCAAGAATACATTGCTAAGACTAAGAGCTCGGTGGTACAATTCGTCTTTTTCCCCAAATGTTATTGTTGCATCATTAGATTAGCAACATGCTAACCTCAAACTCTACTGGAATCGACTGCGAACTGCTGCCTATGTAGAACACTCCAGATCAGTCACTCATGAGGTTCCATTTCAATTAATTTGCTGCCTTAGCAGGATGCTGCCTATGTAGGCAACGTAGAGGCGGTGTACCCCACATAAACACACACTTCTCAATCAAGACAGCCAATTTCAATAACAAGAAGTCTGGAGATTTCAATTATCCCATGAGGTGTTTCAACAAAATTAATTTAATTGAATAAACATTACAGCAGAAGTGCTCTATGTAATCTATTATTCACATTTATATGCAAATCAGCAAAAATAAAGAGGCATCTAGTGACAAATTCTGGCATTGTGCAAACGGTGTGTTCTGAGAGGGCGGAGAGAGACACAAATTCACATGAACAAAAGGCACACTTCTATCAATACCACAGTGCTGTATTTAACATTTCCGACCGAGATCGGCTAAATGGGAATGCTGTAATAATGGACTAAAATGGAAGCAGAGAGACTGAGCTGATCCCAGAACTGCCAGGCGGGGTTTTTTTGACAGCTGGCGTCTGGTGGAAAGACTTGGAAAAACAAAAGCGCACAAACAACGACAAGCAATCAGTTCTCGACACCTTGCCCCTGGCATAAACCTTCATGTATTACAGGGAAGCAGAAAAAAAAAACACGACAGCGGCGTAGAAAAAGAGTGATAGTCATTGATACGTCTAGCTTTGCTTTCTTCCATTTTTCTGTGGGCATGAGACATGTTGGAGGACACTTGACACATCTGTGTCCTTGCGAGAGCAGGTCAGCACAAGGCTACGCACGTAAACGTACACGCAGTCTGAAATGACCAACCCTGTGATCCAAGGTGCGAGACTGGCCACAATAAACCAGTGTTTGTGCGTTTCGAAAATAAGCCAACTTATTTTTAGCTGCACTTTTAGTTCCATCGGTTCGAAACCCGCATTCTAACACATAAAATCTCAGATGCAGGGAGTCTTGCAGGGAAAGGATGCAGCTTATTTTTAGATTTTAGCAGTCATCCTAGGAAATGTGCCTGAGGAAATAAACCTAATTTAATACCCACATGCACACGCACTTGTTTGCAGAAACATGTTATGTTCAGGTGATGGAAAAACAATCATTACATGCTTCACTCTGCGAGAAAAATGTGTTCATTTTTACTTTTTAAATGGCCTGATGTTCCCACCTTTTTTATCTTTTTTTTATCTTTTTTTTTTTTTCATTAGGTCAAGTATTTATCCGTTTTGTTATCGCATTACGAGAGGGCAAACTCCCGCCATGTGGCAAGTGCTCTTAAATGAAGACAATTTCATTTAATGACAGACCACCTCTAGAACATCTCACCGACAGCCAATCAGAGCGCGGTAATGAAGGCAGCCTGATGCAACTTGATTTGCATAATGGCAGAGAGGCTTGTGGGTATTGATTACGGTTACATAGCGGCTCCAAAAATCAATTAAATTAATTGAGCAAACAACCGGAGATTATGCAGATTGAATGAAAAGAGGGGAACAGGCAGAAAAAAAGAATAAAAAGAGGAAAGCAGCAGCTGTTTTGGTGGAGTAATGGAGCAGAACAAGGAAGGACTGATTAGGAGAGGACGCAAATATCTCTCCTGCAACAGCCCTCTTCCCACCGTTCATTTCCGTCATTTCAGTCCTCCAATTTCAACGCTTTTGGGCAGATATGCAGATTTGTCAAAGTAGGGCTGGGCGTATGATGTGTATAACGTGTCACAGTAGATGCGTGTCAACCAGTACAGAGTTGAATTTTTTTGAAAATATTATAACATTAATTTAAATAAAAGATGTGCTGTTATTACCAGTAATAAATATATTTTATAAAATATAATGAATTAAGAAAATGTAATAAAAAAAAAACTAAACTTTTAAGGCTTTTGTTTTTAACTCAAGTGGTAAACAATACGAAGCCATGAATGTTTGCCCTGAAATAGGTTTTATTATTTATAGTTTTATTGTTATCATGTATCATGTTTTAAATAAAAAAGAAGACATTTTTGAGATGAAGTACTGAACCTTCACTGGATTACCCAGCAATATTGTGTCCATGATATAAAATTGATTACTGCCCACCCCTACTTCAACACGAGGTAATTCAAAGCCTTATTTTACAGTAATAGCGGGTGTACTTCAAGGTGACCTCCAGCTAGTGGCCCGTGACAAAACAAACACTTTGTAAAGATGTGATGGCATGTGATACGGAAGGAAGAAAAGGCAATAAGAGATGGAGAAATCGGTCCTGCGGTGAGACCGGAGGGTGGCAGCTCCTCTTTGACATGTGTTGGGAAACTGGCACAGCGGGAAGAAGCCTCAAGTGCACAGAGGAGGGCGAGAGGGCACAGAGGCAGGAGTAAGAGAGGAAGGGAGGGACGCCAGATGGCATCCGAGAACTTTCTCAAACACTTTTTCTTGCCAAGGGGAGTGGGCTTCAGTTGTGAAAGGTGCCACAGGGCACACACCATGTCCGCTGCAACACAGGAGTCACAACCCAAGCCAGGCGTTGCTGGAAGTCCACAGGAGTGTGAGAGTGTGTGTGAGAAACACACCATATGGAAGCGTGCACCTGCAGGTCATTATTACTACAGACCGGATAACACACATGATCAAGAGGAGCAGCACACCTGCACTCGGCCACGACCTGAATGTCACACCAGTGCTTCCAACAGAATTTGCATTTTTTTTTAAAGCACGCTATCTTTTAAAAGCTCAGACACAACTACCACAACCACCAAATAGCTAACACAAAAAGAAAGGTGGGATGTAGTATGCAAAATCTTCCCTTTGTCTAGATGAAATAAAAAATAAAAAATTTTGAATTTACCGAATACAAACAGGACATTGTATTACAAAATAATACATAAGATAATCTAATATTATATTGTATTATAGTGTAACATGTTGCGAAATAAGTGGGGAGGGTCTCTACGATATCCGGACTACAAGTAATTTTAAAATACCAATGTAATAAAACTTTGCACCTGTAAATCTGCACCTAACTACACGCCATTTTATAAACATCCATGTAATCCTTGTTACATGTAACACTCACTAACAGTTCAGACAAGTTATGGCAAATTATTTGATTCAAACTAATAACTTATGAGGTTGTACTGTAAATCATTTTTTGACCAATTCATTAAAAGAATTGTGAGTTCATCAGTTCATGAATCCAAACCACATCATTGCACCGTATGCAGTCAGCAAAAACAACGTAAGCGAAAAATACATTGTCTATTAACTATGCTGCATTCTGGAAACACATGGACCAAAAATATCTGTAAATTATCAAAAGTTTGATGAATGAAACCCCTTAGCTTATATTTGTATTGTTCTGTACATCACTGTTAGCCACAGTTACTGTTTACCAATCTTACGATGTTTTAGAGTGACAGAAAGCCTCTTGTTAAAGAATGTGTGTGTGTGCGTGTGTGAGAGAAAGAGAGCAGGAGATGACAGAAGGCGGGGAAAGACACCGAGCGGAACAGAGGACAACATTAGAGCAATAAAGAGCTGGAGTCATGGTCAGGGTTAAGGGCGGAGAGAGGAACAGAGAGAGGGAAAAAGAAAGAGGTGGTTTAACAAGGCAGCATGTCGCATTAGCGGCTTCATGCAGGACCATAAAACACAAGAGCCAGAGACAATCCTACTGTTACAACCAAGATACACTCACAACACTCACACACTAGCCTATATACTGTATATACACAATGCACTGATTTTACATAACACAATCTTGACTGTTTTATCAACTAGCTGCACTGGAATACCTAGCAAATAGAATAAAGCATATTTACTTTGTTACACATTAGTCTTGTGGTGAACAATTAATCTGTGCTAGTTAATCCACAGAACAAAATGTGTTTGTCTTTCTAATCTTTAGTCAAAATCAGGAGATTTGGATTGGCGTTCCTTCAGTGATGACGTCAGTATTACGGCTTGTCCAGAACACCCCTTCCTCTTCAAACATCGGGCTACTACAATTGAAAGATGGCATGAAGGTGCACTATAATCAAGCCCTGCCGCAGTTTCACTCAGAAATACATCACAATACTGAAGTAAACTGAGTCATGCTGACTTAAAGAAGTCAACAAGAAAGAAAGAAAGAAAGAAAGAAAGAAAGAAAGAAAGAAAGAAAGAAAGAAAGAAAGAAAGAAAGAAAGAAAGAAAGAAAGAAAGAAAGAAAGAAAGAAAGAAAGATAAAAATTCGGTTGACTATTACCATGTCGTCTGCCGCTTTAAATGCTCAAGCTCTTTATACGGTGGATTTTAATTGGCTTATTTTTTTAAATGTCCCAATTAGCAGGGAAAAAATCATTCTGAAAAAGATTCCAAAATATTGTTTGTCTGTGTTATTAACGTTAATTGTGTAGTGGACATCCCTATTTTCAAAGTATTAGAATGATAATTAAAACGTTATGTTATGGTTATCGTTATAGTGATGTGATCATCCTTGGTGTGAATGAGCCTTTAAGAGACCACCACTGGCAGCCATCTTGTAATGAGTATTATAACTTGAATGTAGTAATGGTTAAAAACACCACCTAAAATCAGTGTTAGCAAGTTTAATGGTTTAATGGTCCCCTAGCCTGGTCAATCTGATCTATTGGCTCTTTTAGAAAGGGTTTGGCCAAAGCCCTAGAGGTGTCAAAAGACTTTTACTGACAAATAACCAGGAATTTCTCGGTCCAGGTAACACGGAGAACAAGTAAACATTTTCATTTTAGGGATACAAATTGGTATCGGGCGATAATCACTTTCTATGACTCCATTGTGAGTCCCTACATTTGCCCGATCTAATGAACCGATTGTAATTTGAAGAGGTAAACCCGTAAAGAGTCTCCACTGACACACATGTAAAAAGTATAGGCCCTAAGGCTTTTGCGAAATGTTCTGTTTTGTAACTTTGCGAAACATTAGTAAACCACAACTTTATTTAGAGCAGTCTCCATTTTAAAGTTTAACCATGGGAAAGTGTTTTACGTTGGAGCCCGCTTAGATTGAGAGGTCTCCATAGAACAGGAATACACAACTGAAACAGCGCTGGGAGATCATCGAAAAACCAAACTTGATTTTATGACCTGTCAAATACCGGTAATAGTCATCATGTCAAGCATGAGTATTAAAGGGTACCTATCATGGAATTTTGAAAATTACCTTTCATGTAGTGTGTAACATAGATCTAAGTGAACAAAAACATCCTGCAAAGTTTTAAATATGAAAGTTCACCGTATACAAAGTTATTGTCTCTCAAAAGTAAGAGTCGACTCTGAGTAACTGATATGAATCGATAGACGAACGATGCATTTTCTCTAACTTTCGTACGTCACTTGTACAAGTTATTTGAATTGGACACGCCCACTCAGTGCGCGCGCCGAGCAGACAAGAGAAACCTGACAACACATGTCGACGAGACTCTGTTCTGAAGTGCGAATCAAAAGCAAACTTTTTTTTTCACTGCCCAGGGACAAGCATGTGAAGACTCAGTGGCTAGAGTTTATATTTACAACTATACCACACAAGTATAGCCACCTTGAGCTGTGTTCGCGTTATTTTAATGACGATCGCTTCACAAACACAAATGCTTTCAAGTGTGGATTCGCGAGTCGCCTGATACTGAAGGAACGTTCAATACCAAGTTTATTTGGATCAGCTTCCTCCTCCGAATCACAACCTGTAAGTACTATTAATAATTGTTGCTTTGTGTTTATGTGGTGTGTGTGTGTGTGTGTGTGTGTGTGTGTGTGTGTGTGTGTGTGTGTGTGTGTGTGTGTGTGTGGTGTGTGTGTGTGGGTGTGTGTTGTGTGGTGTGTGTTTGTGTGCGTGTGTGAGAGAGTGAGAGTTACGCTCAGCAGCTTCTAGGTCTCCAATGTCATTTTTTTGGTTTTTTGATATGTGAAATTATGTGAAGCGTATTGTAGTACTGCAGTGCTTTATCAATATGTTTAAGCTTTGGGCTAACGCAAAATATAACTGACTGCGTCATCTGACCAATCACCGCCGATTAGCGTCACGCAAAGGAGGGGTTTGAACAAATGAGTCGTCAAACGAATCATTAGGAGTCGGTGAGCAAATCAGGTAAAAATAAATGCATATTATAAGACAACAAAAGTGTTTTTTGTCATTGCATGCATGTAAAACTGTTGTTGGGGACTCCCAGAACAACATTAGGAACATTTTAAATGCCATAATAGGTACCCTTTAACAAAATAAAAATGCATACATTTTTCTCTGGTGTTGTAACCTCAAAACATAATCAAAATCTATTTTCTTCAAAATTTTAGACCATGTACATACATGTATTTAGTAGAGTTACTAAAAGTAAGCCATTACTTTTTAGTATGCCACTTGAAATCATGTAAAATCCTTCAAAAATGCCTTCGGGTGTAACGTTAAAAGTGAGAGCCAACAGAGGCTTACATAATACTTATATAACTTGAATGATCGTGTAGTCAGTGATATTGGCTGCAAAAATCCTAATCGGAGCATCCATATAGTTCATTTATACCGACATTGTAACAACACAAAGCTGCTTGAAAATTGGCGAAGTAACACTTAAAGTAAAAATCTCAAACCCACTAATATACTTCAAAGATATAAACTCATAAACTTCAGAGACTTTGGCAGCTGTTCCTCAGATTCATTCACTGAAGCAAGCAGAATGATAAGAGCCTGTGCACTCCAGAAATTGCATTAAGTCAAATAATCATATTGCAGCTTGCTGTTTTGATATAACTCTTGCCATAATTGTACACAATTTGCATCAGATTGTCTGTAAACAATATGAGAGCACGTCATCTGAGACCTGGTCTAAACGTTCTAACTGGGTTTCAACATGCTGATATGGAGAAGAATGGACTTTATGTCTGTATGATCTATCTGAGGCATCATATAACCCTCCAAACACGAAACAAACAGAAATGCACAAATGGACACGACAGGTATATATTATTTATATTAATTTGTGTTCTCTCTTCTCATCTTCTATCTATCCACTATCGCCACGTCTGCCTAAACACCTCAAATGAGCTAAACAAACAGCATGGTCAGTTGGTTAACCTTCCCTGAGGAACTGGCAGCTCACACACAGCTGTTCTCGTTCCCCGGCTCCATGAATTCAGGGAGAAAAGGTAGGGTGAATGGAGAGAAGGAAGGCAAGGACGAAAAAATCTATAGTGGTACCTATTTGCTAAGTGATACAATCTTTGCTCACTTCCCCTTGAAATGAGGTGCTTCTGGGAAAGGGATCTCATTTTCCCTCAGCCAATCAGCTTGTGAGCATACGGGTAATGCGTGGGATCTCTGAGGGACAGACAGACACATGCCTACAATGAACACACACACACACTGGTCTGGATTCACGTCATAAATCTACGAGGACACCTGGGAATATAGGATGTAAGCCCGGAATTAAATGCAATTGGCTTGGGAAGTTCAGCTTTGGTAGAGCCATTGAGTGACAGCCGCATAGCCGTACAGTGTCTGACCGTCCATTCTGGCTAAGGCTGATATGAGATTTGATGGGTTAAAATGAAATATCCTCTCACTCGACCACAGGGGAAGAACTTATGACGATTTTGTCTAGAGTGCTGAGACCTGAAAAAAAAAATTGCTGACATGAGCTCTTATACTATTAAACACACAATTTGTGTTGTCCTTCTTGCCATAATAATTAGTACAATACTTCAACTATGTTGGTGTTAATAAAAATACAAATAAAAAAATTTAAAATTTGCTCAAAATATA
Organism: Chrosomus eos; assembly: GCA_036326025.1. NCBI lineage: Eukaryota > Metazoa > Chordata > Actinopteri > Cypriniformes > Leuciscidae > Chrosomus > Chrosomus eos. Next base: position 29,595,923 of record CM070839.1, read on the forward strand.
TTTCGATATAGTTTCTAAATTAAGCTTTATTAAAATTACAATAGACTACTGTATAATAGGGGAAGTTTGATAGCCTAAATATTAATAAATTACTTTCAATAAATTTGTTTGCTTCATCATTCAGAGATGTAGGCCTACCACTAAATGTATGTAGTTAATATCAGATTTTTATCATTATGCATTATATTTATACTACTATCATAGACATTAAGACATTTTGTAATAATTAAATAAAGATTTCACTCCGTTCATTTGTGAAAAACTTATTTAGCTGATGCAAAAAAAAATCTGATTGGAATGAAAAACTAGGCCAATTTTAAGCCATTTGAGAGTAAATATATTATACAGATATCTTCTCCATATCAAATATCTTTATAAAATAATAATATTATACTGTATAACATGTATATATATATATGTAATTCATTTTTTATTTTATTTTTCACTACATTGTCCAACCATAGAATAAATTACAATACGAGCAATGATTTTGGATTTTAGCTGGATTTTTTAATAGGTAAATGTGTTCAATAGAGAATTCACTGATGCTGAAGACTTTCGTAAAAGCCGATGAGAGCAAATCGTTGGCCCGCAGATGTCGATATGCTAAATACAAGCTGCCGCTGGCCTTTGCTCTGAACGGATAACCTCAGCAGAGCCGCTTCAAAGCCCCTTCAAATAACCTTCTTCTCCAAGCAGAGGAACAACACTTGTCTTCAGAGCAGTGCAATAAATTCATGTGAAGTGTAACTAACATTCTCTCTCTCTCTCTCTCACACACACACACACACACACACACACACACACACACACACACACACACACACACACACACACACACTCCGTCCAGCCAGTCACATTTCAGAGTCAAACCTGCTCAAATGTCACATTATCTCATCTATCAGAACACAACAGAAAGTTAGAGACAGAGAAAAGTGTGTCAAAAATTCAGGAAATGAAGAAAGGGAAGACAGTGAAAACCTTCTGAAAAAAGAAGCATTAATTCACAGTGCAAAATGAAGCTCACATACTGCAAAAAATTAAAAACATCAATGAGAGATTCAAAAACACACTTGCACAGCATTGGTGGTGTATTGATATTAATTTCACATGATGAAACGTGAATCAGCAAATGTCATTTTATAGTCTGAGTTGACATTTTCACACATTCACATATCAGTTTCCATTTACTTCAGCAACACAGGTTAAACAGCACTGGGTGACCAGAAAGCTAAAATCCCCCCAGGGACCCTCATCTAACACATCAACTCCCAAAGCCTTGTGCAGCCCACTGACAATACTGTACCAGCACTACACACACACACACACACCTTCTCTCGGTCCCTCGCTAGGCTCTGAATCCCTCAGAGATTAACCTGGAATCTGTGTCCTTCTGGGATCCGCATCAAGTAGCACAAATTAAAAGTGCTCCGGGGAGAAAGTTCACCTGCCGCCCTGTCAGCCATTACATTAGCCTCGAATAAAGCACCTTATGAATCACATTCCATAGTCTGACCAATAAACTAAAAACTCTCTAGACAGCTGAATTGGAGACATTTATAATGTATATTATGACTGCCAGCTTTCTACCTTCAAAACATGAGACCGCTGGTGAGAATGTCACAGAGGCTGATACAGTTAACAGGCGCTAGCCTAACTATAGTCATTAGCACAACCCTGACAAGTTGTTCAGAAGGTCTTTAAAGGTTTTATTTTGTGACTAGCTAACTGTATGTTACCCTGCTTATTACACATATAACTTATCAAACATGTAAGCAATATCACACGAGCTTGAGTGAATTTGTTCCCTCCCCGTGCCGAATTAATGTTATGTTGATGCTAAGAAAAACAGTAGCCTATGATTCCAGTTCACTAAAGGAGTTAAAACTGAATAGCTAACTTAAATTTTAGACAAAACATTACCAGTTAGGTCGTTTGTTGTTGCTCCGCCAGCAAAATATTTCCAAGCAAAGCAGCAGGAAAAAAAAAACAGTATTATTTCCTTCTTGAATGAATCTGTTTTTTTTTTTTAACAAATCGGTTAAAAAAAAACGACTCAATGATCCTCTCACTTAAGACACTTGTCGCCACCTACTGGCGTACCGATATAACCTGCAGAAAGAGTCATTTATTTTAATTTATTTATTTATGTATGTATTTATATATTTATTTAAATATTATTAATACAATTTCAAATAATTGTTTATTTTATATAATATATTTTAAACTTCAATTTATACCTGTGATGGCAAAGCTGAATTTTCACAGCCATTAAAGGATTAGTTCACTTTAAAAAAAAACTTTTGCTGATAATTTACTCACCCCCATGTCATCCAAGATGTCCATGTCTTTCTTTCAGTCGAAAAGAAATTAATATTTTTGATGAAAACATTCCAGGATTTTTCTCCATATAATGGACTTCAACGGCAACCAAACGGTTCAAGGTCCAAATGACAGTTACAGTCCAGCTTCAAAGGGCTTTAAACGATACCAGACGATGAATAAGGGTATTATCTAGCGAAACCATCGGTCAATTCAAAAATAAATAAAAAGGTTTACGTTTTATTAGCACAAATGCTCGCCTTGCTATGTTCTGTGATGTACGTTCGTGACTCTCCTGTTCGAACTTGTTCATCAAAATGAACAAATCTTTTTTCGAGTCATTTCATTCATTCAACGAACGAAATGACTCGAAAAAAGATTTGTTCATTTTGAACGAGTCTTTTTCGAGTCATTTTGTTCATTCAACGAACGAAATGAACTAAATGACTCGAAAAAAATTTGTTCATTTTGATGAACGAGTTCGAACAGGAGAATCACGAACGTACATCACAGAACGTACATCACAGAACAGAGCAAGGCCAGCATTTGTGCTAATAAAACGTAAACCTTTTTATTTATTTTTGAATTGACCGATGGTTTCGCTAGATAAGACCCTTATTCATCGTCTGGTATTGTTTAAAGCCCTTTGAAGCTGCACTGAAACTGTCATTTGGACCTTGAACCATTTGGTTGCCGTTGAAGTCCATTATATGGAGAAAATCCTGGAATGTTTTTATCAAAAATATTCATTTCTTTTCGACTGAAGAAAGAAAGACATGGACATCTTGGATGACATGGGGGTGAGTAAATGATCAGCAAAAGTTTTTTTTAAAAGTGAACTAATCTTTTAATATAGTCGTGTGTGTAATCTTTTAATATAGTCGTGTGTGTGTGTGTGTGTGTGTGTGTGTGCGTTGGTGTGTTGGGTGGTGGTGGTGCGTGTGGTGTGTGTGTGTGTGTGTGTGTGTGGTGTGTGTGTGCTTGTTTTTGTGATATATGAGGACACAAATGTGTATAATGACATGGGTATTACACTGGTATTACAACTTACACGTGAAATATGAGGACATTGCATGCGTCCTCATATTTCAAACAGCTTAAAAAACATAAAAAAAAACAATGTTTTGTTTTTAAATGTTAAATCCAGCATGTCTCCTGTGATGGGTAGGTTTAGGGACAGGGGCAGTGTAGGGGGATAGAATATATAGTTTGTCCAGTATAAAAACCATTACAGCCTATGGAATGTCCTCATAAGTCACAAAAACAAACATGTGTGTGTTTAAAACATACATTTTTTGTCAGGATTCTGATACATAGTTCAAAGAACAGCATGTATTACATTTTTGTTGTTGTATTAATGTAAGTCTTACTGTCACGTTTGACTGATTTAATACATTCTTGCTAAATACAATTAGGCTATTAATTTCTTATTTAAAAAGAAAATCGTGCTGACCCCGAACCTTTTGTGTATGTAAGCAGAAATATACCAATAAAAGTGAAAGACATGAAATGAACAGAAAATCTGAAATAAAGAAAACTGTTTATTGGTTATTGAACTAAAACATCTGTAAGAAAATGTGACTTCAAATCAATGTAAAGTAAATCCGCAGCACACGCAAACTGGATCCAGATAAGATGCTATGCAGATTTATTTTAGCTTTAGCTTTTCACTCACAGTGTACACGTCACACATTTAAACGATTTCACTGCAGTGCAGAGGCGGTATAAACGCATTTACGCTCTGAATTGCAACTCTTATGCAAGTGCTAAATTTTGGGGAAATTGTTGATTCTTGTGCACAGCCAAAAACAAGGACAGCTAACCCATATAAAGTGATGATTGTGACTGCATTTTACTCAGCACTCATTTTGGTTCTATACTTAGTTCAGTTACCTGTTAATAATCTGTTTTATGAGCAGTTTACCATTACAATTTAAACCATAATTGTTCAATAAATGTTTTTAGGATGTATCCAGTCATTTTGTACCATGTGTAACACACAGACACAGGCAGGGAGACCGTGGATTGACATCATTGACCGGTGTGCTGAGAACATTTGGAAATTCTACTCACATTGTCTGGACTAAGCCAGCATTAGCAACTTCCTCCAGATTCCACAGATGCGAAGGCCGAGGGCTGCTGACTCCTCGACCTCAATCACTGTTGACCCCCTAACCTTGGTCTCCATGACACCAGCATCCCCCCACAGCACCCAGATTTGACTGAAACTGAAGACTAGATGCCGTTTCCTTCACCTCCTCCTAGAACACTCACTCCTCTGTCTCTGTTTTCCTCTTCACATTATTCTAACAGACTCCCTTAAGAGCAATCCAATCAAAGAGCTCATGGCTGTAGATACATCAGCCAACGCGCTCGGTGAGAAAACCACATGCACATTAGCATTAAAACTTAGCGAAGCATGAACAGAGATTCTGAGTCAAAAGACAATGCTGGTAATAAGATAGTCACTATTTTTAAAGCCCCGCTGATTTTCTTTTAAACTGAGGTGTAACATTTGAAATGACAAATATGGGATGGAGATTTCATTCGAATTTACATACCTCTGCTAAACATTTCCATAACGTCTTATTGGTTTGTTTTGAAAGCCACAGGGACAGAAGCATCGTGCCGTTTGGATTTTGTTATACAAACCCCAACTGCCGAGAGTTTAATGCAAATGTCTGAAGCAGGGTTGCCAGATCTGCACAACAAAACCCAGCTAATTGCTAATCAAAACTAGCCTAATCTCAGTCCGGGAGGGTTTCAACAAGCCTAACACAAAGAAATATACACATATAGGCATTTATTTAATTAAAAAATATATTTTTAATGGGAAATAAAAAATATTATAAAATAAAATGTGAGTTGTGGGTGGTTTACAAGGTGTTTCTATGCAGTTGCTAAGATGTTTGAGTTTTTTTTTAATCATGTTTGTATGTGGTTGCTAGGTTGTTCTGAGTGATTGCTATGTAGTTGCTAAGGTGTTCTGAGGGGTTTTCCGCATGTTTGTACAGTATGTAATGGGCTCCTTGTACGTAACTACTTCCTTACCGGAAATGCGGCCTCGTCTTTTCCGGCGCTATTCTACACTATGAGATGAGATGTTTACAAGAGTTGCCGAAACTTACAATAACGGACGTACATCGCCTTTGTAAGTCCTCCTCCAAATCACCTACCAGCAAATTAGAGAGAAGGGCTTTAAAATGTATGCCTCTTCATATATCCACGGATATGAAGGTAAGTCTATATATCTCAAACTTTATGGCTTACGTTAGTTTGCTAGCTTACATTAGGCTAATAAACAACCCCGGGCTGACAGAATATGCGTGTTATAATGCTGTACTGTTTTCTAGTATTAGGCGGAAAATGTCTACATTGTGTATGTACGCCTTCAGACAGGAAGAGAGCGAGCCGTATTTACCCGTTGCGGATATGACGTCAGGTTGCTATGTGCAAGGAACCTATTGCTAATGTGTTCTGGGAGGTTGCTATGCAGATGTTAAGGTGTTAGTACTGTAGGTGTTTCTTCGAACAGTCCTTCGACGGATGTCGATGACGTAGCATCCTCGAAATAACGGCTTCCGAGGATCCTTCCTCGACATTGAGAAACACCTTGTATGTGGTTGCTAGGGTATTCTAAGTGGTTGCTATGCGGTTGTTGGGTGATTGGAGGGAGTTTCATCCGTTAGTATGTTGTTGCTATGATGTTCTTAGTGGATGTCATATGACTGCAAATGTGTTTGGATGGATTGTAAGCAACTTGTACAGTTTGTGGTTGCTAGGGTGTTCCGGATGGTTGCTATATAGTTGCTAAGGTTTTCTAAAGGGTTTTCAGCCATTAGTTCTGGAGAGTCGGTATCCAGCTGCTATGTGTGTTTTCAGGTGTTTTCAGCATGTTTGTATGTGTGCTAGGATTTTCTGGTTGGGTTCAATGCAGTTGCTAAGGTTTTCTGAGGGTTTTTCTGCATGCTAGTACTGTATGTGGCTGCTAGGTTGTTCCGGGTGGTTGCTATACAGTTCCGAAGATGTTCTAAGAGGGATGCTAGGATGTTCTGTTTGGTTGCTACAATGTTCAGGGAGGTTTTCATCATGTGTGTATGTGGTGGTTAGAGAGTTCTGGTTGGGTGCAATCCAGTTGCTAGGGTGTTCAGCATGTTAGTATACTGTATTTTGTTGCTATGATGTTTTGGGGGGTTTCTGTGTGGTTGCTTAGTACATTGCTAAGTATTATTTTCACACAAGTGTGACGCACAAGTCCTAAAAAGTGAAGCCAAAACATTTTTATCGCCCCCTGGTGGCTGGCTGCAGTATAGGTCATAAACCCGCCCTCTCCATTGAATTGAATGGTACGTGACCCAAACTAAAAAATCTAAAACAATTAAAAAAATGTTTTTTAATGTCAATTTAGGTAGTTCTTATCATGCATATGTATGTTCAAGTGTTCGTTTTCCCAATAGTTTTAGTTAGTTATTTTGATGCTATAAAAACTGGGTGTAACGTCATGATTGACAGCTGTGCTTGCGACTGGGCCTAAGAACGGCGTAATAGGCAACGAAACATTACTGTGATATTTTGGCTTATCAAAGCAGAGACACAGGTCTATCTTTTTTTTTTTTCAGTGTATGTTCTCAACCAGAAAGCTCAAATCCAACAGGACTTACACTACATTGAGGCTTTTGACAGGACATAAATCCCCCCAATTGCTCAAATTGCTGCTTAACACAAATGTGGAATAATGAAACCCTCAGTAGAACCTTTTTAATTTTAAAACATTACTGACGCAGAGCTGAAAACATTGGTTTAACAGCTGGGGTTTTTAAAACAGAACAACGAGTTGATTATAGGTTAGTTTAACCTTATTTCATAGTTTAACATTTAGGTTGTTTTCAAACAATGCCAGTGCAACACTGAGTCACAGAAAATATTCCAGCTCATTTTGACCCAATGCCACCCAATATTAATGTCACAATGAGTCACAGTAATACAGCCTCCCTCATTCTCATCTTTTATGTCTTTTTTTTCTGCTCTATCACCATCTACATAACCCACAGCTCGCTCTATTGAGGCCTACCAGCAATGAAGGCAAAAACTCAAGATACTATGACTAATTGGTTAAACAAGATTTTCTCTCTGGTAGAAGTCTCCCTCTTTTTTATCTCTCTCTCTCTCTATTTTTGTGTAGAATTGGAACAGAATCTGAGTTGTTTACTTAATAATAAGTTTAGTATTTGTACTATCCCAACAGGATTTCATATTTTACTGGTAGCTAAAATTGTGTCAGCTGGCTTAAGTATGTAAATATCCGTTTCCTTGTTCGGAGTGTGTGAAGTCGGGTCCATCTGTGTTTACTGACTGTCCTTCTGTTCTGTGGCCTTTGCTTCTGTCAGCATGAGGTCACTTCCTCCGGATAGTTCCACACATTTGTCACTTCTAAGATTATGATGGCCTTTAAAGTAAACATGAAATCAAAATTGACCCTGTTTACTTTCTTAAAGGGATAGTTCACCCAAAAATGAAAAGTATATTATAGTTTACTTACTCTCATATCTTTCCAAACCTGTATATTTTTCTTTCTTCTGTGGAATAAAAAGCAGATATATATATATTTAGAATGTTGGGGTCCAAACTAAATTGGACCTCAATTGATTTCATTGTATAGACGAAGGAGTTTAGAACAAGTGAGGATGATTAAATAAAATACTTTTTTTTTTGGGTGACTATACCTTTAAGAACAAGGTCAATTTTGATTTCTGATGATTTTTTGGATGAATATTCTGTTATTCTCAGAATATGTGTCACATTGGTTAAGTTAAACTGGTTGAAAGTGATTAATAAGAAACATGGAATATAATCAGTAGCTCTGAAAACAAACAGGGGGATCTAAAGGTCAGCATCTGTGATAAATTATGCACACAAAAAAACAACACAACAACACACACACACACACACACACACACACACACACACAACCACCACACCCAACAAAAACCTGATACTTTCACACAGGTAGACTTAAAAACGTAGAACAACGGAAGTCCCAAAGTGGTCTTGCGACATTCAGAAAGACCTCAAAGCATTGAGCAACCTGTAAACGAGTAGAAAACATGGAGGCTAAAAGGACTAGCGAGTATCAAAAGCTAACATCTAGCAAATGCATTTTCTCAGGAATGTCTATTCTCCTGCCAGTCCTTAACAGCAAACGCCCCTCACACACACACACACACACACAAAACACACACACACACCACACACACCACACCACACCCCCACCCACCCATCCCTCTCTCTCCCTCTCTCTCCCCCTCTACTCTCTCGCTTGCTCCGTTGACTCACACTCTCTCTCCCTCCTCGCTCCATCCACTTCTAAAGTAGCTTTGAAGTTATTTTGGAATCAATACTTCATGGAAGCCAGTGAACGACTATCAGGATACAGAAGGGAACAGTGAACTAGATTTAAGGAGCCGTTTAGTAAAGAGGGCCAGACTGACCCTTTCAGAAAGCCAAAGTTACGCTCTACGGCAGAGGCAGAGACCGACGCAGAGCAGGAACAGATGAGATTCCTTCAACATGCAGATGCTAGTTTGAACCTAATGACAAACTGCCTTGATTCTGCTTATCAATGTGTCGTTTCTATTACCAACAAACCAGATAAATTGCTCTAAATATCATATTAAGGACATTCAAAGAAATGTTTTTAAAATACCTCCTTTCCAAATCTTGCCAAAGCCCTTTCATAGTGCTATGCTAGTTATGCTAGCAAACTAACCATGCTATGCTATGCTAACCTTCATGAAATATTCATTATAGATCCATGATGGCTTATGTCAGCAATTTCTCTCAAAATATCAGAACTCTGCCATAAAAAAAACATCCAGTTTAAACCAGATTGGACCAGTTTCTATTCCAACATTTCTAAGATAGTGTATCTATCTGTATAGTGTTAAGATAGTGTCTTTAAATGTGCAACATGTAACATGAAATATATAATGAAATAGACACACATACAAATACAAATACACACACCAGTCACTTTTATTAGGTACACCAGTTCAACCGCTGGGTAGCTAAACCCTAAAACAACTTTTTTTATTTAATGATCTGTAAGACTGGGACTTTATTAATGCTGTTTATTGATTTGAGCACATTTTTTGACATTTGGTTATAAAACGTCTGCGTGCTGCCCTCTTCAGGTTGAACGGTGGCAACTGCAGTTAGCTGGCAATTTTCCTATTGGATGTTGTGGTACTGCGTGATGTAAGCAGGCCCCAGCTCACCACGCCCTATCCTACAGAGAGACACGGGTCTCAGGTCCCATTTTATTCATTACAAAGACAATGTAAACCAATGAATGGACAGTGAATGTTCTTACACACATAGTCTTACACCAATAATGCTTTATAAACCCATATCAATCTTTTTTTTTTAGGTAAAGTTCACAAAGCAAAAACTGACACTTAGATTTTCGCTCTTTATGTTAATTTCTGGTTGTTAATTCAATGTCCACATTTTATGTTCAAGTTTTGATGCTTAAACCTGAGAAAAACAGAGAAAATACCAACATATTGTGTAAACTCAGTTTTCTGGTGTTGACCTTAATATGAGAGTTCCAGTAAAATATCGATACGGCATACGGGTTTAATTAAACAACAGGACACAAAGTCTTGCAGCTATTTCTCTGATCAGCTCATTTGCCCTAGGAAATCTAAAGGCTTGTCAGTCATTACAGAAGCTGCTCTTGAGAAGATCACACGCTCTCATGGCACTCGCGGAATCACATGCATGAGTGTGCGTGTGTGAGCACGTGTCTGATGAATGCTAATTAAACAGATTACAACAGTGGTACGAGTGACTCGCGGTGATAAAGGAGGTGACCTAGTATTAATGTTCTCCACCCATTCTATTTAATCCAATTGAATGTCTTTCTGCACGCCTCTTTGTTCGGGCTCAACCTGCCACTCAAATGATCATTGTATTCCCGTTCACTTTTCCACTCAACAATGCCTTACGTAAATCTAGCATGGATGCAGCGGCTATTCAGCGTACCGACAAAGAGCTGTATTGTCTTATTGTGTGTCTCGCAAAGTTTAGCATTTAAAGGCAAATAAACAGATAAACCGATCTTGAAAGTGAGATAAACACCCAATTCCAAGCAGCATGACGGCAACTAAATGAACCTTCTTTTAGCTTCTCTTAGAAGGAAAACAACACAAATTCTTTAAAGAGACAGCCCAATCAAAAGTTAGGCCTAAAGGGGTCATTACACAACTCGGTATGCATAAATACATGGGTTAGATGTCTGTGAAAGAACATTTTGTTGTATATTATCATGTGTACTATGAAAAAGCCTGTTTGTTTCTCTGAAAAAGTAAAAAAAAATTGAAAATAAAAGTCACAATGCAAGATATAATTCCTTCCTGCTAGAAATAGTCACATTGTGAGGTGTAAGTCACAATTGCGAGGGGAAGAAAAGTGGAAATTGTGAGATATCAAGTTGGAAAAACAAAAAATAAAGTCTCATAATGTGATTTTAAGACAAATTGTAAAAAGTCTCAATTCTGAGAAATATGACCACAACTCAAAAATGTCGGGGGTGGGGTACAAGTACAATTTAGACAAATGACAAACAAAATCAGTAAGGCATTACAGAATATCAAATTATTAGGACCCAGATATCCATATAAAATATCTCAATGTAGATATGTTCCTACTGATTCCTACTTTTAGTATATGTGATATCATACCATACTGCATATTTGAGCAATCTCATCCTTTCACTCAATCCCTCCCTTGCTCTTTACCCATCTCATCCATTTATTTAGAAAAAACTCATCGCATGGGGGTTCTTAAGCTCCACACCCGCACACAGGACGTCCACTTCCATTGCCAACGTACACAGTTGCAAAGCGCTTCTGCCTCTCTCCTCAGATCTAATGAGAGCTTTTTACAGCTGCCAATGGCCAAACATTTTTTTTTTGTGCCAACAGGAAACACAAACTCAAGCCGACCAGATGATAAGGTAGCCCCATCCAAACTAAGCCAGTAAGCTGCATTTCATTTCAAATTGCCATCTAGACCATCTTATGCCCAACCTGAGGTAAATCCGCCCAGTGATACACCATTTAACTCCAGCTCTCATTTCCTCCAGAGATCTATCTGAGATGAGCAGGCAATGTGGCTTAAGGACTCATATCTGCTCAGCTTTCAGCGTCTTCACCGGCCCCGCGAGCGCTTTGTGGTTGACCGTCCCGCTCGACGGCCGGCAGGAAGAGATAATGAAAATCAGAGATAAAGGCGATAAGGCTGAAATGGCGGCAGTCGTTTTTGAACGGAGAGCTCAATCCAGCCCAAACAAGCAGATTAGGAATGACATTTGTCTGCTTGGATTGATAACTACATCTATGGCAGTGAGGCTTACAGAAAGGGGCCGGACAGATTATGTCAACATCCAAAGGCATATCATGTCGATGGAGAAAAGGATCGACAGAGCATGTCTATCCAATAACCCATCCAAAACCAGAAGAGAATGTGAAATTGAATTGAAGCGATAGCATTTCGAGAAATTCAGGTGAGTACTTGCATTTCGCAGGTGTGTACAGTGGAGCGCGACTCATATCTCAGAGATGCTAAAAATACACAGCCTATGCATTTACTCCGCAGGCACGCCAGCTCAGATGATGTGACGGCAAACGGGTTTTCATGTCACAACAACATATGTTGTAGCTAAAAGACACAAGTCAACCTCCGCTTCATGCTGACCTCTAGTAGAATACTGTAGGAGTACCAGAGACGCTATCAGAGGATTCGTTGGTATAAATGATATTCATGTACAGTAGAAATTTTTTTTTTTTTTTTTTTTTTTTTTTTTTTTTACAAATGCTATGGTACATGTCCAAAACACAGAAGTATCAGCATGAAATATGTCAAACACAGTTTCAGGGGAACTTGAGGTAATAATTTGTACGCGATTTGTACGATACTTGTACAATTGTGTTGTAAAATATTGTACAAATTGGCTTGTATGAAAAGTTTTGACTTGTACTATATTTCCCAATTCCTTTTATCATGGTTTTGGGGTTAAAGCTTAGATTTAGGCATGATTTTGACACTGCATATAAATTATTATGACTTCTTATGAGGTGATATGTCCAGTAAGTGTACTACTTCATAGTACTATTTGGCACCTTTTTGTAATTGAAAGATTTTTCAGTTTCAAGTGTGTCAAAGTGGTAGTAGTGTAGCTGTCAACGGAGGGACAAAAATCTCAGATTTCATTAAAAATATCTTCATTTGTGTTCCGAAGATGAACGAAAGTCTTTGGAACGACATGAGGGTGAGTAAATGATGACATAAATTTCCTTTAAGCACTTCTTTTTCACAAGGTATGTCAGAATATGTTGAAGCAAAGATAAAGTTCTCAGCTTTCACCTTTGCAAATCCATACGTTTTTCCTTTACATACTTGTGAAGCACTATTCCAATTAAAATCACCCCTGTTGGAAAATATAAGCTGGTCCAAGAAGCATGTTCTAGCTTGACCAAACTACGCTGGTATGAATAGCTGGCAGCTGGTTTGTTGGTCCTATGATGACCAACCAGTTTTAAACCAGATAGCAACACAACAGTTTCCACAACACAGCTATAAGCTTAAGCTGGATATTCCAGCAGGGAATGGATCCCCAGCGTTCTCAGACTCAGCGTAAACTCTAGCGTGTGGGCGACCTTAGTCTAATGCTTTGCATCTATTGAAATATTTAAGGTTTAAAAAAAACAGTATTGCTTGGAATTTAACACTCAGAAAAAAAAAGATTGCTGATCTTGTGACAGCAGAACTGGGGTAAAAATGAAAGAAGTGTTTAACTTCAATACACAGAGTCCAAAAATGACAACACAACCCCTCTAGCACACTACAGGAGGAAAAAAACCCAACAACAACAGCAGCGGTACACTATCGAGCAACTCAACCTCTCCTTTAAAGCCCCACTGAGAGTTGCATGCAGTGATCGATTGAAAACAACAAGAAGAAGAAATCTGGCAGGCCAATGCAGCCAGATGATCCTGTGTTTCTGATGACCTCGGGATGGATAGCGGCCAGCCCATGCGCCACTGCTAACACAGGCATGAACAGATGAGGTGACTTTTCCAACTCTTCATCCCGGTCACAGAAAACAATTCGATCCCAGCGGCCCAGCCTGAGTTTTCTCAGCTTTCATGAGAGCAGGGGTGAGAAATGAACAAAATATTTTTTTCAACACGTTAAGCTGACCCAAGCCTGTGAGTTCGGGACGAAATCAGCGCATTTCCTTTTTTATTCCTACTATAATCTAGTTTTAGATGACACTACACCTTTTCGCCACATAGTGACAGCATTTTGTTTTATATCAGTCATATTTTTTGATGTCCACTTATAGTTAGTTCCGGGATGTGACCGCAATATGACCGCAGAACACCATGATTGCATGCAATATTATTAGAGTTATTATAAATCTACAGTAGATTTAGTTGACTAAAATATAATGGGTTTGGTTACATTGTAATGCATCAATTAAGCATTTCTCTAAAACTCCCAAACTTAATATATACTCCTGGAGACCTGTTTACATGCAATGTTCAAACCTTTCCCAAAAAAAAAAAAACATAATTTTTTAATGTTTTATAAGACATGCAGCAAGTGTATGCCAACGTATGTCCCGCTGTGAAGATAAGCACACTGCAATTCAAATGTGCACAAACCCTGTCTGAATCTCTTCCCAAATCGTCCCTCCCTAACATTTTAATTTTTTTGTTTGCAAAAATGTAAATAGATTTTTGTCATTCAAAACAGTTTTTAATTATTCAAAACAATTATATAACAAACAAGTGGGAAATGTGCTAAAAAAAACTACCAAGATATACGAGGTCAACTGAAAAACTCAGGCAAAACAGAACATACATGTGACCATTCTATTATATTGTTTTATAATTATATACCAATTATTACTAGCATAACAATTTGTAAAACATGTAAACATGTAAAACACAATGTAATTTTTTATTTCATTAGAGACCTACTATCAATGCAGATTTTTTTGCATTTTATTCGAAATCCTAAAATTTAGTTCAGATTATATTCTGATTCCTCAATGTGTAGGAGTCCCGTATGGATCTCATTACATTCTGTTCAGCAGGAAATAATAACAAGCAGCAGAACTTTAAAAACACGCTCACATGAAAAATAAATGTGCCGAGATTATTGGAGATGAAGGAAAAGTGCAAGCGCACACACTTGACAAATATTTCCCCTCACCATATATAATTCCGTTCTCTGCACTCTGTATGTTTTCCCTGCTCCGTATTCCCAGGTAATAGGGTCAGAGAATCTCATTGCGGCTGGAGCTGCAGACTTCTATATTATCATTTGGCTGCCAGCACAGCCTCTGAGCACAAATGTAATGATATTTTGTTACCCACCATCTGCCACACGGGCCAAAACACTTCCTCTGCAATACAATACCCCTCTCGGAGCTAGGCCGCGAGGGCTACGCCACGTACCGTACACGGCCACGTATGACAGGCAATACTCCCACCACTCCCAACAGACAACACAGACAGCTGCCTTGATAAGGTCACATAATCTGACAAATAGCTAGCATTACGCTAGCTTAGCTAAACACATATTGAATCAGTATTTGCGTTTTGGTTTAAGCTAACAATGCATCTGCACTTCCAGGCGAGAATTGGGAAATGTGCTCATGAGAAGAGTGGAAGAGAAAGTGTGTAGACAGTGTGTGAAAGAATGCTTGTGGCAAGGACCAAGCCTGCGTGACCACTAAATGCCCAGAATCGGGAGAACTGTCGCTATTGGTTTCCGTTAATTTCCGCTAATAGGCCCCGCAGTCATCCGCTAGCCGGAACTTTGGCCGCGTATAATGTTAATTAGATTTTCTTTTTGGACCGTCCGCAGAGCGCTTGTCAACATCCTGTCACATCCTCGAGAATTCTCATAGTGACACAGCCTAAAAGCCATTTTTTTTTTGGCTGGGCACCAAAGCACCGCTAGGCACCAAGCATCTGGCAGATAAAATAGCATAAACTAAAACTAAAGAAGAAACAAAAGGGACGTTCAGTAAGAAATGTCCAACAGGAAAAAGCTCGTTATTCTGTTGGCCTGATCCAATCAGACAAATGTGAAAAATTCTCCTCGCTTTTTGCTAAAGGCTAGTTTTATTTAGCGATTAGTCATTCCCTGATCACATTCCAGTGCCTATCAATGATTAACAAAATGTTGGCGCATAATGAATGGATTTGCCTTGGGGTCACAACTTTAAATAATTCAAACCATCAGGGTAAATACATAAACATTACTGATGCATTTATTCATAAAAAAATCCAGGAATAAATGTAAATCAAGTGGTCTCATCCTAAAAAGACAGCTGTGTTTTTTTGAACAAAAATTGATCTGCAGTCACTTACGAACAGTCATCAAATAAATGAGAGCTGGTACATTGATTCTACCCTAGATCGCCTAAGACTCTGAATCAAACACATGTTTGGTGTCCAGAGGCATTTGTTTTTGACAAAAACATATTTCAGCAACTTAAAATAATGCGTAGTCATAAGTTCATGCTGTGAGGTATTCAGTCATTTAGATATGACATTTTTTTGTGTGAATTTGTTAATATTTTGAGCAGTTGCAATTTTCTCATTCCATTTGTGGTAAATTAAATTTATATTGGCATTATATTGGCTAGGGTTATCAAAATAAATAACAATTTCTGTAGCAAAATTTCAACCTTAGTCAAACTCATATGCTGTTGAACAGTGATTGAAATAAAATATGTGTATACAAAACTATATACATATTAATATAATTTCTTCCAATTAATTAGTCAATTTAAAAACAAAAGTTTGTTAATTTAATGTAATATAAGCACTATAAGCAACAATATAACTGTCATGGAACAGAAGATTGCAGACACAGTAAGACCCAAGTTTATTGAGAGACACATGGGATGTAAACAGGTGAGTAACTGGAAGCAGATCGATGTGGTGATACTAGCAGGGAAATGACTGTTCTTATCGGTTGCAGGTGGAGATGACAGGCGAGTGGAAGAAGAGATGATCACAGAAGACCGAAGACTTGACAGGATTGCAAACGCTAGTATCCACAGGTAAATTGGCTGATGGTCTCCCTGTTTCTGTATTGCTAACCTGTATATTTGTAATTACGATGGACATAACTTGATCCATAATCCTGTGCAATTATTATTTTAAAATATTTTTAATTTGTCATACCTACCCAGGGACTACAGGTGGAAATTAGCAATTGTTGCTACAACCTGGCCCAGTCATATTCACTTGTTTAACAAGTTTAATGTTTATTTGTGCATTGTCCCTACACATTGTCCCTGGCTTTTATGGAGGAACTGATGAGGCTGATAGCAGACAGATGTGGTGATTGCATAGTGTGCACAGTTTGTAGCCAAAGAGGATTATGGGAAACGTAGTGTGCTGAGGTGACTGGTCTATGGACTGGACTGCATGAGGATTGTGACAATAATATAAAAATATTCAAAATCTGTTTTTATATGCAAAAATATAATATCTCAATCACGAAAGTCACATTGTATTTGATACAAAACTAAATAGACTAAATCAAGTGGAAAAAAGTGATAACTGAAACCATTTTCATAGTAGTTTGTTTTCTCCATAAGGAAATTGATTGTTAACGAAAACGTATAAATGTTAAAGATTTAACTATAGTAAAACTATCTGAAGCTGTTAATCGAAGTCTATGTGTTTGAATTATTTCAACTTATTTTTTCTTACTATAGGCTACTTACATTTATTCTAATTATATTTTTTTTATAATAGACTTCTCATATTGATTATTTTATGCTTATTTTTAACTCAATAAAAAAAAAACACTTCTGGCATACATTTAAATTGACGCCTGCCATGGTGTTTCTTATGTGTAGTCTCTGATTTAGATGCGTGTCTTCAGCCGATGCCTCGTACCGTTTAAAGGGTATCTATTATGGATTTTTGAAAATTGCCCTTCATGTAGTGTGTAACATAGATCTAAGTGAACGAAAACATCCTGCAAAGTTTTAAACATGAAAGTTCACCGTATACAAAGTTATTGTCTCTCAAAAGTAAGAGTAGACTCTGAGTCGCTGATATGAATCGTTCGACCAACGATGCTTTTTCTCTAACTTTATGACGTCACCTGTGCAAGTTATTTGAATAAGATACGCCCACTTATTGCATTCAGAGACGCCAGGGAAAACTAACGTCATGTCGACGAGACGCTGCTGTGTTTTGAAGTGCGACGCAAAAGCAAACTTTTTTATCTGCCCAGTGAGGAGCATTTGAAGACTAAGTGGCTACAGTTCAAATATACAACTATACCACAGAAGTATAGCCCGAACCTTGTTGTGTTTGCGTCATTTTGAAGATGATTGCTTCACAAACCTAAATGCTATAAAGTGGATTTGCGAGTCGTCTGATACTGAAGGAAGGTTCAGTACCGAGTTTATTTGGATCAGCTTCCTTCTCCGAATCACAACCTGTAAGTATTACTAATATTAATTGTTGCTTTTATGTTTTATGTATCATGCTCAATATTTATTTTGTGTGTTGTGTACGCACAGCGCAGCTTCTAGGTCTTCAATGTCAATTGTAATGAAATATGTGAAGTGCAGGGCTTTCAAGTGTCCGCATTGAGCGTGACAGTCACTCATTTCGGTCTTTTGTCACGCTCTCCAGCCACACATTGTATTTCTCACGCTGAAAAACTATTTGTAATATATTCAATATGCCGCAGCGACCAAAACTCTGGCCGCGCCGCTCTCACTGTGGAACCGGCAGGAATCAAGCGCGTCTCCCAGTCCTCTCTGGTGTTGTTCGTCTGGTGTTGTTAGCCAATCAGAAAATAGCACTATTGTATCTGGGTAAGAATTAACGGAACAACCAATCACACCCCGTCGGCTCGGTGTCACTCCTTTGGGCTATGGTAGCTAACATATCACCACAGATTAGCGTCACGCAAAGGCGGGGTTTGGAAAAATGACTCGCTAAACGATTCATATAGGAGTCAGTGAGCAAATCAGGTAAAAATAAATGCATATTATAAGACAACAAAAGTGTTTTTTTGTCATTTCATGCTTTAAAACTGTTGTTGGGGACTCCCAGAACAATATTAGGAACATTTTAAATGCCATAATAGGTACCCTTTAAAAGTGAAGTCGTTTCTGTGACATTAGTGCAACTTAGCGGAATTACAAAAATACAGTATATTTTGAAACTTTCGCACGTCGTGCTTCACTCAAATCAAACCTAACTTAACTGCTTTTACTGGTGCTTGTGAAGGCATCAACAGAAAATGTAGGCTACTTTCAAATAAACGTCAAATATATTAATATAATATATATAAAACTTTAGCTATGTTGCTATGTGTCATGAGTAAGCAACTAAGCAGCTAATGCGAACGCGAAACCCAAATAACGTATCTGCACCAGGTGCATTTTCGAGAAAGCGCACCTAGCATACCCGGTTAAACAGGGCACTGCTCGCCACTGATAGATGATGCTTTCTAGATATTGCATCAGCCATTAAAAACCCAATTGACTACCATTAAAAAGCCCATGCAAATGACAGTAATGATTGTTTAAGACCTCGATGGAGCCTTGAGTCACTGATGGTGATTTAAGACGCTTGTTCCACGTGCCCTAAATGTTGGGGTGTGGGATATTTTAAAGCAAAATGTGTGTGCGTATATGTGTGTTGAGGTGGTTATCATCTTCTTTATTCTCCTCTCCTATCCTGACTGTCTCCTCATCTCCTCTCTGTCACGCCTGGCCACTCTCCATTCCATTTCCCCAATGGCTCATCCATCGCCACCTCCGGTGAGTGGCGAGCGGAGCCCGGGGTGATTAACGCAAGAAAGATGGCAGGACTGGCAGCGTAAATCCAAAGAGGTTTCAGGAGGAACACCGCCGCTTGTCTCCGCATGAGGAATGGAGAACCGGCTGGGCCAAAACCCTTACTGGAAGTGTCCTATCCCGTCCTACACGGGTGGAATACAGAGAAAGGAATTCATGAAAAAGTACGGAAAATCCACAGCGCTCCCAGGGGCATGAGAGCAGAAGCCCATCTGTCGGACATCTGGTCGGAGGAGCTCTTGTGAAAAGAAATGTGCTCAATTGTATTGAATGTGTACTTTAAGTGTACTTCAAATCTTAAAAGTAGATATTTTTGTAAAAAAAATTGTCCTTGCAGATAATATAATAATGAAATAGAAGGCCACTTAAAGAGAGGCCACGATCATGAATACACTTTTAAAATGTGCACTTGCACTTTTCAATTTAAGGTACATTTTAAGTGCATTTTAAATCACAAAAAGATTATTTAACACTGAAGTACACAACATTGAGTATTAAGTGTTGACTAACACTCAAAGCAGATGCAAAGTACTTGATTGTACTTTGTACAAAGTCTGTAGTGTTAATATATTTTAAAGTTCTAAATTGAACATCAAGATACAAATGTGCAATTTCAAATATATTTAAATACATTACATATTTATGACTATGTTTTAAAATAAATAAAATTAAAGTGTTAAAGGTTTAGTTTACCATAAATGCTTGTTGGTACATTCAACAGACCATATTCCGAAAAACAACAGAAGTAATTATGAAATTACATATAAAGGTGTACTTAAGTCCTTAAAGTGGCAAAAAGTTCAGCTATGTAATTGCATTTTTTTTAATAAATTTAAACTATAATATATTTTCATGTAATTGCATTTAACATGTGATAAAAATGTCCAAAATATTACATATTACAAGTATACTCTTTTAAAGTAGGCTATATATTATTTCTGTAATAAGTACTCTTTTTAAAAATCTGCTCAAATGTACATTTCACAAGGGAGTGAAAGACCTTCAGCATACCTGTCAGTACATTTTAGAACTATAGTTACTGTATACTTCAGCCCAAAAAATTCTGTCATCACTTCATCTCCCCCATATTGTTCCCATATGACTTTTGTCTTCTGTAGAACACAAAAGGAGAAATTCTAAATTCCAAAGTTAAATTGGGGACTAAAGCTTTCATGCTTCAAATAAAGAGGCAAAGCAATGCAGAAGCATCATAAAAGCAGTCCATAAGTCTTGCACACTAAATTCCAAGTCTTCTGAAGTCACACTACAGCTTTGAGACTGACACAAGTCAGAAGTCACATAGACTACTTTAATGATATTTTATGGTGCTTTTGCGTCCTTTTTGAAGCTTGAAAGCTTTGGTCCCTGTTCATTGTAACCACATGGAATAGAGCATGGAAAACAAAGTGTCTCCTTTTGTGTTCCACTAAAGAAAAGTCATTTGAGTTTAGAATGACACGAGAGAGTGTATGTGATGTGGACTATTTCCTAACACACAAGCACCAATGTAGCCTCATTCGCGGAGACCCAGCACAGGAGGTTACAAGAGGTCAAAGACAGCCAATCCAATCAGTAGTCACAGCGCTAACCCATCAGCACTAGTCAAGGTAGAGTGAACCATCAAAGACACAACCCAGCCAGAAAAGGCAATCACAGTTGTCAAGCGGCAAAGAAATGAAAAAGTAGCCTATTTCTACTTTTGGGTTTGATTTCATGCTTGTACGTTGAACTGCCACTCGGCTGCTGTTTGAGCTTAACGTCAAGCACATTTACCGTTCTTTGCCATGCTGGTTGTTTTTAATATGGAAAGAAAGAAAAGTGGAAGACAGTGGAGACATTGCCTCTCAGGACGTCAGATAATGACAATTATCCTTTCTCATCTGAATTTGCATGATCATGGTCATTACACTGCTAATTAGCATATTTAAAATAAAGCAGTAAGCCTTCAAAAAATGCTCTCCAAAGCCATTAACCATTTCCATTTCTTTATGTTTTACAGTTAGCCTTTGGTTAGCATATAACAGATTAGCATAGTGCTAACTGATTACGAAAAGATTTTTTGTTTTGTAGACTACAACGTTTCTGACACGTTTCTGGTGTTCATGGAAATGAATCCTCAATGAATAATCGCCAAAAATATTTTCATAAAATGTCTGATATTAAATTACCACTGATTTTACACATTGTTTACAATGTAAGTAGGTTGTTAGCCAAATCGATAATGGTGAAAAAAGCCTACTGGCCAATTAAATGGCTTGATACAGTATATTGTGTAGTCTAAAGTAAACTGTAAACATGTCAACTTTGAATGCTAGAATTTAACTGAAGAATTTTCAAATCAGCTGTTTTACAATGACTGCAAAAAAAAAAAAAAAAAGGGTGTTAATGATTGCCCTTTGTGCAATTTACATTTGCGACATTAGCACACCCACACACTCTTCTAGGCTGACCAATGACAGATGGGGGTCATGTTCAGGACACTGGGAAATGACACACTTCACAGATTTGCGATGCACAAAAAGCAACATTAGCATTATCATGCTAGCATCATAGCAAAGAACATGCTCAGCAACTTCAGAGACCCATCGATTCGGAATCAGAGTAAGTACAGAAACCTAAAGGTCGTGTGGCACACTAATGTCAGGTTATTCCAAGAGAGTTACAGGAAGAGAAAGGTCATAAGGGAACATGCGTGTGTATAATGTACTCGTCTAATTCACTATATGCACGCTGAGTGACTGTTACGAGTGGAATAAATCAGAACGGACAGACACTAATCACAAGCCATTTTCCGAGCACACTCGATTCAGGTCTGACTGATGAAAGCACAGATATCTGGAGTGGCGGAAAGACAGCGGGAGTCTCGGCAATTTGAGAAGAGAGGAGGGAGAGAATAAAAAAAAGCATTGTACTTTAAACAGCTTCCCTAGAAGTAAGACAAATTGGGCAGCGTGGTGCAGTCCGTAGGCTGCGTCTTGCCCGCTCTCTCTCTCTTCCCTTTCTCCCTCTCTCTCTCGCTCTCTCTCTCGGTGGAAGAGGCTAGCGTCCTCCCAAGCATTAAAGTGTAAAAACCAACTACACTGCAAAAATTTAATGAGAAGACTCACAACTCCGGCCTAACACTGGCTCACTGACACAACGCTCCTTGGCATGTGGTTATTTTCCCCTTCTCGTCTTTTCTTTCCTCTTTTCACCACGGAGGCAGAGGAAATATCAAGGGGCTGTAACCGGCCTGGCCCTCTCAGTCGTGGTCTAATGCAACACTAATGCATTGTGTCTGTGAAAATGGCCATTGTGAATACGTGACTGTGCTTCCCAGAAACGCCAGGGCATTACCTCATATATATGTCCACTGAGAAGCCGCACGCGTCCACGCACAAACAAATTATTTGCTGCCGCAATTTCCGAGGCTTGTGTGATATATAGAGGGTGTCTAATAGTTTGCCTCACTCCTTTTCTGCTATTTTTGTTCCTCTTTTTCAAAGGGGGAGAAATAGTGTGGGGAGAATTAGAAGTACCAAATGGAATGAACTGGCCTACAAAACCATTAGGCTACAATTCCCTGACTGACAAACACCCATCACATGGACAACATCACCCTAAAGGCTGTATCATTACACGCCAGGCCTGATCTGCAGCCCACAACCTCCATATTAAGGTTATTTCTCTATTGCAAGCAGGCCTGTCCATGACAGCCAGCCTATCGAGGGCTCTGGGCAGAGATTGGCCTTTTACACTGATCCAGACCGGATTACGCAGCCTAAATCCCAGCCATTACCTTTAAAGAACCAAACAAAAAACTGATATCAGATTACAAGGGGAGAGTTCTTCTTACGGGCCGCTTGGGATAAGGTAAAGAATTGGATTTCACAAAAGTGAAGCTAAAGGGTTTCAAATTTTTAATTCGGTCTTCCTTTACTTCCCATCCAAACATGGATGTTGTAAATAATGTCTATACAATGACATTGACTGTCATTGTATAGAAAGAAGAAGAAAAAGTTTATGTTATGTTCAACAGACAGTCATACAAATTTGGAACAACATGAGGGTGGGTAATTGATGACAGCATTTTCATTTCAATGCTTTTAACAAAGAAGTGTCATTGGCGATCATTTTATTGGGCAACCCATTTTGGTGGTCCACTTTAGACATTCTACTAATTATAAGTAACTTTGCAACTACATATCAACCAACTTTCATTAGACTATTAATATAATGTCTGTAATGCTCTCCCACAGACATTCTACTGACTATAAGTAACTTTGCAGGAACGTCAACTTATTCTACCGACCCAAACCCTAACCTAACAGTCTACTAACACAAGCTACTAACACTCTAATGAGGGTAAGTTATGTAGTTGAAAAGTTATAGTTTTAAAGTGGACCATCAAAATGAAGTGTACCTTTTTATTATCTTGATTTCCAGTTATATTGAAAAGAAAAATAAGGCTTCATAGCTTCCTTCAAGAGTGGTTGAAAGGAACAAAGTAATTTAAGGAGTATTGTGTGGGCCGGTGATACAGTGATAAATGAAGTCTATCACTTAGCACTAGCGCTTAGCACGCCACAAAAGCCTTGATCAATCAGCTTGACAAACTGCAGAATTAATGCTGCATATAATCAACAGTAAACGGCTGAGTCCGCATTGCGTAAGCTAGCATTTTACACTAGAAACATAAATAACAGAACTCACGCAAAATACTCCCCCTAGTGGCCAATGCATGAAAGTCTGTGTGAAAACGAATGTTAAGGTGTTGCATCTCGGTTGCACTATAACATCTGTCTGGCTGTTAATATTGGAACGCCCGCTGCGGCTCATCAAATTGTAATTAATTTCTCTCTCATTAATCCATCCATCACTTGTTCGATACAAAGAAACATAAACATGCTCCATTGTTTGGTTTCAGACAGATTCATTTAACATCATCTTTGACGTTTTAGATCCTTGTTGGTCTTTACACACGATCACGTGTTTCAGCCTGGTTGAGAGGAAGAACTGGCATTTAAATTGGAGAGGGCCAGCAGCCGTTATACGTTATTAATGGAGAGACTTTTACGTTTGTTGCTCCATACTCTGCTAATTATGACCTTAGAGAGGGGGACGGGGGTAAGCAGGAGAACAAGGCGCTGGAGGGGGCCGGGTTATGTGGAAGGAGAATTAGCGCTTAAGTCTCCCAGTGGCTCAAAGGTTTCTTTCGTCTCCTGGCAAACTCTTTCAACCCCTTTTACTGTGCCAAATGAAAATCTTTTTCAGAACCTCCAGTCTGGGAGAGAGTCAGAACTAGAGAAAGAGAGAGAAATAAAAGAGTGGCAAAAGCAAACACGAAGAAAATCTGAGAGAAAGTGAAGCCAAAGTACACGAATTTGGTCTCCTGCCTACAACTACTACAACTTTCAATGAGGCGAATCATTATTACTATACCAAATTCGTATCTGGCTAACGTTAAAATAAATGGTGTACAACAAGAGCAGAGAGTTGGTGCTGTGTATGGCGATGATGTCACAAACAATTTTCGGGCTTTCCAAAGACCATTTAGCAAAGCTGCACACAACAGAACAAACAAACAAACAAAGAACAAAACCAATGCAATCAACATGTCTGTACAAAGCCAATATTTATCTAACGGTACAGGAGCCCAGCAACAACAACAAAAAATTATCACAAATGAACATTTTAGCCAAATTTATCACCCTCCTTGTTCAACTCCTTTCTCTAAGTATTTAAAATACTTGCATGATTTTAGAATGTAAAAAAAAAAAAAAAAAAAAAAAAAGGCGGCAAAACTTAAGTGCAGTATGACATGGTGTAACCGGTCCAACTCAACCCACTCCAGACGGGATTCGAAGCAGGGTCTCCGGCGTGGGAGGTGGGCACGCAACACTAAAGACCACAGGAAAATAATAAACTAATAAAGTTTGTTTATTTCACTGTTATAGTGGTCACAGACAGAGGTTCTGATATGTATTTTAAACATAGGTAAAAATGTCACTCAGAAAGATCAGAATGTAGTATGCACCGTGTGTGTGCATAAGTATAACATGTCTCCATAGCAATGACATTATCTGATAAAATAGCATTATATGACTTAAATTCTTTTCATGCTGGGTTCGTTATCTGCAGTTTTCAGATCTACCAGCATGCTTCATGAATGTCCACTTCATTTAGTGGTTGGCACACACTGTGAGCTGTGGTTGCCAGTGGAGATGAGGAGAAAATGTACCAGCACGAGCAAAGACACATACACGCGCTCTCTCTCTCTCTCTCACACACACACACACACACAACACACACACACACACACACACACACACACACACACACACACACACACACACACACACACACACACACACACACACACACACACACACACACACACACACACACACACACACACACACACACACACACACACACACACACACTCACACACACACTCACACACACACACACACACACACACACACAAACACGTCTGCCTTCACCAAGACTATTGAGGAAAAATGGAGATGAGTCCTTCACTGAAGAGCACCAATACTCCTTGAGAACCATTCATGACATCTAACACAACAAAAAGGAGGGAGAGAAAAAAACAGTGTGAGCTAATGTAAAAAAAGCTTTTTAGAATAACAGTGTCTGTTAAGCGTAAGTAGAAAGGAGAATCAATTAAACGGGCTTAAACACTTAAACTAAACACTTTATAAGAGTAATACAAAAACCCTACACACATACATTACAGTTTTTCTCGATTGTTTACACACATTTTCTGAAAGACTGCCTCATATTCTCAGAACTCTACACACAAATCCAAAAACACACACACAATGGGCAAAACCCCTCAATTCTCCTGCAAAATGAAACTTTACATTCAAAACAATGTTATTTCTTCTCAAAATGGTATTTTGTTTTCAGATGACACACACAAACCATCATATGAATAGACATTTATAAGAACCAGTTGAACACTGATGTGATCAATGTAAAACACTGTGATGAATGGAAAATACTTCTTCTCCATTCATCATAATGACTCAGGCCTCAGTGTTTTTGTTCAGTGTTACACTTACTACAGACAGTACATACATAAGTGTGTCGTAAAATATTTGAGAATATTGTTTTTATACCCAGAACAAACAAATAGACGGTAACAAATATATTTTATTTGTCCCACAAAAACAATGGGAGATAGATCGCACATTTCGTACATCCCAACCAACACAAAGTTGCACATACAGTGGTCGACATACAAAACAACAGAAAAATGTACTGTATGCAGTTACAGTAAAAAAATAAAACTAATAACTATGCTGCATCTTCTCTTCTGCTTCGGTCTTTTATGCTAAAGCTCTGATTGCTAATTGTAAAACTATGTGACATGTGTTTGCCCATGTGACGAGTCAGTGTGCAGATCTGAATGGCAGTGTGTTCCTTGTGAAAACAAGAGATTTTGTGCATGAAAATTGTGCCAAATGCAGAGAAGTGTGTAGTGTTTTGAAAAACGTGTGTTTTAGAACTGCAATTTGAGTGTAAAGCAGGAATTGTGCTTGTAGTTCAGCAGAATTGGTTCAGGGGGTTGGTGAATGAGTTACATGTTGTGGTCATTGTGTCTCTAGTACCAGAATTTGTGTGTAAACAATTGAGAAAAACTGTAAATGCAAGAAGTCAGTAATAAACACTTACTGTACAAACCAAACCATCCACAACCAAAATGTAATTTAAATTTCAATAAATTGTAATTTATTCCAGTGATGCTAAGCTGAATTTTCAGCAGCCATCTTCACCAGTCTTCAGTGTCACATGATCCTTCAGAAATCATTCTAATATGGTGATTTAAGACATTATTAAGACACTGATTATTAGCATCAATTTTGAAACCAGTTGTGCTATTTAATATGTTTTTATATTTTATTCTGTGATACTAGACATTTCAAAAGAATAGCATTTGTGTGAAATCGAAATGACTTCACTATATCTTTTAATCAATTTAATGCATCCTTGCTTAATAAAAATATTAATTTGAACATAAATAAATAAACAAACTGTTTTTATGCAAAACAAATAACGAAAAACGATCAATTGAAATAAACATTACTATTAAAATATTTGATCAATTTCAATGTTTTAAATTGCAAGTGAATTGTAAATATGTTTGGTGCGAGGCTTATATTTGAACGAAACTCGTTCGAAAGTCGAGAAAGCGTCCGAGTTAAGAGTTCTTATTCCCTTCCATGTTGCTGGATCCATCCACAAGCTGGCTTTGGTACAGATGCAGTGCACATTCAGCACACACGCTAACAAACTCTGGGACAACGACCCTACGGCAGCCTGACATCACCCCACACGTTCAACCGTCCACACGGCCCTATCTTTTATTCAATCTATTAGGGGAGCCGGGCGACGATGACAGGCTTCGTGACTGATAAAGTGACCTGGCGAACATTTCAGCGGCTCTGGTCATCCAGCCGGACAGATAACGGCCCGAGCGGAGAGAGATGATGATGATGATGATGATAATGTTGTTACAGGGGCCGCTAGAGCATCCAGTCCGGCCCAAATGTCAGCTCCAGCTATCTCACTCCTGAGACTCTACCCCCATCTTAAGTGCCCGTCATTTCCAAACAGACATTTAGCAAATTATCCTTTTCTATTAGACAGAGAAATGGCTCCTCGCTCACATAAAAGGAAATCCGAAAGGCAGGAAGTCTGATACCTCTTAAGAGATTTGAATTATCATTGTGCTCTCCAGTGCGTGGCATGCTATTCGTCATGCGACAGAAATAACCGTCTAGAAATCCTCTCCTCGCTTTCGCCGGCGGTTTCTACATCTTTTGGGTGAATCCTTTGAATCCTTTCCCGCTGTAGATAGGAGGTCGGAAAAGAATAGCCAAAAAACAAAACAAAGATCAATTCTATCGCCTCCCTTTGATTTCTACGGCATATCCTCAGGAATGGCAAGTCAAACGACTTTTGCTCGCTAGTTTCACTAGTTGAGCTTTATAGCTTTATATTATTAGGTGGAAACCCGCGCTAGAATTTTCTCTTCCGTGATAGTCGTCCATCGGCTCCAACGGCTAGATCAACGGTCTGTAAAGAGATGAGCGTTGCCTGGGGCCAACAGACGCCCCGTCGAGAAATCCTCTCGCTTCCGCTCTGCTCCGTCAGCAAACTGGCCATTACTGGAGACTCAAGTGTGCAGACACTTGTTTCCCACTGGCATGACAGAAATAAATAAAGTTGCAGCGTTCCCCTTTTTCTAGCACGTCGCTGTATGTCACTGGCAGATACAGAGCTCGCTTGTCTTTCCGCAGCACTGGTTCTGCTAAAAACAGGTCTATCAGACACAGACATGAACAAATGTCACTGAGGTTAAAAAGACCCGTGTCTGGAAAAAGCAGAGAGGGCAGGGAAGAATGACGGCAAACAAACGGAACACATTAAAGTGGTCTTTTCTTCAACGGTGACTTCATTTCTACCCCCCTTCCGACTCGAGAATTGGAAGTGCGCACCTTTCTCTCGATGAAATCGACTCTGATAGACGGATAGACAGAGACACATACTGCGACAGACACAAGAGAGAGAGGCGCAAACAGAAAAACAGACGGAAAAGATTGCCAATAATGTCCACAACCTTGAGTCAGGCATTTGCCCTTTGGTGACAATGTGTTATTCATGGAGCGTTCATCACGGGCCTGATGAAATCTCTCGGCTGTTTGAGATGCAGAAACTTAGACACTTTATCTCACTGTCAGCGCTTATGTCCACTGAGACCCTGAGCGCCCGGCTCTTGTAGTTTTGTATCACATAGAATGTGCGATGAAAACTAGTGGCGAAAGAAAAGAGTAGAAAACTGATACCGTATCTGAAGTCCAGTGTCCAGAGAAACGGTAAAAGCTTGGGTAGAACGCAGCGTTAATGTTAGTTTATTCCTGCGACAGTGATTGACTACAGTACCAACAAAGTAACATTTTATTATGTATGCAAAGCGATGGCCATTTGATAACACAAAACCATCAAGCTACCCAGAAGTAGGTCAGCTAATGTGGAAATTTACGTTTTGAGATGTATTAGCATTTTATGTACCAAGATATCAGATTAGATGGAAAGATGAGAGATAAACACAATGTGTTCTGTCTTTAATGAGATTTCTGAACACATGGTTTGCATGCACGCATAAAAAATGCAATGCACAGCGCAGATGCAATCTGCAAACCATGTTATCTTTCATTCGTATGGAGCTGTAAAGCTCCAAAGACTTCTTGTTTATGAATATGGATTTCTCGTCACTTGTTTCACATGTGTTTGCCTGTGTAGATTTAGTTAAAACAGTCCTTGCACTTGGTCTGCTTCCATAAGGTTTCATTCAGACCTGAGAATGTCATACTCTCTAGAATTATACATTAGACTTGACGCCTTCAGCGTTACATAAAAACTCATGCAAATATGCAGAGCTTATCGTCTCCTTCTGGTTAAAGATGAATGGTGAATCTCAGACTCTGTTCTTTCTCTGGCTGCTGCCTATCATCACAGCAAACCTGAAGAGCCTTAGAGATCCTCACCTATTACTCACACACACTCAACGACCCAGGTCATCAAATATATACATTTAAACCCGGACGAGCCCCCGGAAATCATATTCTTATGACGTTTTCCAAGATGACTGTTAGTTACTGTGGCAATTCATATATAATGCTTCATCCCTACTTGCCTGATCAGATCATCACATTTGGAGTATCAATAGTATAACAACAAATAAATAATAACCTTTTTTTTTCTTAACTAATCCCAAAATGATGCTACTTACTGAGCGGCATCAGAACAACCAATAAGGATACACGTTTTTGACACAATAATAGTTTAAAAATCATTAGCTTGCAACCATAAACAATGTACAATATGAAAGTGAATAACAAAATATTCAAAAATATTTATTAATATTCATATATAATAATAAACAGTATGAAACCTGCGTCATGATCTAATGTAAGACATGTGTTTGCATTTTTGTTTTGGACAATGTTTAACTTAAGTTTAAAATGATATGCATTGCTCAATTGGAAAAGTTAGGATTAATTATGCAAACAATAAATTAAAAAGTAAGTATTTTGTTTGAAAACAATGTAGTTTTTTGCTGAACACTTTGTAGCTGGTTGTTATTCTTAAGAGACCCATTCAATTACAACCCGCTTTTAAATAACCTATAACTGATAAAGTAGAAAAGTGTGATATCTATAAAAAAATTGGTCAACCCGATAATCGTTCTATTTGTAATATTATATGCACATAAAAAACTCTTCAATTCCTAGACTGTATTTTTTTAAGAGAAAGTGCGTAAATCACGTTAAAAGTCATCAAGGCATGAAATGCTGCTAAGTTATGCTTAAACTAAAGATGGCTCAAGTGTCCAATAAAATTCAAACTGATTAAATCAAATATGTTATAATACCTGCTGAAAGACATCGGCTAGTGTAGCCTAATGTTTAGAGATAACGGGTCCGCGCGCGTATAAATAACAGTAGAGGATCATTTGTGGATATTGAAATAACAATAGACGTCATTATCTGCGTAACAATTCCGCGTTAGATCGTCCCAATTCCATGACTTAGGCTACAGTAGAAAAAAAATCACAAATTAGCCTCGCGTTCGTAAGGTTTTAATTGTGCATATGGGTTTTTCCCTCCCTCAACCTTTCGCAGCCAATGTAATGGTCTTACTCGTATAATAATAAATGGAGCGATTTGAAAACAATTCTCATCCACCTCGCATCCAACTTACCGGGATGACAATGTGCCCACCGGAGCAGGAGCGATGAGAAAAGCAGAGGCGGAATCCACCAGCAGCAGCAGCGCGGTCGCAGTAGCCTCCGCATGTCACACTGTATACATGGAGATCTGGAATAAGGCAACTGTTGACAGAGTTATCCTCCTGCTGAACGACAAAACTCCCACAAACAAGCGATGCGAACGCACTGGACACGGTTACATGTATTTCGGCCGCCTCCTTTTATTTAGTGAGTCCTTTTGTTTGGAGAGATTTTTCTTTTGAAGTTCGACCAAGCCAAAGGAAACAGTTTTTCTTTTCTTTTCTCTGTCTCTTTCAGATGGCAGAGCTTGTAGTCCAGGAGAGAAACATGTCAAGGGGACATGGGTTGTGGATTAAGAGAGAGATGTTAGAGGAGCGGTAGTCCATGCATCACGCTGAAAACACAGAGAAAAGAGTTGGAGCGGCTCTGGAAGCTTTCCATTCCGCCATCCAGGAAGTAGCGCATGAGCTGAAGTCTGGCAGAGACTTTAAAACAGGCTTGGAAGAGCGAGAGAGAGGAGAGAGAGGAGAGAGGAGAGAGAGAGAGAGAGAGAGAGAGAGAGAGAGAGAGAGAGAGAGAGAGAGGAGAGACGGATGAGAGAAGAAGAGAGAGAGAGAGGAGAGAGAGAGAGATCCGCCGGATCCTAGCGCCGAGCCCGTAACGGACGCGCTGTCAGACTGTGTGTGATGGACGCACAAAGGCGCTCTCCTTCTCTCTCTCCTTTATCTGGGATACAACCAAACACTCCAGATAACATCAGTAATAAAATGACTGATGTGTCTGTATCTGGAATTATCAGCAGAATCTTCTACATTGAGAAGAGTGGATGGTTGTATGATTCAAAATGCATATATTTCACAACTATGAAGTAATAGACGTGGGTACATATTTTAAAATTAGAATCACCATAGAAAATTCCATGACTTTCATGCGCGCGCGCGCACGCACGCACACTCGGTTTCGCTATCTTTGTGGGGACTCTGCATAATTATTTTATACTGTACAAACTGTATATTCTATCCCCTCACACTAACCCTACCCCTAAACCTACCAATCACAGAAAACATTCTGCATTCATAACTTCTCAAATAACCATAATTTGGTATGTTAATTACATGATCCATTTCCCGCAATCTCAAGTTTTAATATCCTTGTGGGCATCCTCACAATGTACAAACAAACACACACACACACACACACACACACACACACCACACCACACACACACACACCACACACACACACACACACACACACACACCACACACACACACACACACACACACACACACACACACACACACACACACACACACACACACACACACTACACACACACACACACACACACACACACACACACACACAACACACACACACACACTCTTTGTGGGGACTCTTCATAGGCATAAAGATTTTTATACTGTACAAAATGTCTATTCTATCCCCTTACACTAACTCTACCCCTAAACCTACCCAGAAACCTTTCTGCATTTTTACATTTTCAAAAAACATCACTTAATATGATTTATACGCTGTTTTCAGATATTGCTATCTTTGTGGGGACATTTTGTCCTCATAATGTAAGGTTTGTCAGACCACACACACACACACACACACACACACACACACACACACACACACACCACACACACACACACACACACACACACACACACACACACACACACACACACACACACACACACACACACACACACACACACACACACACACACACACACACACACACACACACACACAAGACTGTGCAGTGACTACTGACTACAGATCATTCAAGCTTAACCCTGTCCATACTTATTTCAGAATTGTTTATTGAATAACTGAATTTTATTTACAGACATAAAGCAGCTGTATATTACATTCAATAGCATTTATGCAGTAAATATGCCATCCAGGTTTTCTTTTTTCTCGTGTGTGTGTGTTTATTCTTATGCCATTGTTACATCTTCGTTTTGTACCAACCTATCCATCAGTCTTACTGCCTATTTTTCAATGAAAAAATATAAACAAATCAGTAATACTGACTGAATACTGAATACTGAAGTGTGCTGTCAGTGTAGAACAGAAGAGATTTTTATTGGCTAGGAAAGATTGCTCCTCTGAAGAACTCGACTTGGCAGTTCTTGACATTGGACAGACATTATATAAGAAAAGAAGCTCTCAGCAGCCGTGACTACTTAATTACAAATATATGCTAATAGATGCAAAGAATGAGACTTTCACTTTGATCATACTCTTTAAATATTCTATGCACATGGTAAAAAAATTATTTTATAAAAAAAAATATATTATTGTCTAAACAAAGAGTGAAATAACAACCATTAAGCAAGGTCTTGTACCGCTCAGATGCTCAGTCTGTTGTAACTTGTCTACTCTGCTCTGATTGGTCAGATGCTCAGTCTGTTGTAACTTGTCTACCTCTGCTCTGATTGGTCAGACGGCTCAGTCTTTTGTGACTGGTCTACTCTGCTCTGATTGGTCAGACGGCTCAGTCTTTTGTGACTGGTCTACTCTGCTCTGATTGGTCAGACGGCTCAGTCTTTTGTGACTGGTCTACTCTGCTCTGATTGGTCAGACTGCTCAGTCTGTTGTAACTGGTCTACTCTGCTCTGATTGGTAAGATGATTCTGTCTTTTGTCTCTTGTCTCTGTTGAGCGATTAATCGAAATTAAATCGCAAGTGATTTGAATCGAAGGCTGCGATTTTTGTATGTGCAGCTTGTCAGTGAAACACGGCTCTGTGATCAGTGGTAAATACTGCTCCATCTGAAAGTCAGAGGGCGCTCTCGAGCAGAAACTCCAAATATTCCCTGCAGAAGTACTATAATGCACATGGTGTTGCTTTTTCAAATGTTATAAGCGACTCAAACTCGCAGTGCTTTCAGATGGAGCAGCATTTAACACTGACCACAGAGCCGTACATCACTGACAAGCTACGCAGAAAAAATAATCACAGCCTTTGTGATTTCATAATCACACTATGTCAAATCGGTTTAAGTGCAATTTCGGGTTGATTGCGATTAATCGTGCAGCCCTAACTCTGCTCTAATTGGTCAGTGGCTCAGTCTGTTGTGATTGGTCTACTTAAATTATTTGTTGGGAACGAAAGCCTGTTACCATATCTGAATTTCAGCTCCGAAGGCTTCCTCAGCACTTGACACACAATGATACGAACGATGGCGTTGGTTTTTCCGTATCAGTTCCGTCTCAGTCCGTCTCAGTCTTCTCCGTCTTCTGTATCAGTCTCAGCTACAACTACAGTGTGTGAGCGGGGTCAAAGTATTCGTTGTTCTCGGGCAGCCAATGAAGACCATAGGCTGGCATTATGCAAATGTGTTGCATTGTTATAGTTTTATAACAGGAAGTGAGACTGATGTCAAAATCCTGTACTAAGGAGACGACAGTGTGAAGAGTGTGCTTGACATGAAATATGAGATGTGATTTGTGAGCATAGAAAAATCAAGGTGAATATCATATTAACAGAATGTTTGCATTGAGCGTAATTTCCAGTCATGCTGTCAAAGTTCAACAAAGCTGTAATTTCATCAAATTATATAAAAAAAGCGTGAAAATATTTCACAAAACAAACAAGGAAATAAAATAAATTACTTTTGTCACCTTTACAAAATTGTACTATAGCACTTCAAACATACTCTCATGAGAATTCGTAACTATTCGGTGACAAATTATATAATTTTGTACGACCTTATTTGTATGTTTATCTGCTGACACCCCATGGTTAAGTTTAGGGGGGTTGATTTTCATATTTTTTTCTTTCTAAACATTGTATGAATTCATATGAAATCGGCACCTCATAAAATAGTAACGTTTTCTTGTGAGATTGGGTTGGCACTTCACATAGGCTACTATAGGTCTTTTGTTTCTTAAACACTGTTAAGAATGATTATTTACAATTAAATTAGGGACTTTCTTTGCCAAGTCAGAAAATCATTAGATGGATTTATTTCCATATTAAGAAAGAATGTCAGTTCAGCATTTGTTATTATTATCATTTTTATAGCTTTGCTTCCAGGAATCCACATAAACTCTGACATATAAGTTGCTCTCGGAGCCACTTGAATTAATATATTAACGTAAAGAATAAAGTGGCAAGTTAATGTTTGCCGGTAGGAGGGCAGTTTTATGATAAGTCATTCTGTCATATCCAGATGTTGCCCATTTATCCAACATCTGCATGACAGTAAATCAATATCCTCCTCGATACAAAGCGAGTAACAGATACACCCTAAATTTGCCATTCGTGTAATTTTTCTCTGTAGTCTGGCTCTTAATGTCATATGCGGTATAACAATAACTCCTTCCTTTGCTTTACTGCAAATTTATTACAAATCTATAAAAGGCCTCATAAACTTTGCAGCTGCCAGCACACTATATTTGACTCTTTGTAGATTAGTACAAAATGTCTTAGTGGATAAGTTTAACTAAGTGTTTAATTAATGGTCATGTAATGTTCCTATAGGGAGCTGTCCATTCTAATTAAGTTAACTAATTAATTTCTGTACAATAATCAATCGGTACTCTGCATATGGGACATCTGATGAATTCTAGTATACTAGAAGTAGCCTATAGCCTATAAGTATAAGCTTTATGCTCTTAGCATCAAGACCCCATCATTTTTTAACCGATCAGAAATGAAATAAAGAGTGAATAAATATCATATGAGCACCTAAGGTGACATTTTTTTCTTTACAGGTATAGTGAATATATATAGGCCTATATACAATATGATTGTGCGATTCAATTTATGATTTGAAATAATGCTTAGGGATGTTAAAAACCTGCCAAAAAAAGCTGAGTTAATTGCAGTCCTATACCTGCTCATTATGTTTTGATGTGAGACATGGCCATGCATCTGATGACATTTGTATTGTTCCATTCCACTCTATTTTATTCCACTCAACCTCAATTATTCGTGAAATATAACAGTTTGATAATTTTTATATTACAGCAGGACTGACATTATTTAAAAGAACGTAAAAATATAATTGTGTAACTAATAATATCCCATTATGCTTTACATGGCACACCGTGAAAGTGGATGACAGCAACAAAACATACTGGGAAATGTAGTTTTGTGGCGCTTTGGACTGCGTGGCCGCGGCTGCTTAAAAACTACGCTTCCCACAATCCCCCACACAGTCAGCGTCTGCATCATCGACACGGAAGGTGAGTACATGTGTTCGGTGTAGACGCTGTGAGATGTCATTTCGGTGGTGTGATCACGGTCTCTTTAAATTCGTGTTTAATAACACGCATGTTGTGTTTATGTAAATGTTTGTGTTGATAGATGGTTTGTGTCACACATTATGTCAGCACGGCGGGCGAATGTAAACATATTACTCTTTATTTTGTGACAGCGTCATGCAAATCAGCTGCATGTGATGCTTAAGTATGTCCTGCTCAGCTCTATGCGAAGCAGCGACTAATGAAAATAATCACATACATTAAGATATGTTAAGGCAAGAGTGAAAACCTGGGTCAAATGCTGAAATGTCAATATATTATGGCGTTGCTTATGTACTGTAGAAAAGCATAATGGTATAATAACACCCCAGCAACCTTTATTTACTTTTTTTTTGTTTAGTTGGTCCCGTTATTCAAGCAATACCACAATAGCCTATTATGTTAATAATACATAGCCTAATACATGCAGTATATTAATACAATAACAAATAAAGAACACTTTAATTTAAATATGGATATATTTTAAATATATAGATTTAGCCTATATTGTAGTTACCTTGATTTTGCTAATTAGGACATGTTCCCGGAGGGATTTTGGAACGTTTTTCCATTCAACCAAACAGATTTCAGGGTTATGTTTACCACACTTTTTAACCAGTGCATTTCCATGGTCCCCCTAGCCCCCCATACAGTTCTGACATGGATGATTCAAATCATAAAAATCAAAATCCATTAATTAATCATTTAGGGGACGTCTAAACAGCACCGTTTTTAACTAAAAACTGAAAATATTTTATGCGTTTTGGCCGATTATTTACACCACAACAGCGTTTGGGGGGCCTGAAAATGCGAACTTTTAAAAACGTGTTTCAAAGTGCAGGTTTTTGAAAACCATATTAGGCAACGTTTACATGTGGACAGCTATTTTCATAAACAGACATTTTACCCTCTCCATTTTCTTTTCTCATCGTGCACACCTGTCAGTTTTCAGAAAAGTGTTCTTTTACACAAACCCGTGTATATATGCCGTCAAGAGCATGCCAAACCTGTAGGTGGCAGTGTAATGAGAAACTCAAGCCCACGTTAGCCAATCAGAGTCCCGAAAGTTCTGTTGCATACTGAGACGTCGGCTGCCTAAAACTGTTTTTCTCAGTTTAAATGCAAATGTGCAAACAAAGTTTTCCAAAATCTCCACTCTGTCCGGAGTTTTTAAAAATAATCGTTTTCTGAGGCGAATTCTCCGTTTGCGTGTAAACAAAGGGCACAAACAAAGGGAAATGTCTCCGTTTTTCAAAATAACCATGTATGTGTAAACGAAAACGAGGCCATAGTCTCTGTTGCTGTGTCCGAAATCTCCCACTACTCACTATATAGTGGACTATATAGTGAGCTCGCCATTTTGTAGTGCTGTCCGAATGTATAGTGATGATTATTATACCCTATATAGTCCACTCAATGTATCCCAGAATGCATTTTGAAAAGTAGTGTACAACTGATGGTCACTAACCAAAGCCCTACATACCATCATGCATTGCGCTGATCGTAAAAATGCGGATGGCGTCAAGGAGAGCGGCGCGACAATACGAATTTGCGACAGTAATGCCGTAATCAACGGCGCCGAGAGACGATGGAGTAGTGTCCGAAAGTGGTGTTTCTATTATGCTGGTGAGCTCACTATATAGTGCTCTACTCCCTACCCCATACATAGGGGTTAGGGAGTAGTGGTTTGAGTGGAGATTTCGGACACAGCCTCTTACAAAAACCGTGACGTCATGCTTATCCGTATTACATTAGTACTATAGGCGCGGAGTGATTCTTTAGTTATTAGTTAGTGACATCGCCAACTACTGGCCTGGCAGCAAAATACAGCGTTTCTAGTTGGTTTCGCGGAACCGTGTGAACAGGGGGTCTTTTTGGCAATGTTGTCATCAATAGCTGAAAAACGCGAAGGGGAAAACTTTTTCGTTTTTTACACATTGTTAACTTATCGTAACTAAGACTGATTTGTGAGTCAAGCAATCACCACAAATGCCTATAATGTTGTATCTAAGAATTTCCATATGAACATGATCTGATAAACCTGTCGCACTCCTCAGTCCTTCTGTGTCTGACTATAGTAACCAATTAAGAACGCTTTAGTTTATATTCAAATTATATGACTTGCCTTGATTTCCCCGATTTCCTCATTTTGACCAATTAATGTAAAAGAAAAAAAAGTCTCGCTCACCAATTAGAGACTCTGTTGATTGTCAGCAAGTTTGACTCTGCATGAGGAATAATTAGCTGAGATTCATGAGAAAAGCTGATTAATTGAAGAAATTTTCTTGAATTTTAAGATTTTATTAATCATTCTCATTCAAATTGCAATAACTTTGCCAGGTTCAAAAAGCATACAGTAATTTTAAAATTCCTGGCTCATGAATATTATCAGGTTTTAAATCAGGTGATGTAGCATTCATCTGCTAGTCGTTGAGAGCTGATGCGAATGGTTGGCGGATGTTTTGAATCATGATATATTGTGATGCGTGTTGTGTCATGAGGTAGTTAATGGTACCCAGTCCTACTTTATATGCAAAAAAAAAATCGCCTTATTGTGAGTGCAATTTTCTGGTAAATAGGGGCCAAAAGTTTGAGTGTATAAAGGTGTGAGAGTGGGAGCAGAAGGTGGAACCGGGTGTCCAGCTGCATTTTTCATTAGAGTAACTTGATTAAATGTATTTTAATTACCTCTATCTCAGCGGTGCGGTTGAGAGACGTCACATGGCTCTTTTTTTTAATGTCTGCCATCTGTCTAGATGCCCTGAGAATATAAAGGGAAAAATGGACCCCAAAATCTCTCCCTCTCACCTCATCTAACACTCTCATGCCCATTCGAGTAGTTCCTCCAGAAACCGGTGTCAAGTTTTCTTGCCACAATATGACCGGATCCAATTCATATCTTGACATCGATGGAAAAATCCAGCTATTTTAAATGCTGTGGTATCTGTGGCCTTCTTACTTAATGGCTAAACCGAAACCTTTAGAGATCCTTTTCAGCTGAAGATCAGTCTCCAAGTCGAGCTGATGCCAATGCAAATGAGTAGATTAAGTGAATAATGTGGTGAAATGCGGCCTCGGTGCTCTTTGACTCCCTCTCGGAAGCGGTACGTGGAGATTTGCAGACAGATATGTATAATGCAGGAGAGCTGGCATTAATTATGCACCTTTCATTCATGCCACAGCAATACCTAATTGATTTGATTCTGTTTGCTTCATGTATAATTGAATAGGCACAGATCCTGTGTGTGGCTTTCAGCCATTGGATGTTCGTGATTGGCTAGGCCATGCGTTATGCAGCTTTGAGTTGGGACAGATCTCTTGTTCATCATGAATGTATAAGGTCTGTTGAACCCTGGCAGTAAAGTGGACAGTAATGAAGGAATACATTATAATATCGAGATACAATATTTCAATCGTGACAACTCTCAGAATAGATAAAAACAGCATTTATTGATAAGAATGGAATGTACGTAGGCTTAGTCCTACGCTGCTGCTTCTGCATGAGTGAAGGCTACTGTCGAAACATGCACATAAATACAGCGAATAGAATGTGAGCTGCTCCAAGGAAAGTAGGGA
Source organism: Chrosomus eos (assembly GCA_036326025.1). Lineage (NCBI taxonomy): Eukaryota > Metazoa > Chordata > Actinopteri > Cypriniformes > Leuciscidae > Chrosomus > Chrosomus eos. Next base: position 29,635,806 of record CM070839.1, read on the forward strand.
GAGCCCCCATTGCAGATCTAGACAGGTGGTGCTGGGGAGGGTGGTGCTCGAATCTGCTCTACAGTAGGCTTGCCGCGATAGACGGTGTTGACGGTGTTACCGGTTTTTAGCCCCATCACCGGTGACATCACTTTCCCACCGTGACACCGCGATGTCTTGACTTTTTTAAAGTAGGATATTCGTTTTTGCTATTTGTGTTTATTGTGTTAATAAACACAAGATTTGTACGCATAAACACAAGATTTGTACGCATATCCAAGTGTTTAGGCTATAGGCCTACCAAAGAACGTATATTGCTATGCGGAGTGTGGAGCGTGCACTGCATGGTAGGGAGGCTCGGGCGTGAACACTTGCATTTTCCTATCAACATGGAAACAACTTAAAATACTCTATCATTTCTGGCCATACAGAAAATAATAATATATTATTCGCAACTACTTTTATTTGTCTAAACTCAAAATAACAAGACAACGTTGTGCTTTTGTAAAATAAAATAAAACAATCAGGCGCGGTTTCAAGGTCTCCGTGAACTGGAGCGCGAGAACTGAAACAAAATATCCAGCCTAGGCTAAAGCTTGAAATGTCCGCTTTAAAACGAACAAATTCGAATCGAAATTAGCTAATACCTTCTGATGATGTAGGCTAATCCGAATGAAAGATGCATTTCTCTCTAGAAAGATGCATCCGTTACAGCGGAGATGGAGATATGTTTAACCGACCCTGTTTAGAACACTAGTTTATTAAACACTAGTTTATTAATAAACAATTAAAATGCCTCGTTATTTTTTCAGACACATTTATTATTAGCCTATAAATCACCTTTCTGTAGCCTATGCTGTGGTTCCAGAGACATAGGCCTATATTTTTCCCGCAGTGCTGAATGAGAAGAGCCATAGGCTAAAGCCTGGCTCTTCTCATTCAGCACTAGGGTTGGGTATCGGTTGGGTTTTATTCGATACCAGTACCTACTCGGTATTTTTTAAACGGTTCCGGTGCTTAAACGGTTCTTAAATCGGTACTTAAGAAAATGAAACCGCACACACTTTATCAAAAAATAATACCCTTTAATTTACAGGGCCAAACTGGACACAAAATTAACTTAAAATTTTAAACAATATAAATACAAGTAACATATGGTAATAATAAAACCAATATAAAATAAAAATTCATATTTACATAATATCAAATGAAACAATATTGTATCAAACAATGTAATAATACTGGAGATTAATAGAAATTACTAGCAGGCAGAGCTGCCAACTCTCACGCATTGACCGTGAGACTCACGCAAATGACCCTTTTCACACAGAAAAATCACGGACAAATAGGACACTGACAGAGAAGGTTACTTTTGATATGGAGGAACAAATCCACAGCTGTCAGATTCTGTTAATATTTTTACGAGATTCACACAATAAATAACGTTTTGGCTCTTTGAAATGTGACAGATCGCTGTAGCGCGTCAGTTCAAACGGCACGTGATACAGTAGCCTACAAATCCACTGCTTCTTAGCGTTGAGTGAACCTATGAAAGAGAACATCTCTGGTTACTGGTGTAACAAACCTATGTTCTCTCAATAGGGAACGAGACGCCGCTAAGCTCCTCGCGCTGACGACCAGCTTCCTTTTTCGGCAGAGAAATCTGAGGAGCAGATGGCGCGCGCGCGCCAACATAATATGACGACGTGTAAACAACTGCGTCGATGCGGCGCGTAATTTTACACGTGAAATGCAGCCAAACCTTGCGAGAAAGAGCGCGCATGCGAGACAGAAGAACTGTGCTCCAAACTGTGTAGCGCACGCACGACGGTCGACGGAGAGGGAGAGAGCGAGAGACCTTGCGTGTGTGTGTGCGTGTGTGCTTAATGAAGTTAGGCACCGAAATCAGGCACCGAAATTTTCGTTCTTATTCGGTCTGGTTACTACCGTTTACGTCGGAACCGGTTCCCTATTGGCACCGAGTTTCGGTACCCAACCCTATTCAGCACTGCGGGAAAAATATCATTTCCAGGTTCTAATTTGGCCTTAGAAAACCAGTCAAATCTAAAAAAAATCATATTAATTTGTGAATATTTTAAATGTTTAATAAAGGGGTAAAAGTCGTAAACAAAAATCCGAAAATCCGTTAATATAGGCTAGGCTATATATATATATTTTGCGCAGCATTTGGTGTGTACAGTTCTAATTTAAATTTTGGTGTTCAACTTTGCAAATACAACAACCGTTCATTTTTTGTTTTGCAAAATTACGGGTTAAAAAAGGAAAAACGAATGGACACAAAAGTAGGCCTATGACCGTTTGGACAGAATACGAGACATATTTATTAAATTCATAAAAAAGAAACAATAATTACAGGAATAGCCTAACCTCAAAGAAATGCCAAAATCAAGACATCGGAGCAGAAATGAGGGAGAAACACCCAGAAACTCCTGGCTATATGCCGTTCGCAGCCCTGCCATTAATTATTGGATAACACACCACGTCTCCTTCCATTATTAATAATAGCCTACTAGTAATGTCTTGTCTAGTGGGGTGGCTGTGATATAGGCTATAAACCTCCGTTGCCATGATTTTTAGAATGACTTTTCGTGAGAGGAAAAAAAGGACGTTTTAGTCGCATAACATCGGTTAGCCTAATGGAAACGCCGTCATTTCGCAATAGTTTTTACTCAGTCTACATGTTCTTGACTGCAAGTCTGTCTTTGTCTCACCTGTCATGTTCTTTGACTCTACTAGACTGCAAGCAATGTTAATAAATGCCAATTTATAGTGTTTTTTAGAGTGCTGTCATTTATAGGCTAAGGTCCTTTTTGAAGTTTTTATTTTATATTCGTCTCTTATTTATTTGGTTTTATCTTATTTAAACTTTGTGTAATTTATTTAGGCCTATTTTTTCTTATTAGTTAAAAAACGTTTTATGGTTCTTATTTGTTTGGGCCCACAGTTTGCCGATTTTCACTTTTTTCAGCGCATGGGGTTATTTTTATTCATTCGTTATGCTAATAAAAGTTCTGTCTATAAATAAAGTTTTATTATCAGCGAGTTTTTTTTTTTTTTTGGTCCATTCAGCAATTGACGCTGAATTGCCAATTGACGCTTTTTTCGAAAGTGAAAGTAGCCTAAACGCGCACGCATTTAAAAGCTATTTAACCCCCCCGCCCCGCCCCCCACGGTGACACCGGGATTACCGGTGTTGTCACACGTCGATTAACCGGTGGGAAATTTTCCTCACCGCCGCAACCCTACTCTACAGTGTTATGGTGTGTGCACACCAAAAGCAAAGTGAATATTCACATCGCGTTACTCGCTCTAGATTACTCACGACTTACACACTTATTTTTCGCGTCACTCGGGTGAATAAAAACATTGTGTGATGAGAAGTGTCTTCACGCACATCAACAAAAATAACAACAACATTTCGTTCTGCCATTTTTTTCTGTGATCAAACATGTTAGAGATAACCAAATACGCCGTAAAGTCTTCCTCGCTTACTTTTCTCCAAGCTGTCTCCTTTTTTGTCCGGTCTCTGCACCTCAAATAATGCTGTCCTTCATTTTCTGATACAACCGGACATGTCAATAAGCTCTTCACTGATTGGCTTGCACGATAATGCGAAATGCAAATTTCCCGCTTAAGTTAAAAAAAATTCGCAGCAATCGTGCTGCCCAATTTGCGTCATTTGCGTCGCCCCCGCGCTATTACGTGTCTGTTCGCATCTTTGCATTGACTTTGTATGTAATTGACTCGCGCAAATTTTTTTATTTGCTTTTGGTGTGCACATACCATTAGAGTTTGTCTGTAAAATTACAATATATTGTTTGAAAATGGTGTAATAATGAAGCCACATTTGAAAAATATATGAGTTTCATTGCACTATTATCTAATGTAAACAAATAATGTTAGAGATTTTCTCAGATCTTGCTTAGATCTATGCCATTATTTACAATCTTTTTAAATGGCACATTTAGATTTCATAGTGGGTTGGGCTAAAAAAATCACATACTCCAAGAAACAAATTTAAGAATGAATGATTTGTAATGAAAAATATTTATATATTTAAAAATGTAAGGTATAAGGAAATGTCATTACCAAATTTGGTTACACCACATATTTTTTTAGTCATTATATATATATATATATATATATATAAAAATACTTTATTTAAAATGTTTTTCAAAAACATTTGAAACCAACATGAATACAAAGAATACATTTTCTAGGAACTTATGGATTTTTGTGGAGTTTGAAACTTTCAATTGCAACTCCCCTAACTTGCTGTTTCTGACACTGACTGTTCACAGAAGTGCACCAAAACAGTTTCTTTCTTCTGTTTGCAGCTTTCCCTAAAGTCGGCGTCTTTCAACCGCGTGTGCCCTTGATTTTATCTGATAGGGGGTCTTCTATTCCATGACCTTTAAAGGTGAAAGGCCCTGCTCAGTCAGTCTTTCCCTCTCGGTGGGAGATGCGAGTGCTTTGAGGAAAGCAAAAAGAAGAGTGTTTATCATCGATGACAGAACATACACACCCTTGAAGGTCTGATTCTGTCACTGTGTTCTCTTCAGGGTGGCTTGGGGGTCAAGAGCGCTAGTCTGGATCAGAATGGCTACTCTGACAGGTCAGAGGTCAAAGGTCGGCCTTTCAGAGCAGCAGGGGAGGGCTGCCAGAACTCATGCTGGAATTTTAACTCCTCTCTGCTTCAAACTTTCCATACATTTACATGAAGGCGCAGACTTGGGGCCTATTTCTGGATTCCAGGTTCAGAGAGAGAGTGTGTGTGTGTGTGTGGTTTGGGTTGGGTTGGGTAGAAGGAAAGATGGTGAATGCAAAACTTCATATTACTAATGAGTTTAGCCCTCTTTTCCATAAAGTATCCAGTCATCTGGAACTGTTTTTTTATTCATTAGTGGTGTTTGGTATGGCAAGTATCACTATTAATATTGCTCTTAATTAGGGTTTGGGATTTGGGTTAGTAACATTAATACACACGCTATTCATGAAACCACATTTGGAGGTGGTCTGGGAGGGATTTTGACCACATTTAAAGACCGAATGAATGCAAATGTGCTTTTGTTATCAGCTTTCAACTATGTGTTTAAAATTAAACAAGGTTCTGTTGCAAATAGTCATTCATGTCACTTTGACGGCTGTGCAGCGAGTTTCTGCTTTTTCTTTTTATTCTGCTCTCGCCGTGTTAAAAAGACAATAGACCTGTTTATGATCGGTTGATGTGATTTATTCAGCGATATTTGATTATTTAACATTCCAGATATATTTATTCATTCCACTGGATTCTACTTTTTTCTCTTCATTTATCTTCCTGAAGAGTGCTTTAACTTTTTCTCCTCTTTTCCTTATAATCTATTAACCCTGTTTGAGGGGTTTGTAACTGTTAAAAAAACAAACAATAAAAAAAATACTTCTAAAACATGTATTAATCTTAGTGATGTTTACCAACCTTTACTAATGCATCATTGAAATCAAAAGTTCTATTTGTTATTTAATGGACCTGAGACATAACTAACAATGAACAGTTCTATGTTCTTGGCTTTCTTGTTCAGTTCTTGGCTTACCCAATTCATCAATAAATAAGATCCAATATATTCAGAACTCTGGGTCCTTACATACAAAAATAAATCTTCCCACATTACTCCGATTTTACGCATTGCCTACTTCATTGGCTACCCGTCCAATTTCGTATTCAATACAAGATACTCATCACATTCAAAGCACTCAATGATCTTGTCCCCAGCTATATTTCTGATCTCATCTGTACCTACTCCCCAGTTCGCACACTTAGATCTTCTGATACCGGTCTGTTGACGATCAGTCGGCACAAACTATCATCGTTTGGTGGAAGGGCTTTTTCTACCGCCGCCCCAACTTTGGAATTCTACACATCCGTGATCTTTCATCATTTCATGATTTCAAAATCCACCTTAAAACATATCTTTTTGCTACTTGTGTCCCTGAGCCCTAACTATGATCTGATTTTTTGTATATGTACCTCTATCTATTATGTTATCCATCTTAGTTTATCTGTATCGTTTCCATGTCATGTTTATTTGTACTTTATTGTAAAGCGACCTGGAGTTTTCTGAAAGGAGCTGTATAAAATAAACATATTATTATTTTAACAGTTAACAAATATGAATAATTCTTTCTCTTTATTTCATGTTAGTCAATGCATTAACTAACGTTAACTAATGAGACTTGTTGCAAAGTGTTACCGAAAACAAAAGAAATGGAATAAAGCAATGTTGTAAAAAATTTGGTTAAATGTCAGAAATGTTTGAGGAAATGTCTTCCTCAACTTCTCGTTTAATATGTAAATGGTATAGCCTAGTAACACGAATTTGGGAAAAAAGAGAATCACAATTTTTTTGGTCTCCCACGATTTCGAACAGACAACAAAACAAAATAACTTAATATTTAGAGGTTCTGAAAAATGTTTTTAATTGCTGCAATCTCTTTAACATTTTTTATTAATAGTAATTATTTTGAAATTAAAATCAGTTTGAATGAATGATTCAATGACTCGCTCAAAGAGCTACTTGTTTCCTTACTGGGAGAATCAGCAGGAACAATTTCTTGAATGAACGTAATCATTTTTTTAATAGTCACTTGTTGCCACTTACTGGAGTAATGATTAATTTATATTATTTGATGTCGTTTATTTCAATAGGTTTACTCACACTCTTACTCCAATCTTCTAACAATGAATTGTGCAGGTCTAGTAAGTGGTGATTTGTAAATGTGACCAAAATGAGGACATTTGCTTAATATGGATAGAAATATTCACATGCTGTTTTCTCAGGACACAAAAAGCATGTTATAGACCATAGACACTTGGGTTTGGGGTCTCCCCTGTAACTGTATAGCAACGTTCTCGGCAAGTTGTACAGGGGCAAGCGCCACTCACATTTTCCTTAGTAAAAAGGCTACTTTTTATTTATTAGGGTTTCTTTTTCTTGAACTATTAACTACAAACTTACAGTGAATCACTCACACTTAACAAACCCTCATTTAATAACCCCCTACAATAATAAACAGTGGATTATTATTAATAATCAGGAATTAATTGCATTTTTTTCTACCTGACAAAGCATTTGTCTTGTGCTAATTAGCCTAGTTTCCTGAAGCAAAGGCTGAAATGTCACTTATCAGAGTGATGCGTTTTCGTTCCTTGAAATAGAATGAACGTTAACTGAAATCAAATAAAATAAACAACAAAAAACATTTATTTTCATTTAGTTTAACTTGATGTACTAAAATATCTAAAACTGAACAAAAAATTAATAAACACCTATATTGTAAGAGATCATCTAGATTGTTTGATTAGGGTGGGTTTGTTTCATATGTATTTTAGTTCAGTGGCCTAGTTTTCAGTTTGTTTCTATGTTTTTTATTGTTTGATTAATGCACACCTGTTATTAGTTTCATTGATTGGTTTGTTCTATTTAAGCTACATGCTTCTTTCAGTTAATGGTCTGTTCTCATCATTATTGTTTTTGGTATTTCTGATCCTTTTTTCCTTTTGGTTTGACCAAATACAGAAACGTGCTGCAAAAGTTAACAACACAACCAAATACAGAAATGCGCTACAAATAGCACAGACCACAACGGAATAGTTGCCAGGGGAATAAGTGACAAACCCGGCTGAGACGTGTTTTTTTTTATGTACGGTATAAAAATGGATATTCATTTTGTGATTTACTAAAGATCAACAGTGCTATTATTGACAGCAAAATCAATCTAAATGAAAAACTAGGCAGAAATATGCATGCACAATTAAATATCCTATTTACTCAAACCTTTTTTTTACAAGTAATCTTTAATGGTCGATATTGTATAACGTATAATGGTAGACATATTGTGCATTCCTAGATTATTTTTTATTTATTTATTAATAAAATGCACGGATGTGTGCATAAATACACCAGGAACATGTATGAAGTAAATGGGTCAGTTCTGATTTCATGTTATTTCCTTTAATGTACCGTAGTGTGCTGATACTCACTATCTGTCAATAGCTCTTTGTGTTCATTGTTGTGATGCCAATCCCAGCATGAGGCTAAGTGGATGGCGGTGACAGTGGCAAAGCTACAAAGAACCAGCTCCATCTTTGTTCAAGTGTTCCTGTAGATCTCCTTTAATCCAGCTAAATACAAAGAGCTCCCTTTCCAAATCATGTCAACACATGGACAACTCCAGTTTCCTCAAGTCAACAGCAGATATATGTGTTCATGGGTATATGTTGAGAGAGAGAGAAACAGCAGATGAATAGCATTGTCAATCTGATGGTCATGGTGAAAAGGATTACAAAGTCTTGAGGGACTACTGGAAAATGATGGAAGTCCACAATCTTTGGTTGTCCTCTTGCCAGAGGACATAAAAGAATCAGCTAATCCTTTAAACCGGACACAACTCCAGTGTATTTTATACAATGTCAGAAATATTGTTATCTCCAAATGTGAGACAACCGGGTTATATTTTCTAGCGCTGTGACCTCCTTTTCCATTGTATCTCTTCATTGTATCAGTTTTGTGTTGTCCCTTGAGTTGAGCCAGATCTTAGGGTTTCATCAGAATATTTCATTCTTAGACATGTTATATGACTCTGGGGGCAGGGCAGTTTTGTGCCACATTTATTTATTGGCTAGTCTGCATCCTCGTGGAACTATTTTAGTCACTTGAAATGATTGCTGATATGACCTTGGTTAGGGAACATAGATGAGATTTAGATCCCCTTTCTTTTCTTTTTTTTTTTTTTTTTTTTTTTACATTCTCTTTATTAAATTTTCTACATTGGCACAAAGAAAAAAAACTCACTTGGAAAGTGAACAAAATTCACTTGGCAGATACAGTGTGCAGTAATCTTATATATGTAAACAATTTATATTTGAACACAAGTAATGGTTAACACAGTATGGTCAAAAGACGTCCCAAGACGTCAATATATGACTTCTTGGGATGAGACTGCGCTGTAATGGTATAGGAAAGAAAGAAGAGAAAAAAAGGGTGGGGGGGAGGAAGTAGTAGTAGTAATGGGGTTAAGGTTCAATTATTGAGATTTAGATTCTTAATGGAATTATGCGCTAATAGGAATCTTTACAAATTAAAAAAAAAAGTTGCAGGGAATGTATATAAACCCATGAATTTCTGCATGAGACTTAATGTAAAAAAAAGAAGAAGAAAACACCGATTAAAGTAGAAATCGGTAACACTTTACAAACAGATTGTTAGCATTAGTTAACTAGTTAACATGACCTACCACTTAAAAATTCTACTTAAGCACTTTTAAATCTTATTTTCTGTTAATTTCATTATCCATCCATCTTACTAGCATTATTCCAGCTAATTTTCAGGGTCCGCTTCACTCACACATTTGATTTGGCACAGGTTTTACGCCGGATGCCTTTCCTGACACAACCTAGCACGGAGGGTGCTGGGACACATTAACACTCATACATTTGGCATATCCAATCCACCTAACCTGGTCCCCGGTTCAAGCCCCGGTTCTGAGCCAGGAGTCCTTTCTGTGTGGAGTTTGCATGCCCTGTTCTCCTTCGTCAGCAAGGGCACCCTGTGTAAAACCTTTGCCAAATCCAGTGTGTGTGTGTTTGTGTGTGGATAATTCCGATAAAGAGGACCCTGCAAATGAGTGTAGAAAAAAAAAAAATTATTAAATTAAGTTCTTGTTCATATTGCCCTGCGATGGCATACACTATGAACAGCTGTATTTTCACTATACTAATGTTATCCGAGATTAACAGTGAGCAATACATTTGTGACAGTATTTAGTAATGTTAGTTTAAAGCATTAACTACCAATACATCTATTAGAATTCTAAGTTAAAACATGCCAAGTTCTTGGAAATGTTCACTTTCATGTGTGTTGTGTATGGTTTTGATGATCTTTGATACTATTTTTAGGAGAAGTTTCATTTTTATGACTCAAATATTTGTATCCAATTAATTTTCTTTATGCCATGAATATGTAAGTGTATACATTTTAATCATCATTTTAAAAAAGATTTGTAAAATATATTTCAGGGTAACAAGTATTAATAAAGTGTATGCCATTGTTAAAGTCACATGACATTTTACAACCGGACCTAACATTGCTTTGTCATAAAAAGGTCAAACTGATATGTTAAATGAAAATTAACTGACATATAGGAGACTTATTGACTTTGACACATACACTCTATGATCTTATTTTTTTCCTGTGCTAGTTTTTTTTAATCAACAGTTATATATATATATTAGCAAAACTGCTCTTAAAAAATAGCATGCAGAAAAAAAAGTTCATAGTGTATGTGTCAAAGTCAATAAGACTCCTAAGATGTCAGTTAATTTTCATTTAACATATCAGTTTTATGACAAAGCAATGTTAGTTAGTTACGGTTGTAAAATGTCAAGTGATTTAATATATTTAATTTATATAAATGGTTTCATTTGTAAACATTTTTTTTTTAAATTAGGTGTTTTTTCCTCAATATTGGTAATATATTAGATTAAATTAATATATTTTAATAAAAGTGTAAGTTGCAAGTTGCTGCAATTTGGGGAAGATGCATCATAAATGTCTTGCGCCTCAAAGCATACAAAAAGCAATAAATGCTGTTACCTTATCTTGGGTTCGGATGGCTGGTGTTTGTGAATGCAATCATGTGAGACAGACCTGAGAAGTAATAATACCAAATCATTCTGATGACTGACTTTGGCTTAGGGATTTCAGAATTACTTAACCAACATTTGAGATGCTATACAATGAAATTGGTCAGTGGTTAGTCCATTTATCCAATCACATCCACTTTTTTTTTTGCTCATCGAGCGATTTATTCTGTAAATTGTAGTATCGGATAAAGATTTGTCCGCCTCAATAGCTATTGACCCGTGCATTGGTCAATGTTTGATCTGACCTTCAAACACAGTTTGCTTAAACAAACAACGCAGTAGCTGTTCTTGTTGAATACAATGTGTAAATCATTCATAGTGCAGGATGGAAAAAGTATGTGAAGTATTTCATTACTGGTTGACCCTCCTTTGGCAGCAATGACTTCCTCAAAGGTTTCCGGTAATAGAGGATCAGATCTGAACATCAGTCAGGAGGGGTTTTGCACCACAAGTTCAGCAATATTTTAGAAATGTCTGGTGTGAACCACAGTCGTGAAATGTTTCTAAAGTATCTCATTTAGATTGAGGTTAGGACTGGTCATTTCCAGAAGGTGTATTTTCTTCTGGTAAAGCCATTCTGTATGATGTTCTCCTGTGCTTTTTAGAGATAACATGGTTACTTACCTAACCTCAGTTTCCTGAGATACGGGAACGAGTACTGCGTCGCTATATGCTGTTATGATAACTCCTTTTTCTCAGAATTCAGAATTCTTTTTAATCAAGCAGTGAAACTGCTCTGCCATTGGTTCGTGCAGACTAATAAAACGAACCAATGGCAAGGCAGTGGAGCTGTACGAGCCTATGGCAGAGAAGCCCGGCAGAGAAGCCTGCCAGAGCGCGCCAATATAGGTGTGGCATCTGGCTATAAAAGCAGGCAATCTGGCATAGGATACTCAGATTAAATTCGACTGAAGTAACGAACTGAGAATCATGCAGCAATATATCACGGCCTGAAACGCAGTACTCGTTCCCGTATATAAGGGAACCAAGGTTACGTAAGTAACTGAGTACGATTACGCTGTTGTGGGGAACCAATACAATCTCTCCGTTCTATGGCTGTGGAACGAAGATAATGAGATACTTGGTCTTAAGCCCTAGCAGAGCCTAAAGGAACCAAGACATAATAGGGAATGCTCATTTCGCTAGGGGCTCAGACGTAAGAGAAGGCAATAGCCTGTTACCAGTGGTCCAGACCCTGATCGGAGCTATGGAAGTATTATAGCAATAGCCACAGAGTTACCCCATATAGTAGGGGGATAAGTTCATAGTTGTCTGGGCTCGGCTGAGGCCAAATCCATTAGACAGAAAGGACATATGCCTGTAGAGCAGAGACTTCTAGATTGTAGAACACAAAGAGGACTACATGTTTGTATTCCCTGATTCGTCTGATGACCTGAGGGATCAGTGAGATCAGGGGAAAAGCGTATAGGAGAAGGCTGGGCCAGTTGTGAGCCAGTGCATCCCTGCTCTTTGAGAAATAATTTGGGCAGTAAGAGTTGTCTTCTGAGGCGAAGAGGTCCCATATTTTGTGAACCGTGTGGGGGTGAAGCATCCACTCTTCCGAGGGGACGTTGCTTCGAGATAGCATGTCTGCCCCTTGGTTCAGTTTGCCCGGCATGTGTACTGCTCTTAGAGAGCGAAGGTTGTGGTGTGCCCATACCAGGAGGTGTTTCACCAGTTTGAACAGAAGTTTTGAGGTGAGCCTGCCCTAGCGATTTATGTAAGATACCACTGTCATGCTGTTTGATCTGACCAAGACGTGGTGTCCCTTCAGGTCTGGTAGGAAAGTCTGAAAGGCTCGACAGACTGCCAGAATTTTCAGGCAGTTGATGTGTAGCTGACTTTCCTCGTTCGACCAGGAGCCGGTTTGCCTTCGCACAGAGCTCTCCCAACCTGTGTTGGAAGCATCTGTCGAGACCACTTTCCTTCTGGTAACCGCCCCCAGCACCACGCCAGACTGGAACCAATGAGGATTTCTCCAACGGGCCAGGGCTGACACGCAGGCCTGGCTCACCCTGATACATAGGCGTCCGTGATGCCAGGCATGGGCTGGTACTCGGTTTCAACCAGTAATGTGCCGCATGTGCAGCAGACCTAGCTGAAGTACTAGAGATGCAGAGACCAGGAGGCCCAGCATCCTCTGAAAAGGCCTGACGGTGGGAGAGGCTCTGATTTTGAAGGAGGGCGCAAGCTGCAGAATGGGCAGAGCGCGCTCAGACGTGACTGCTTCCCACATTTGGGCAGAGTCGAAAACTGTTCCCAGGAACGAAATCCGTTGGGGGGACAGCGAGCTCATGGCAAAATTGACCCAGGCACTCCAAGTGGCTGAGGAGCACTGATCTGTGCGAGTTTAGCTCCAGATTCCTTTCAGGATCTGTCTCAGAGGGACGAGGGCTGCATCCATGTACTTCATGAAAGTGCAAGGAGCCAGGGACAGACCGAATGGGAGGACCGTATACTGATATGCCACTCCCTCGAAGGCGAATCTCACATCTAGATAGCCCCCCATTACAGTCAATTCATGAAAGTATGGGTCTTCGTTGCTCCTTACTGAGATGGGAACCCCACCGCTGAAACGCGGGGTTCTGCGAGTGAATTGTGGAGAGTAATATCGTTTTATTATCCCCAAAACCCATTCTGACGCTCACAGGCCTTGGCCTGCATGGCAAGGGGTTCTATTAGTTCGAGCGACAGACCACTGTGTAGGGGCCTAGGGCTCGTGGTAAGTGGAAGAGAAATAGAGCTCTCTTTTTGAGAATGTTTGTGTTTTATTTTGTTTTCTATAACAGCATTTATTTGCATGAGAACGTGAAACTGAACAGGCCCAGAGGCTGCAACAAACACACTGCCTCCAGCACTGAGAACTGAACTGGGTGCTAGGGGGCATAAATGAGGCTTTTGGAGGGTGGTCCGGCTGCAGCTAGTGTTGTTTTTGGCGGCCTGTTTTAATTTTAGTTTTAGTCTAGTCTTTGTGTCAAGCTGTCATTTTAGTTTTTATTAGTTTTAGTCACGTTCATACTCTTTTTAGTGTAGTCTAGTTTTAGTCGACGAAAACTGATGACATTTTAGTCTAGTTTTAGTCGACGAAAGACATAGTCTAGTTTTAGTCAATGAAAATTGTATTTTAGTCTCTTTTTAGTAATGCAATTCTATTAACCCAGTCAATATGTATACCTAGTAGTATAGACAAAACCAAAATTTTCTTTTAGCCAAAACCATTTCAAAAAATCTTATCTTATTATAGTTAGCCTATTTTATTATATTATTGTTACCTTATAGACTCAAGAATACATCTATTCCAGACACAGAAGACGCTCTGATATGAATTTACAACATATTTATTTTACCAACCAAACATGTTAGAAGTAGGCTAGCCTACATACATGATGAAATGAAAGTTTTTCCAAATGTCATTTCTTCTTTTTCTCCCAAAGACGAATCCCTTTCTCTGTGTCAGACTTAACTGCGTTTGTTGTCGTTTATGCTAACGCCTGTTTCACACATAGGCCTACGTTTGCGGTGTGTGTTTTTTTTTCCCGCACCCATGTTAATAGGTGTTGTAGAAATTTTAATAGTCATTTATTCCTAATCTATTCAATGTGTAAAAGTATATGTGTGTACGTGCTTGTGCGTGACGTTTCAGGAATATATGGGACAGGACATCTTGACCTTAGGAATGGTCAGATTTGGCTGGTTTATTCCAGTACCAGTTTGTGTTATTAAGTAGAAACTGAACAGAAGTGGGGGCCTTATCTGGGTGGAAAAGTACAGCGAGTGAGAAGGAACCTTGAAAAGAGTATAAAAGCTGTCTCATGTCTTCCTGGTGCGCGCCACTCACTTCACAGAATGTAACGGCTGTGATGGCGACTGGGCCTTCTTGCAAGAATAAATATTTTCTTTTTATTAATTTGACTCTGAGTGTCTCTTACGCAGTGATGGTGTTTAACAGAAGTTTTTGCCACAACATTTGGTGTCAGAGTGGGATTCCTTGGCAGTACCTCCTGGACCTGAGAGCGGACGGTGTTTGGCCACCTGGACTGAGCAGTTCCAGCTCTACCTCGTAAGTTTCAGAGAGAGGGGCCGACCGCTATCAGGGCCAGGAGAAGCTCCACTGGAATCAGATGAAAACGAACCCGTGGCAACTCAAGACATCTCTGGTAAGAGACGGCTAAAATATTTTTCTTTTGGGCTAAAATATTTTTCAAAGAGTGAAACTGAAACCATACTGGCTGAGGGCTGTTTCTGTGGTACGTAATCTGAGATTAATTGAGATCTATATATAGATCAAGAAATTTCAAACAGATACGAGGGAAAATAATCTGAGATTAATTGAGGTCTGTGACAGATCAAGAAATTTCAAGCAGATAAATAATCTGGGATTAATTGAGAACTGTGACAGATCAAGAGATTTCAAACAGATAGGTAACCTGAAAATGAGTTGTTCCACCACGGAGCAATTTGTTTTTAGGTGCTGAGGCTAATTAGGGGGAACCAGAACAATCGTAACAGATTTTTTGGTTAACCATAGTTAGGAGGGCACTAATAGTGCAACCCGACCGATTTGGGTTAAAAGAAAAGAATCGGGTTTGTTGGGGACGCCTAACAGACTAAAGAAAACGCGCGTTGAAGAGAAATCCACAGAGAACAGAGAAGCAGCAGTATGGGGATGTCTCAAAAGCAAGCTTGCGAAATTTGGTACACCGGTTTTCTGTCAAATGAGATAAAATTAAGGGCAGAAATGTATGATATTGAGCGCCACAAGATTAAAGGTGGTGCGGGGAACAGTTGAACAGGGCAGTGAGAAATAAAAGTGTCTGCGTTCAACATGTGTGTAAAAATGTGAACAGATAATGAAATGTTGGCTTGAAGATAAAATGTCGAACTGCCAGGAGAAATAATGTTTTTACTTCTTCATCCAGTAAATGGATGCATGACATTAGATGTCTATAGAACTTAAAGTTATACGATAAGGATTGAAGTAGCAAGCAGCAATAAGGCTGTCTGTGTGAAATAGAGTGATAGAGTGATAGAAAAAGAGAGAACTGTAAGTGAGAAATTTGATGGAAGAGGGAAGTGAAGGGAAAACAAGAAGGTTGGTGTGTGAGATATGTTTATGTGGGGATTGTGCAAACAATCATGTACTGGTTAGATAATGAAGGAACTGGCATGTTTGAGAAAAGAAAGGAGAGGATACAGAATGAAAATGGCATGTAGGGGAAGATTGAGATGAAATATAGTAGGAAAAAAACTATATGTGATGAAAATAAAATGTCAGACAGAATTTATGGAAGTCAAATTAACTGTTTAATTGGTATGAGAATACAGTTTTAGAATAAAATAAGGCATTGTATGATTGACAGGAATTAACATGACATGAATGTTTTAAGCAGTATGGGGAAACAATTCAATATTTTTTATGGTAAAATAAAGATTGAAATTAGGTTTAGTTTTAGTTTGACAAACATTGTTTTTGAACCTAAGGGGTCTATAATGGGGTAGCATATCCTGGTGTTTATGATTGCAGACAATGTCTGTATTTAATATCTGAGGAGTGACTGAGGGTTCGATCAAGGTCGAGAGTACAGGAGCAGCCTTCTTATTCAGCCCGGCTTTTGGATGTTAGATATGCACTTGTTCTGTAATCAGTGTTGATGATAATAGCAAATTAGTAAAATGTAAAGACAGCTATGTCCAAAGATTCCGAAAAAATCAATAATTAATGTTGTGCCAATAATAATGATGAAGATTATGATTCGTCTATTGTTGTATCTGCCACTGGTGGACTGTAAAAGAATATGGAGCACTGCTTATCAGTGGCTCTGTTTGCATTCCTAAATGGAACACACTGCTTCAAGGGTGTGCAGTAAGTTAGAGCAGACGGAGTTTTTACTATTAATTGTGGTCAGCAGGACCATTTAACATGTAAATGCCCACTGAGAGAGTGGTTGAAAATGTGATATTGACACATTTCTGGTAATAATGTGGGTTTGAAAGTAGATCAGTGTTTAAGTGAAGACGATATTAACATTTTCGTCAGAGAAAGAATAAGAGATAAAAACAAGGTCAAAAGATTGAAGTCTTAAAGTGAATCCTTTGAAAAATATCTATAATTGTATTTTTTTTTTTTTTTACGTGAATTGATGAATACAGTTTGATGTAAAATTAATGACTCCAACAAATGGGAGTTGCAGAAAGGTAACTAAAAGTATGATTGTGTTTTAATGCAACATTTTGAAAAAGGATTCAGGTAATATAGAGAGACAAATCTTACGGATGATTTATAATAACTGTGAAAGATGCAGAGTAGCCTTGTCAAATTTAGTGTGAATCCTGATTGGAGATTGATAAACTCTAGAAAAAAACTTTGAAGACATATTAAGCTATGGTAATTGAGAACTTGACAATTAAAATTGAGATGAAATGTGAAATGTTATTGAGAACTAGAATAATTATTTAAGATCAAATAAGCAGAAGCAGTTGGTTACTGAATTAACAGTTGATAAATGTAAAATGTGTAGAAAGGCATCTGATTAAACAAACAGCTTGAAAACTGTTGACCATGAAAGAACTAGAAGCTGATGTTTTGCTTTCAAAAGATAAGTTTGTTATTGGCTGTAATGAAACAGGTTGCTTATCTGAATCTGATGTCTGCTGTGGCTGTAAACGGCCAGTACGACAGACACATTTGAGTGGAAATCTGTAATGTCTAAATAAAGACAACTATAAAATTATGTTTATTTGGAAACAAATGTCATTTCTGGCAAAGATGCCTTAAGCTGGGATAGTTAAAAGATTATAGATAAAAGTTTAATGATTTTGTTGAAGTTAGAAGTTTATGAGAGAACAGTGTACCAATCCTGAGTGCCTCAGAGTCTCTCTCAGTCAATTTCAGCTAACAGGCTGTTATCTGACCCTGTGTCATAAGTAATAATAAGCTATTTATAGTAAAAGCACAGTGTCTCAGTTGAAAAAATCAGACACAGAGATGTAAAAGAAATCATTGCCATTAAGAGGGCAATTTGTATTTGTGAATGTTTTAAATGTAAAACTGAACGAATTTAAAGAAGTCTTTAAAATAATAATACAGATCTTAAATGATAGAAATAACATTTTTGATTATTTTATTTTAGGACCAGTAACTTCTTTGTCTTATCTTAAGTCTCCACCATTGAAACAGGCCCGATGGCTACGGTTACACATGTACAGTAACAGTACACTGAATGTATGGTTGTGAACTAAATTCACTGAGGGTAATCTAAGTAGCTAGGTTGATGATTTTAAGATGGTTAATGGATTTAAGTGATTAAATACTGCTGTTATTAACCTGTCTCCCTGTGAACACTATTAGGCAATCAGAATGGCTCTGGTGACTCTTGAACGTGCCTTTCCTAAGCTCCAGAAAGCAGCTGAGTTCTGTTAAAGGAAACTGATTGTGTGATGGGAGAGAGCGGTCACCAGTTTGTGAGCGGTACCAGTGTGTACGTGGCTACTCAATGACAGGATGATCTTCCTGGCCAGGGGACAGCCTTACGCAGGGGGTCACGGACATTGGGCACCTCAGGACGGGGGTGTGTACATGCAAGAAAGGTATGAGAGTTGAGCGCTGACTACTGGAGGCCACTGGGGTCAGCAGAGCATTGAGGGTGAGATGCGCTGTGACGAGTTGCGGCAGTCTGACCCAAGAGAATGTGAGTTCCTCTATACCACTTGCCAGAAGAAACCGCATAATCGTACGCTTGTTTTTCATTGTGACAAGTGTCTGCAATTAAGCCAGGGGGACAACACCCTGAAGAGAAAATTATAGATAAAGAGCTATGGGGGAGTTCAAGAGCCACCTGAAACATGAGGGGATTGCCATTATTTGTGATGGGAGACAGGAACAAAACTTTTTATGTATTGGCTGCCTCATGGGCAAGAATAAGAAAATTTATAGAAGTGTTGATTTTGAACTAATGTGTTTATAACATAGTTTTAACTCCTGAAGGTCATTTGACATGGTGGAGGGCTAAAGATGAAGACAGCTTTTGATTTGAGAAAAGTCTAGATAACAAAATTTAATGGTAAAAGGATAGTGATTAATTTAATGTAATTATTATTTGTTAATAAGAGAGAGAGACTGTTTGAGTGGAGGAAGGGATGGTAAACTGTGTCTGTCTTTCTGTTGTCGGCCTGCTAGAGCAAGCTGAAGCAAAATAATGATAAGGAAAAATTAAACAAAGCAACCCAGCAGGCTGAAAATCTAATGAATAATGAACAGAAATGCTTTGGAACTGGTTAAGAGACCATGTAAAATTAGGTAAAAGCTGCAGAAAATGTGAAGTTTAAAATCTTATTTAAAAGTTAAATCTTTTTAGCAATAATATATAAAAGAAAGAGTTAATATTGAAAAAAGCGAACATTGAAAATGAGCATTTAACATATGTGTGTCTAGTATGAGTGTGTGTGATGGTGACAGCACTTTAGGTCTTGTATGTATTAGTTGAGGGTACTAATATTCCACCTGAATAGTGAGTATATTGTTTCATCATTACAGATGGGTTGAGGCAAATGACAAATTTTAAAGAAGGCGATAATTGTGAGTGGATCAGATGAAAGATGATACAGAACATAGGACGAGCTTTAAGTTGATTGGTCATCAAGCTCTGTCTGGTATTAATTACTTTTTGTTGATTTGAATTACGTTCTGGATCAGTTTAAGTATTTATGTAAATTGGAATTGTGGAGTTGTAGATCACCATCTGGCATGGGCTGAGATAAATGAAAATGTTATAGATTTGATGGCAACAACAAAGTGACACATTGGCTGAGTCAATATCAAATATGAAGAGAGCCCCTAAAAATGTATGATTATTGTGGGCAGAAGGATGAGAATGTTATTTGACTGACATTGACCAAGTCTGTACACCACGACCTGACTTGATAGAAACAATTGATGACTTTGAAAATGTTTTTAGATGACTGATTTAAGAGACCAAACAACAAGCCCGAAAAGCAGGATACGCTGTGAGGCTCAGGGCCTTTGCCCTTCAAATACTTCGTTGAGCAGATGATAATGTGGCTTTAAGTGAAGAATGTAATATTTTTGTTTCAGAGACAGCAAAAGATGTCTGGAGGAAATTTGTCTGAAGGACAACTTTTGGGTTAGCGTTGATGCAAACTTTATCAAAACACTATGTTAAATGTTATGTTAAATTGATGCTCGAGTTGTGTCGTGCATCAAGAGGGAGATGGTATAACAATTGCCAAATATGGTTTACTAAGGGACAATATATGTGGGGAGGACACTGGGTCTAATTGGGTAAAAGGCCGTCCCAAACAAAATTTGCTTTCTGTAAATGTATTTGCAGGACTGTTTCAACAGGAAACGCCGGGGCAGATGTGGCAGCGAAGGTCACGGCAGAACAGTAGACAAAAGAAACTACGTGTAGTTTTACTATCTGAAAATAACCTCGACATTTTGTTTTCTTTACAGAGAATGGAGCAGAGCATAACTTAAAATTTTCCTTTCACAGAATGTCAAGATTGGATTGCAGCTAACAGAATGATTCTGGTCCAAAATGTATAAATATTGTGTTGTTGACATGTGAAAATTCCACAGGTCACACCAGAAGGACGACCAGCAGCACTAACAAAACACTTAAGATCTCCATTCACAGGTGACAGAGGCTATGGTCCACTCCACAAACAAGGTTGCAAGGATGGAGATTGCAACACCACCGTCCAAACATCTCACCTTAAACAACGCCAACGAGATTTGATTGGTCACTGATTAATTAGAAAGTATTTTAGGAAAATGAATGGATTGTTTGATTACTCTTTGGGGTTTCGGGGGTAGGATTGTCAATATTGTGTGTTTTCCAGCTCAGTTAAATTGGTAAAATGACAGTTTTATCCAAATGATGATGACAATGACAAGAAATGATGATGATGATTCTAGTAGTGGAAGCTACAGTGACATGGGTTAGACATTTGGTGTTTGTTTTTCTTTTCTTTTTCTTCTTCCTATGAATGTTTTTGTTATGAACAGATGGTTAAAAGCTGTGCTTATCCGCTATGTGATAAGGTACAAGGAGAGGGTTTTGAAATGAAGGGTTTTATTATACTTTTCTTATACTTTATATTTTGATGTAACCACTGTGGATTGATGATTTGTTGTTTTTCTAACTAGTCTGTACACTATTTCTTATTTAACTAAGGTGACTGAGGTCAAGCTATGCTTGGGGTACAACAACAGTGATTGTTTATCTAGCCCGGCTTTAGTTGAATTCTTTATCTGCTTGCTAATACTTAAGGGACTATCCTTACAAAAACAGCCTAAGCTTTTTCTTTTCAAAATGTTATTTTCACAAATGTTTAAGAAGAGTGATCAGTTATGTGAAAACAGAGATGAAGAGTAGTGTGATGATATGACTTAAAATTTGTCTTTTTGTTTATTATTGTGATTATGGGTAATCTGAATGATAAAAAGTGTGGAATTGTTGTAGAAATTTTAATAGTCATTTATTCCTAATCTATTCAATGTGTAAAAGTATATGTGTGTACGTGCTTGTGCGTGACGTTTCAGGAATATATGGGACAGGACATCTTGACCTTAGGAATGGTCAGATTTGGCTGGTTTATTCCAGTACCAGTTTGTGTTATTAAGTAGAAACTGAACAGAAGTGGGGGCCTTATCTGGGTGGAAAAGTACAGCGAGTGAGAAGGAACCTTGAAAAGAGTATAAAAGCTGTCTCATGTCTTCCTGGTGCGCGCCACTCACTTCACAGAATGTAACGGCTGTGATGGCGACTGGGCCTTCTTGCAAGAATAAATATTTCTCTTTTTATTAATTTGACTCTGAGTGTCTCTTACGCAGTGATGGTGTTTAACAGAAGTTTTTGCCACAACATAGGTTAGAGCGCTCACTACCGCACGCGGAGGCAATGCGCTCCAGGAGCGGTGCGTGCATAACAGCAGAGCAGAGATCTACACAGTACCTCAACAACGCGGCATAATGGATGTAGGCTAGAAATATTGATTTGAAATAAAAAATAGAGAATAAATGTTGTGATTGTGGAACAGCCGTAGATCAGTTGTGCACTGCAAACGCAGCACATGTGAAAACACAATAGCGCGTGCTGCTCCTGCATACACACCGCACATACACACTATGCACAGAGTATGTGTGAAACAGCCGTAACTCACGCAGCTGCATCTTCTAAATAATGCTGCGAGTGGGGCTTGAGGATGTGATGTCGCCTGCGTCTGCGCAGTGCGATCTGATGCAGCCCCTGAAGTGAAACACAGGAAACAGAAATGCTGCATAATAATAACGCAAGTAAACAAGACGAAATAACGTTAAATAACATTTCATCTCGTCTCGTTTTGGTCAACGAAAATGAAGAGACATTTTAGCATAGTTTTTATTTTGTAAACCACATTTAGTCTCGTTTTTATTCGTCAACATGACCAGCATTTACGTTGCGTCTCGTTTTCGTCACGTGATAAAGGTTCGTTGACGAAGATATTTCGTCATAATTTTCGTTGACGAAAGCAACACTAGCTGCAGCGAGACATAGCCTCCTCCTCTTCCTTCCTGGCAGATCAGGACGACTTCTGAGGCGCTGGGTCCAGCGTTATCTTAGGCCGGGGTTCCTGGCACTTCGGGAAGGGCTGCCGTTTTCCAGAACACGAGCGCTACCGAGGCTTAGGCTGTGGTGCAGGCTGAGCAGTCGAGGGCATGGGTTTTACAGCATGCTGAGTCGGCGCAGTCCTGGGGCGACTCGGAACATTATGGGAGCTTGAAGGCTTGGAGAGGAAGTGTCGCATAGCCTAGGACGACTTCTGTGCCATGGTGAAGCGCCCTGCGAAGCTTTCATTGGCGGGTCCGAAGAGGCCGGTGGGGGAGATTGGAGTCAAGAGTCAAGTTCTCTGTCAAGTTAAGCCACATGTGGTGCTCCAGCACCACCATGCTGGCCATGGATCTTCCAATAGCCTCTGCTGTCATTTTAGTAGTGTGCAGAGCCAGGTCAGTTGCGTTGCGCAGCTATCTAAATGTGGCCGGGTTGGGTCCAGACTCTTCCATGCTGCGGAGGAGTTTGGTCTGGTAGACCTGTAGCATGACTTCATGAGCTTGTTGTGGACCGGAAAAAAAGGCGCTGCTCGCTGACGAGGGGCCTGATGGCTCCCTGCAGGAACCACTCGTCTAACTGGCTGCATGTGGGCTCTTCAGGGGCAGCCCAAACAAGTCCAAGTTCTTCGACAGCTTTGAAAAGGATACGAAGAAAAGCTCAGCGTCAATCCCAGATCTTGCGTCGGTTGATTTTCTAAGCAGCAAGGGGCGTGGTCATCTACAGAGCCCTACCAATCCTTGGCATCAGAGGCCGCCAACAACATGCTGTCGTCATTAAGATCCTCATCGGATTCTTGTATATTACTATATTGGCTGTTTATTAGTACATATTAATACCATATTAAACTACCTTACTAAATATTAATAAGCATTAATTAGGAGTTTGAGGCAAAAGTCGTAGTTAATTGTGAGAATTGGACCCTAATCTAAAGTGTGCCAATAATTTTTTTTGTACTTACTTTCCATTTCTCTGTACAGTTTGTCCATATACAGTACAGAATAGTAGCAGACTGCTGCATTGTCATATTTGTGCATTATTCCTTGCAGCTGGTTCCAGTTTCATGCCACACTGAGCAATGACAGGAAGTACTGTATCAGCCCCAGTAAATGCCACTTTACTTTATCACATCAAGACTGCATAACCACAGGCAATAAATGCAGTGCCTCCGTAATTACATTTCCTTAACATGAATTCATCACTTACTTGATAATGGAAAAACATACTAATTATATTGATAATATATTAATTGAAATGTAATGCAAATATGATCTGACCAAATTAGGCCATACGGTTGCTCTTAGCTTTCTGCTTGAGCGATTGAATAACTCTTTTGGAGGGAACGTGGGCAAGGGATTATGTTGTGCTGAGTGTTGATGCTGATGGGACGGGACTGCTCTCTCCATTAGAAGACCAGTATTCCCCCCCGCCCCCCATGTGCAGCTCCTGTCAGCTGCTAATATGTGAAGCTGTTTTGAAGTTTAGACAAGTTTGTGGTGCGTTCTTATGAGAGACAATCTTTTTTATTATTTGACCTACACTGTAAATATTTTTTTATGAAGTTGTAACAATTTTTTCAGTTTAGAGTGTGATTTAGATACGCAGACCTAGGATCTGGAAACCAATGTGAAATCTAATGGTACGTCGTCTTTAAGTAGTAAAATTGGAAAAAAATTAGATGATGGATTTGGATAATTGGGATGTTTGATACTACTTTCATGTCCGATCCTGATGATACCAATACTGCAATCTTGTGTATCTGCCAATATCATTGTCAATCCGATACAGTGCAGTTTTTTTCTTGATAATTTCAGAATATCTATACTTCACTAACTACACATTACCAAAGTCCTTTAAGACAAGTCATTTCACTCGGTGGCCATCTTTAAAACGCCTATCGGCATGCAAGTGCAGCTCTTATCTCTTTGAATGGGAAAACAACAAATTCTCTTCAACTGTTCGCCAAGCTTATAACAAAACATATTTGAAACACCAATACACTGACAACTCACACGAACTACACTCACATTCAAACTCAAATTTGACAACAAAAACAATTTGGTGCGCTGTATGTTTATCCCTTTATGAGGACTCTCCATAACATAAATGTGTTTTCTATACTTACAATACTTAATTCTATCCCTACACACACCTACCCACTAAACCTACCATCACAGACACACTCTGCATCACTCAAAAAAAAAAAAAAAAAACACATTTGTATATTTTATAGACATTTTGTGCCCAATGGGAACCTCTATTAGGCCCACCAATTACTCAGTCCACCATAGTGCTTTCATTCAGTTACTAAGCCTCCAACAATTATAACATCCCTAAAAACAGGTCTTGACCCTCAAACAGGCCTTTACAGGGGTCTCAGAAAGTGAGGACTGGCCAAATTGTCCTCACTTTACTCTCTTTGTCCTTACTCCAATGGTCTAAAACTCAAACTGGTCCTCACAAACATAGTTGTACACACACACACACACACACACACACACACACACACACACACACACACACACACACACACACACACACACACACACACACACACACACACACACACACACACACACACACACACACAACACACACACACACACACATGTCTGGTGCGCTGTGTGCTCATCTTTATGAGGACTCTCCATAGACATAATGGTTTTTATACTGTACAAACTGTATATTCTGTCCCCTTACACTAACCCTACCCCTAAACCTACCCATCACAGAAACCTTTCTGCATTTTTTACTCTTTTTGAAAAAAATGAAAAAAAAACTCATTTTGTATGATTTATAAGCTTTTGTGCCCATGGGGACCTCTATTTAGGTCCCCACAGTGACTCGAGTCCCCATGAGTCTGTGTGCATTCAGGTTTAAGTCCCCAACAGGATAGAAAAACATGTCCACAACACACACACACGTAACCGTGCCAAAACGATTGCAAGTAGATACCGTGGAAATTGCATCGGTCCACAATTTATGTGCATATTTACAGTCTAAACTAGTTTACTGGGAATGATGAGTTTAATTAGTTCTCTACTCAGTTTATTCTTAACTCAATGTACTACCAAGACTTTCATAATCACCAATAACTCCAGCAAAATCCAGCCTTACTTAACAACGACCTTTGTTCGGACTGGCATAATTTAGGAACATTGGACATTAGCCATTCATGTTTTATGGAAACAAGTGATTGAAATGGTACTGACAAATTTTAAATTTACACTTATTTAATTATATACTAAAGTACTGTTCACAAATAAGATGGAGGCTTCAGAATACAATTGAAATGCTGCTTCTATAAATCAATGGTGAAAACTTTTAGCTAACATACATGTATGGGTAATGCACGTATTGGTTAGTCCTTGGATCCGATCCGGCAAAGGATTTTACCGTCGTAGATGAACAGCCATCCCCTATGTATTCTAACCTATTATATTTTAGGTTTCAGTACTATGACTGTCATCTTTTGTATTTGAAACATGAGCACGAGATGTTTTTAATACTGCGACTTTAGAATCATTTAGACTGGTTTGTATATGAGACGAGTATTTGGATAATTTTACTTAGATTGGGATACGTACATGGAAGCTTTTCCGAACATAAGAATTTGACAAGTAATTACTTAATTACTAGCTACATAACCTACAGCTAATATTAAAGAGTTGTTGACATCAGCTAAATTTACTTATATTCGCTAAGAGTTTTATCTAAAGTGGACAATCTAAAATTAAAGTTTTCCCACGATTTAATCTTTATTCCATAATTCTAATTTCAAGTGAAGGATTTGTGTATTGTGTAAATGTATATTTCATTTAATGTTACATTGGGTTAAGCAGATTAGCCATTCTTGCATTAGGAATAAAATCCTGCTAATTATTCAATATCTTACAAATTTTTCTCCTTCATTTAACCCCCTCATAAATTATTAAAAGGTTTGAAATGAATCATATTATTTAATTGTATCCACTGGATAAAAATCAAATGATTTTTCCTTTTAAATTGGGCAACTAAATCACAGCAACTTTCTGTTTTTTTCACGATTGTGAATTATATCATCAATCGACATTTATATTGGACAATACCGTTTTCTTAATTCATTCTGTGCGAAAAATTATTAGTTCTTCTGTTGTTTGCGTAACTCTTAACAGCATATCTGGTTGCATACACATTACATACATAATTTTCTCAATCACCAGCAATGTCATGTCATTTGCAAATTTTACAAGTACATCTATGATTAAAAGTCACGTTGGTTCTTGAAGTTTTGTCGCTATGTTGCTTTAAGTGGAATCTGATTTTTACTTCCGTTAAGTGATATTCTGGCCGGGTGCATAAACCTACGAATAGTTACATTCGCCATCATAATTTTTCTTTCTGACTTTAAATGAAATGAAGGCAGACGAATATTACTTTAATGCCATATTGATGGGAATTTCTTTAATCATTTCATGTTAGAATAGGTTAAGAATATACTTATCAAGTTTATTTAGAATAATTGTTTGTAATCTTAACTAAAAATTCTTTGACTCTGAAATATCTATGCTTTAATAACCTTGAGCTGACGTTGGTAGCAAATCCCGCCCAACAGAGCGATTAAGTGCACGCACTGAGACGAGAGAGGTATGTATCAAATCATCTTAGATAAGAGAATAACAATGTCTAATATGAAAAAACGGTGGAGTATCCCTTTAAATTCTAGTTACTGTGTGAATGATGAGTTTTATTTAGTTCTCTACTCCAGTGATCTCACTCAATAGCGACAACAACACCTTTCAGAATCACCAATAAACTCCAGCAAAATACAGCCATTATTAACAAAACCTAGACCATTATGTTCAGACTATGCATAATAATAGGAACATTGGAACATCAATGAGCAACGGTTTTACTGAACACAACACGCTGTTTGAAAATGGATATCTGACATTTTTAAATTTAACAACTTAATATACTTATATACTTAATAGTCTGTTCCTCAAATAAAGCAATTGAAGGGCTTCAGAATACTTGAAATATAATGCACAAAACCTCCAATGGTGGTCCTTTTTTTGAGCTAACAACCATAGTCATGGGTAATGCACAGTATTCGGTTTAGTCTGACTGATACCCGATCCGACAAAAAGGTTTGTACCGGTACGGAGTATCGGATCAGCGCATCCCTATTGGATAATAGTGTAAAACCTATTATATATTTGGTTTCAGTCTATATGGATATTGTCATCTGTTTGATATTTGAAACTGAATTGAGGCACGGTTGTTTTAATAATTAACTGCACACATTTTAAGACTCCATTTAGAGCTGCCGTTTTATATGTAGATGGTATTTGGATATATTTTACTTGGATTGCATTTACGGTTACACTTTAGACATTCTACGAACTATAAGTAACTTTGCAAGTACATTCTACTTATTCTACTAGCCCTAACACTAACCCTTACAGTCTAATATCTAATGAGAGGTAGTTGACATGCAGCTGCAAAGTTACTTATAGTTCGTAGAATGTCTAAAGTGGACAATCAAAATAAAGTGTCACCACATTTACTCCTTTATTCCAGTAATTCTCAATTCTCAGGTGAAGGTCTGATTTCTCGTATCTGTGCTAAATGTATATTTCCACATTTATGTATTACATAAGGGGTTGCGTTAATGCCATTTCTGCAATTTACTGAATTTTAATAATCTTGACAAATAATTCAACATGCTTTCCAGCATTTCTTGTCTCCTTTCTTTATAACCCCCTCATAAATTATGTTAATAAGGTTTAGAAATGAATACAATTATTATTTTAATTGTAATCCACTGGATAAAAATCGATAATGGATTTTTCTTTTTTTAAATTGGGCAAACAAATCACAAGAACTGTTTCTGTTTCTTTTTCACGTTGTGAGATCAAGACTCCACAACACAATGAATGAAAGACTCAGTCCGTCAAAGCGGATTAAAGTATATAATTGTTTGTTGTTTGCGTAACCTCATTACGTTATGCAGATAATGTGAAACACGTTTACATACAAATTTGTCTCAGATCACCAGCAAAATTCCAGGCTAATTGTGCCAATTACAAGTTCATTCTCATCTTTGAATGTAGCTGGTCTTGAATGTTTTTTGCTCCTGCTATTGTTTGCTCTTCCTTTTAATCTGTTTTTTACTTCGTTTTACGTGAAGTCTGGCCGGCTGCATAAACCTCTAAGACTAGTCTTACAAGTTAGACATCACATTTGTTTCTTTTTGATTTAAATGAAATGAAGGCATGACGGAATAGTTCACTTTAGTGTCGTGCCAAAGGGATTTCATTTAAATGCATTTCATTGTGTAGATTAGGTCTTAAGAATAGTTATACTTAATCCACAGTTTTACTAAGAATAATGTTCAAAATCCTTGAACCGAAAAATTCTTTATCTGTCAGATACTCTATTGTCTTTAATAACCGTAGTGGAGGCTGACGGTGTGGTAGCCAAAATCTCCACACTGCTTTAAGCTCACAGTTATTCATGAAACCTTTTCTGTCATCCACAAAGTTCTCTCAATAGAACACGACTCATCTTATTCTGGCTGAAGTTTGATCAAGGTCAGTCATCATCTTATTGGAATGTTTTTGTTCTAATCCTTTCTTTTTAAGTTAGCCTCAACTGCACTGCTTTTTCTCAAGCTTCTGATATGCGTGGTTATGCCGTTTATGAGGTCATCACTTTCTCTGTTCAATTTTATCTCAGTCTCTTATTCTCTGTTCAAATAAGCGACAGCTCTTAGTACATCTGAAAGCTTACAGTAGATAATGTATCTTGAAGCAGTGAAAGTATCAAATCTGAATTATGATTTAACCAACCAGTGGCCTGTGAGTTCAGATTGCTGTCTTGAGTAAGCTCTCACTCTTTTGTGGATATATATATTTTTTTGTCATTTAAAGGGGACTACGTTTTTATTTTACCTTACCCTTTCCTTTAGTGTGTATTAGCATAGCTTTACATGCTTGCTGTAAACAATCTGCAAAGTTACAATGCACGAAGTCCATGTCAAATCTCTCCAACAGAAAACGCCTGCCTTAAATGCCTCATTTGTAGTCCTGCCATTGTTTCCGTAACGTGGCTACATCAACTTGTAACACATTTGCATAATACCTCAAAGGTAGTTCTAAAGCCTGGAAGAGTTCATCTTATATTTAGGGAAAAACATCATTACATGGACTTCCAGAGGAAGATTTTTTTTCTTTTTTTCTCAAACGACTTGTTTCTAAACTGTGGAGAACAGTACAGGTCAGTGTGCTAACTGAGAAACGACTCTGAAATTGTTGACATCACATCTGAAATGTAAGAGAGGTATAAATTATACAACTGTGAAACGTTGTGCTTGTGAAGTTGGTTCGGGTCGATCTGCTTGCTCTTATTGACTGTGTCTTGACTTACAGTTATGGTAACATTTCAGACCAACGCTTTAAGCGATTGACCAATTACAATAGACTGGGCTCGGATGACCCATGAGAGTAGATTGGGCTTTTTAGAAGGCTGTTTTTTAAAGAAACCAAAACTAATATACAAAAAAAAAAAAAAAAACTGAACGTGTCTCCAGAGAGGAAACTGATCTGCTCGTGCACGAGGTTTAAAGCGTGCAAGCAGACCATCTATGGGACAAGCCATATCTTTATGTACATAATATTAATCTTTTACATTGTAATCCTTTTATTTGTAAAATTTGGCATGTTTGTGTGCCGGGTCAGGTGTATGATGGGGCCGTGGTCTTCCACGAAGGGCAAAAAGGACCTTATAAATCACTTGTTACACTATTTTATCACCAAATATTGGATTAAATCTTTTTGTAAACTTGTTTTCTTTCAGTTAGGACAGGTTTTGTATTTATTTTTGAAACTGATTGTTCATAGGCCTTATTGATCTGAGCCTCACTGATTTGAGAATAAAGTTAATCTCTGTGAAAAAGAAAGCCTGTAATACTCAAAATAGTTTGTTTGTGCACTTGAATGTGTGTGTATGTTTGCAGACGCACAAGTATGCATGTATCCACACATGTGCAGGTCCGAAGCCTTTATTTTTTCAAGCCCACATGTACATACGTGAACATAAACACAATGAACACACTCCTGAACACAAATTTTTTCTCTGATTTTCAAGTCCCCCATTAATTTTTGACCAATATAAGCCCAGATCAATGAGGCCTACGATCAATCAGTTTGAAGAAAACAAATTGACAAAAAGATTGAATCCAATATTTGGTGAGAAAATAGCATAACGAGATTTATAAGCAATTTTTTTTGCAGGCCGGTCATTTTTGATAAGGAACATCACAAGTGTGACTTTGTGCCATTTTGTACAAAATAAATGCATTCAAAAAAAAAAATCCTGGTTAAACATTAAAGCACACTAGTGTGATGAAAAATGACCCCCCCATATTTTATGTACAAAATTATTCACAAATATTGCTTTTTTTTTACATACAAAAAAGAGGCATGTAAGCTCAGTAGATAAATAAGGCCTATGGCTGCTCAATTCCCCCCAAAAATAAAAAAACTTATCCTAATTGTAAGAAAACAAGTTGAATAAAAGATTGAATCCAATATTTGTCGATGATGTCAGCATAATGAGAGATTTAAGCCATTTAAGCCATTTTTTGTTGGCTGGTCATTTTTGACAGGAACACCTCGAGTGTTACAATGTGAAAAAGTTATTTTTTTTTAAATAAAAAGTATCAGCTTATTTTGGCAAGTTGTTAAACTCTGGGTGAGTAAAGTCAGTAAATTTTTTGTCCAATGCAATAACATCAACTAGCATTTTTGGGTACGGGAAAATCCTCTTCAGGTCAAAATGACCCAAACACAACATAAGGGCTAGTGTAATCGAATTATAATTTCAAGGATGTTTTAATATTATTTTAAGTGAAAACGTACTTGACCTCAACTTCTATCAAATCAAGGGAAGAAGCTTTCCTCAGTGTCACATCATATATTGATGATACTTGATGCCATTTTCCTTGCATCCCCAATTAGGAATGTTTTTTTTACTTTGTGTTTAATGTATGTACATTTTAAAGCTCTTGGTTTTGGGAACTTTTTTATGGTTGCAGTTCAGTGTCCTCAAGCTAAATCAGGGCTAAATTAAAACCTTGTCAGCAAAGTAAAGAAATCAGAGCTGGGTTGTTTTTAGTTTAGTTTCTCCGGCACAGGAGCAGAGGTTACATGCATTTCTTTTTTGAAGTTTAATAGCCTGTAGGCTTGGACTCCAAGATTACAAATACTCACAGCAGAATCAATAGTCCTCTACTAAAGGGGGGTGTTCGAACATCTTACACAATAACACA
Organism: Chrosomus eos; assembly: GCA_036326025.1. Classification (NCBI taxonomy): domain Eukaryota; kingdom Metazoa; phylum Chordata; class Actinopteri; order Cypriniformes; family Leuciscidae; genus Chrosomus; species Chrosomus eos. The sequence goes on from CM070839.1 coordinate 29,667,406, forward strand.
TGTTCTTTTTTAAGAAGTAACCTTCTAAGAGCTCTTCAGCTGTTAGTGAAATCTGAGCACCATTTCAGGTTCTTTTAAAAGTTTTTTGCTCTTAAAGGAATAGTTTACCTAAAAAAAAGACATTTTTTTGAAGAATGTATAAGCTGCTCTTTTCTTTTACAATGAAAGTGAATGGTCACCAGGGGCTGTCAAGCTTAAAAAAATGACAAATCATTATTAAAATGGACCATATGACTTACTTGAGTTACTTGTTTATCTTCTGAAGTCATACAATAACACTGTACGATAATCTTTAATTTTACAGATTTTTGGATGACCATTCATTTCTGGTCACCATTCACTTGCGTTATATGGAAAGAGCAGAGTGAACATCATGACTTCACTGAAAGTTTTTTAGAAAGTGAAAACAATAGTCTCGTCATTTCCACTAATGTGACATAGATTTTTTCCCTCTTTTCAGAGAGTATATATTGAGATTTCCACCACTGCTGTCTCTGCTGAACCTTTTTTCCTCTCTGTGTGTCCTCTTTCCGTCAGTTTAATCAACGTTTTTAATTACTGACACTTTCAGTCGCCTTGTGTTCGTTCGGTTGTCACCTTCGGGAGATCCTGCCATGGAGGAAAAAAAGGAGACCGAAAAAAGTACTGTTTCTTCCCGTGGGTGTTGGAACAGGCTTGGTAATAACCAGCCGCTGCCAGTCAGTCAACTCTGTTGCCAGCTCACATCTCCGCATGGACCGCTGGGTTTTTCCAACATTGTCTTGATAAATGGATTTTTGCATTGACTCGAATGTGTCCTCTTAAGATGGGTGGGACAAGGACGCTTGGGCTTACATTCCATCAAGCCTTAGTCACATCATCAGGGTCAAATAAGCATGTAGCCTAGTTTCTCTCAGGTTTTCTTGCAGTGCTATTGGACGAGGTTATTATTGCGAGGAAATTATTTTCACTATGAAGTAAACAAAAAAAAATTCAAGATATTTTTGGCCATTGTTGTTTGTGAGTGGTCTACAGCCACTCCATCCATCCATCCATCCATCCATCCATCCATCCATCCATCCATCCATCCATCCATCCATCCATCCATCCATCCATCCATCCATCCATCCATCCATCCATCCATCCATCCATCCATCCATCCATCCATCCATCCATCCATCCATCCATCCATCTCCATCCATCCATCCATCCATCCATCCATCCATCCATCCATCCATCCATCCATCCATCCATCGGGCCCTGGTGCTTTGCTATTGTTTAGAAAAAACTATATACTTATATTTTATTCTTCACCTCCCTGTGATAACAGAAAGCTTTTTAACACCTAAAGCAACTGGGAAATACATGTAGCATGACGTCCAAAGCAAACTACAATGCAAACAGCATTTTAGAGTACTATGCAGGGTTGAAGACAAAAAGGCTGTGGAGATTTTGATCTTTTATATACAACTACAGTCATTTATTCTGCACTTTTTTCCATTTATCTCTTTGATTGATTGATTGATTTGGAAATTTCAGAAACTTCTAAAGATGCACATGATGATGAATATTTAAATGATCAGGCTGAAAAAACACAATGCCTGCTTAAAGCGTTCATTTTTAAAATATAATGAATATTACATCCATAAATGCATAGATTTTTGGAGATTTACAAACCTATTTTTGTCGGGAGCTTTAAAACATTTACAAATTATTTTCAGGTGAATTCCTTGCCTTTAAAAAAATGTAGTAGATGGTAAATATCACTTGTACTCACTTTAACCTTCAGAAATGTATGCTGCTGAGTGCTACTGCTGCCAATGTTTTGCTCTACATTTGTTTCATAGTGTTCTCCAAGTTGCCTGTGTAATAATACAAGACTCATTATAAGGTACAAAACATGTTGTACTGTCGTCTCTCTTTGTAAAAAAAAAAAAAAACTTCTCTGCACAAGGACAGCGTTTCTCAGCCCTGTCATGTTGCATTTAGATGGCTCTCATGTTGCTTAGAGCGGAGAAAACATTAAGGTAGTCAACTCGTAAATATTTGATTTACCCAGCGCTGGAGATGGATTCAATTTTAATTGTTTAAGAAGCGGTGTTCTGCCCACATTCAAAAATTAAAAACGTTTAAAAATAACCAATGTTAAGGGTCTGGGATGCGTAATTCATGATGATGCTTGAATGGACAATGGGTGTAATTATTGTGCATGGAAAACAAAACCGCTTTAATTTACCAGAATAATCAGACATGCAAAGCTATGAGAAAGTATTTGATGTGTGATGTTTCAGTATTTGTTAAAGACTGCATGTTTACTTGAATCTCTTTGAGTTCTACAGTATGTAGAGAGCAGCCATGTACAGAATGACCGATTGGTTTCATTAATAAGCTGTCATGGGGAACTATCTTTAAAATGAAGGTGGTGTAAGCTAGTGGTTGAAAAACTGAATTGGTAACTACAAGGTAGTAGATTTGAGCCCTGCAAAGGATGATGGTGAACTATAAGGTGCAAGATACCAGAATGCTTTGGGGGGACTGTCTGAATAATACGTGTTCTTTAGATCCTATAAAAACACAAGTGGTGTCATGTTTCTGAATGAATCAAAGTTGGGTGAATCTGTTGGGTGAATAATGCAATAAGTCACTCAGTCACTTTTTGACACCCATTGCCTTCACCATGTAACCTGGCAGAAATAATTACTCCAGCAGTAATGTACAGAGCCACTTTCATAACGCGGGGATTGATTGGTTCCCTCATTCTATTTTAGTTCAATTGTTCCTACAACTGGGTAATATCTTCTCTTGTTTTAGGTAAATAGTGGGAATGTTGTAGTAATTTGTTCCCTCATTTTAATTGAGAGAACAAATTAGTACAGTGTGTCCACGATTTACCTAAAACGATACACAATGATAATAAATTCAATAACAACAATAAATACATTTTTAATTCATTGGCCATGTTTTTAAATCTTTATCTTTCTTTTTTTTGTTTTGTTTTTTGTGCATGTGATAGTATTTTTTTTTGGTCATACTAATGCACCATTTGGAATGTGAATAACAACAACAACAACAACACTTACATCATGTGAGCAAGAGAACAATTCCAGGCTTTTGGACTAATTATCTAAACTCTAGGAATGTTGCTCGACCAATCAAATTTTAGGACTGGAACTAACAAATAAACAATTGCTGTACAAATGTTTGTCCTCTACAATGCTGTCTAGAATGAGAATATCCTGCCACCAACTAGCAATAGCAAGTCAATTTTTTTTCTTTGTTTCTTGGATGGAAGTCATGTGGCAATAACTAAAGGCTTTTTTAAAAAAGGAAAAGTTAAACCCTTCTATGTCAATATTTCAATAGTAAGTGCATTGAACCATCTAAACATAGGGTGTTTAAGCTAACTGTCAAATGAGTAATTAGCAATTACTGGTACTTAGCATTTTCTAGCTGGTTAACTAATTAATAGGCCTAACACTCTATTCAACAACAGGACTCATTTGACTTTAGCTGTACATAAAAATAGTTCAAACTCTCTTTTTTCCAGACACATTTCAAGTAAAGCAACATAACCCATCTGAATCTCCCTGTTGTCTCAATTAGCATCAGATAACCTGAAGCATGCTAGTTATTTTAGGTTCTAATGATGCCTTAATAATAAACAGAGTTTTGTCCATGTTTACCAGAAATGACACAGTGTTGTTCGTGTGTGTGTGTGGGTGTGTGTGTGTGTGTGTGTGTGTGTGTGTGTGTGTGTGTGTGTGTGTGTGTGTGTGTGTGTGTGTGTGTTTCAGGCTCTCTTCTCTCATTAATTACATGAGCTGGGCGCTGAGGGAAAGTTCACAGACTGAAGGTAAGTGTATTTATTGTATCGCTTTGACAATGAAATCAGCCAGGTTCATTGATTTTTCGTCTCTCTCGCACTGTTTTTTTTATTTGGTGGACTTGTAAGCAAGTTGATTACAGATAAAACAAGTAGGAGAACTGCTAGAGCACTCTAAATGAGCTCAGCAGATGTTTTTGGTTGTTGGCAGTGGTTGTAGCGTGCTCTGCTCATTGAGACTGCTCATGCTATGCAGAAGCGTATCAGCTCTTCAGAGAGCAGCACATGTGACAATAATCCCAGAAGACTCCAGAGATGAGGTAAAATGATAATGTGCTGCTTCTTTTGGTTGTTCTTTTGTCCTGTCTTTTGGAGTATACAAACACTGGCTGCATTCCTTTGCCATACTACGTTCCAAGTATGGCAAAATGGGGCTGTAGTAAAAGGCCCATTTGATTTTCTCCAAAACTCTACATGCTCAGGTTTACTGCCAGTTCTAGTTTTCCTAAAACTCTCCACTACAATGCTATTATGTGGTTGCTAAAGTGTTCTGAGAACACATTAGCATGTTAGTGAAAGTCAAAAGACCCCGTCCCAAAGTCTATTTTATATTCTGATATGGCTTATATAATGGCTTCTATTTAAAAGTTTGGGGTCGTTTAGATGTTTAATTAATTTAAAAGAAGTCTCCTATGATCACCAAGGCTGCATTTATGTTTTTAAAAATAGTTTTATTCCTGTGAATTCCAGCATTACTCCAGTGTTCAGTGTCACATGATCCTCGAGAAATCATTCTAATACAGCGATTTGGTGTATAAGAAACTTTTCTTATTATTAGATTTAGCAATGTTAGAAACAGTTGGGCTTAATATTTTTGTGGAAACTGTAAATAAATGCTTTTTAAGTGTAAAAATTAAGAATTTGTTTCCAAAATAAATGTTTTTTTTTTGTTTTCTCATTTTCGTTAAATCGTTAACACAACTAATCAATTTCTTCCCTTGTTTTACTGTAGGTAAATCATGGCCACATTTACTAATACTCTTGTTTTAATTGAGAAAAACTAATTAGTACAACATGGCCATGTTTTACCTATTTTTACCTATTTTTTGGAACAAATTAATGCATCCTATCAGGAATCACATCTGCATTCTCGGGAAACCTCACGCTGTGTAAACGGAACCGAACTGGGGTGCGTTTTTCAAAAACATCGTTACCGACTATGGTCGCAAGTTCCGTTGAATTGTGTTGGTAACGACGGAACTTGCGAACACTGGCTTCGGGAAATGCAGCCCTGGACAGCTAGCGGTCGGTCACGTCATAAAGTGAGAGAGAGCGGGTATGCGCTGCACAAACGCGTGGCTACAGCGTGTAGCAGGTTTGCGTATGTTGTTTCACTTGGGTAACATCAGAGATTTGAGCTGTGTTGTGAGTCATCTGAAGGTTTTATATCCAGTCACTGTTCTCCACTGGAGCTGTTTCAGTCAGTTTTCTGTTCTACGCGTGACTCAAATGCTCCTCTCCACCCAGATATAAAAGCTGCTGTCGGTTACTGAAGATTTGACGGAGGAACTCACGGCTCGATTGGACTGTTGTCATATCAGGGCTTTTCAGTTTTGGACATCACCGTCTTTGATTTTAATTTGGTCTCTGTTGCTATGGTTACAGTGGTAAGAGAATAGTGTCTAATGAGTAAAGACTGTTACTTGACTCCTGTTGCATGTTCATATGGACATTTTTTGAGACAAGTTGATGTTGGTGCTTGTCAATCCCAAAAACTGACAGTGTGAACATACAGTACAGCCTAAAAGTATACATTTCTTTTTCTTTCAAGGAAAAAACAAAATCTTTCTGACCCCAAACTTTTGAACGGTATAATTTTTTCATTTTATTGCAGTTTTTCTGCATTCAAAGCTGACATTTAATTGAAAATTGTGTAGTGTACAGACTGTCTCAGATCTTAATTCTGTCTAGCTGAAGTATTACTGTGGCAAGCACTGCAGGGGTTAGAGCCTTAAGCCGATAATGTTCATAGTTCAGAGAAGGAGGAGGAAATAACCGGCAAACAATAAAAATAACTTTAATAACCATGTAAAGAAACAACAAAACGAAAGTGAGGCAGCAGCCCCTCACGGATGACTGCCACATATAAACATAACAAAACACAACATAAATGTCTGATGCCTGTGTCCTTCAGTGTCGTCACTCCTCCTGTTATCCTTCTGGAGCTCCTCCGTGGGACTTGAGGCCAGTGTGTGGCACACACTCATTCACACTCGTGCCACCACCCCTGCTTGCCACAATTACTTACAAACTGTATTTCTTTACTGAATTTGAATTACACAATGCAAATTATAGTTAGTAGCGTAATCTTTTGCATTACACATTTTGGTCATATAATCTGATTACTTTGATTACTTTTACTGATTACTTTTTCATTACTTTTGTCGTATCACATAAATAAATATTAAAATATTGTAGCATATTGATATAAAATGCAAAGAAAAAGAAAATGTATTCCAATCTTTGTTATGAACAATAAGATGTGCATTAAGTTTTCTCAAACTGATTTGTGTAGTCTGATTATGAGTATTTTAAAATGTAATATAATCTAATTACAAGTATTTCATTTTAAGATTCTGATTACACAATCCAGATTACATATATAATCAGTTACTACCCATTACTGGATATGATTTATGTTTAATATTCTGAGCCTAATTTAGAAGAACTCTTATAGTGTATGATGCTCCACTGCTGAACGCATTCAATTATTGCATTAGACAGCGCCATTTTCTTAGTCTATTTATTCTAAAACACGCTTAACATTGCTTAATATGTAATAAAACATTTGACCAGGGACATCAAAATTTCTCTCACATTTCTCTCATCATAAACGCTACAACCCTGTATCACATGAAATACGTTCTGAGGAAACTATTTTGCAAATTGCAATTACGTTACATGCCAACATATACGCAGTGCTATTACGTTGGTCCTTAAAGGGATAGTTCACTTTGAAATTAATTTTTGATTGATGTTTTAGCTTACCTCAAGGGCATCCAAGATGTAGGTGTCTTTGTGTCCACAGTATTTTCAATTTTGATATTTTTAGGTCAAACCGTTCTTGTCTGTCAGTCATATAATGCAGTCCTACGGGGACCACCTCAAAGAGCATACACAGAGAAGTCCAAATTAAACATGATTTAATGACTCGTAAATATAAGTACACTGGCCTAAGACACGAAACGAGTGATTTGTGTGAGAAAACGAACAGTATTATATAGTTTTTACCTCTTACACAGCCACGTCCAAGACATCTGAGGTCGCGAGCGCTTCGTTCTTTTCCGGAAAGCACCGGAAGTGAAACCTCGCGCGTGTACGTCACTCATGCAATTGTTTTATTTTTTTATTTTTTCTTAATTGTTTTCTTTTACGCCGGTTTAAACATCCGGGATAAGCGCAAATTAGTACCCTTTTAATTAGCCGTCTTACCTACAATCTCTGTTCTGTGTAAACAATGAGTGACGTACACGCGCAAGGTTTCACTTCCGGTGAACTATCCCTTTAAGGACCAACGTAATAGCACTGCGTATATGTTGGCATAGACATATACACTAGACGTCACTTTGGCTACAGCAGTTCATTGGAACGATGCGTCAATAGAGACGCCATCTTGGAACAGGGGAGCCCCTTCTCTTTATGCATCAGCGTCAATGTATAGGCAAAGGTCTAACGGAAATAAAATCACCATAAATCGTCATGAATGCGATTTTCTAGTTTTTTGGTTCGTTCCAACAGTCAGACATGTATTTATAATCGAGTCCAGAGAAATTTATAAAAAAAAAATTTTTTAAAAACATTCTTCCTAGTTCAGATTTCGTTCGTAAACATCCATACGCAGCACAAAAGTCCGGCATCATCCATGAATTTGAAGCACAGGCGGAGATAGGAGCGTTACCTAGATACTTCCTATGACAAGACCCCTGTTTCAAGATGGCGGCGGTTTTGACGCGGCAGGACCTTAGGAGGAGAGAACTACCTCTAGATATGTAGCAGACTACGCCACCCTATTAAACAGGGAAAAATAAATATCAATGAATTTAACCACCTAAAAAGGACACACAGGAACGTGGTTATCGAAGGAGGGCCTGAGACGTGGATACCAAAAGTACAAAAGTTTTTATTTCAATCATCAAGCAGTAGTCTTAAAAAAACACATGAAAAGACTGAAGGACCAGGTTAAAACGTTACGAACATTAAATACACCAAACATAGAAAGGAAGCCGAGGCTTGTCAATGGCAGGGACAACTAGCTTAGTGAGCACAAGGCTCCTATACCACCCTGTGCACCGATCTCACCACGACACACGCACACCAACAAGGTCAAGCCTGCACGCACAGCACTCTGTGACAGAATCCCACCACCGCATGCGAGGGCCTGCCCGAAGCCTCGGCTCCTATGACAAAAACACAATTAACAATATAATTTCCAAAATAATCAGATGACAATTTGCATTAAATAAAGTTATAAAAGAAAGAAAACAAAACAGAAAACAGTTATGTACACACTAAAGTTTCATGCATCAAACCACACTGAGGTTAAGAAGTTGGGCACCGACTGGGTGGATATTCATTCCCCTGCCATACTTCAACAGCAGTGATGCCGGTAACGCGTTACTTAGTAACGCGTTACTCTAATTTTACCACTTTTTTCAGTAACGAGTAATCTAACGCGTTACTATTTCAAAACCAGTAATCAGATTAAAGTTACTTATCCAAGTCACTGTGCGTTACTATTTTTGTCATTTTCCTTAGTAAAAATATATATTTATTTCTTCTTGCATCTCGGGGAGTGTGCGCGACAAGTCACGTTTTCAGCATGAGGTTCACGTCACGTGTATGTACCACGCAGCGACACAAACGTAAACAACAATGGAGGGAGGAGAGAGATGCGCTTTTTCTAGCTGGAAATACAGTCACTATTTTGAGTTTGTGTCTGTCAGCTAAAGATGGCAACATTAAGGTCCGTTGTAAACTCTGTGCTGGTGGCGACAAAGTGTTATCTACCTACAGAAACACTTCGTCGAATTTGAAAAAACATATGGAGTCGCAGCATCGCACAGTCAAACTTACGCCCGTTTCACACATACTTGTCTCCGTCTGCAGTGCGTATGCGGTGCATATTTTTTCCCGTACCCATGTTAACAGGTTTTCACACTGCACACGGGTGCGGTCCGTCGATCCGTTCCAGGTGCGTGAGTATACAGCAGTGCAGAGATCGTTTCCGCACCGAGTCTATTTTTGCTGTGCTGCACTGCACTGAATTAAAGTGGCAGCGCATTGTTCACAATAAAATAGACATAGATTGACAAGAAACTGTATTAATTTCATCATATACGCAAAATTACAGTTAACGTGTTCTACAGTTACTAAATTACAGGGTCAAGAAAAACAAAAAAAACAATATATATTTTATAAAAACAAGTATTTATATTAAGTGAAGTCAAGAAAGAGTTTTTAAGTTCAACTTTAAATGTCAGGAGATAGATTGTTGATGTTACTGTTAAAAATAGGCCTACCCTTCCAATAAAGTAAGTGTTGGCAAAACCGGTTGTCATTTTTATGTTGAGGTGGCGGGGGTGTTGTCGGCAACTGCTGAATGTAACTAATAAAAGTAACTTGTAAAGTAACTTAGTTACTTTTAAAATCAAGTAACTTGTAAAGTAACTTAGTTACTTTTAAAATCAAGTAACTTGTAAAGTAACTTAGTTACTTTTTCAAAGTAACTGTGGCAACACTGTTCAACAGCAACCCGGCGATCACATAAAAATATGCTAGAAAGCAGGTGTCACGATACACTTCAACCGAGCGCCCACGCGAGTTTGACAGAGGTAGACAAATAGACAAGATAAGGCAATAATACTAAGGAATGATAAGGCAATAATACTAAGGAATGATAAGGCAATAATACTGACGAATGAAATAAGTAAAATGTACTACAGCAAAACACAAACACACATAACCCGAGCGCGCATGCGCTCACGAGCGAGTTGTCCCACGAAACCGGGGTCGACAAAGCAGCAGCTTCAATTAGTGTTGCCCCACAGGCCTCATTGAACGCTGTCTCCGCGGACGGATTATTCCTTTACTTCATAGCGAGTCGCACATCCGAGTCACGCACAGACGAATGTCACCATAACAGCACGGGAGTGCAGGAGGGGCATACGAGTAGCCACCGCCAACGACCCTCAGCAACAAACCGTCTGCCATAGCTCAGACAGACGGGATGAAACAAACCGGAATGGGCGGTCCCAGGCAATGACGCACCAGTGGTGACCCCACACCCCCAAACGTTCGTTCGATTCCTTTTTAAACGCTCCCTCACAGAATATGATTGGACAGTACATTACCTGCGAGCATTGTATTAAAAGTAACGAGACTATGTACGTCCCACTACACATGCTTAGAACCCCCAGGTGACGTCTAGTGTATATGTCTATGATATGTTGGCATGTAACGTAAATGCTATTTGCAAAATAGTTTCCTCAGAACGTATTTCATGTGATACACGGTTGAAACGCTATTATCTACTTCCTGGGTCTGTGATCCAACTGGAAATACCATTTATTACCATTTATGTTAAGCATACTTTGCAGACCTTTCCATTTGTCTCTCTCGTTCTCTCTCACACACCTTTAGACGCACAGTATATACCATGTAAATAGATAAAACAGTACTTATGTAAAAAGTTAATAGTTATGATGCACAAACAGTGTGGAATGACTTAAATAATTTAAACCCTAAAATAGTCATGGGGTTGTTCAAAAATCCCAACCCCTTAATTTTGTACAGTACTAATAATAGTAATACTAAGTAAACTCATTCTCTTTCTATTCAACTTGTCTTTGTGACATTTGAAATGAGGTGTTTAGTAGAGCTGTAAACGCGTCATAACAAATCCGCAAATAAAAAACTCCACTGCTAGTGCTGTACCAGCCTGACCACCCCACCGCCTAGACTTTTCTTAGTTATGACAAGTTAATTTTCTCCCAGTGGGAATACGTGTCCCAGGCAACAAGAACTTCCCCTGTGCTTTTCAGTTTGTATGAATTACTTTAATTTGCTCTTTTTCACAGTGGCCTTGGTTTTGGTAACTACGTTTAATTCTAGAGACTGCAGAATCAGGGTTAAATAGAAACGCATTCACAGAAAGGGAGACTAGTGCATGAGATTGCCTAATCCGCTGACTAATTTTGAATGACTGAAATGTGTTAACCCATGAAATTAATAACAAGAATATGGCATGTTAGGACAAGCCAACACTGTCAACTTTGCGATCTGATATCAAGTTTTGATGTTCTGTTGCACAATCTATTAATAGCCTGCTGACTCTGGAGGTTTAGACAAAAAAAAAATAACTTTGGAAGACAATAGTTTTAAAACTGGTGAAAAAAATTATCTCGTAGACTTACAATGATGGAGGGACCTGAGCCATTTCTAGACAGTTGGTTGTAATATAATATATAATATAATTACAATATTTTAACGTGCATTTCTATGTTTAGTTTCATTGTGTTTTGGCTCTGTATTTCCTGTTCTGATTTGCCTGTGTTCCCTACTTAGTTTTACTTACTTGTTAATTATATATATATATATATATATATATATATATATATATATATATATATATATATATATATATATATATATATATATATATATATATATATATATATATATGATAACACTTTAAATGAGGTTGCATTTAGTTAAAGTTAGTTAATGCTTTAACTTATATTAACCAACATTGAGCATTCAGTTGTTACAGTATTTATTCATCTTTGTTGACGTTAGATAATAAAAATAAAACTTTTCATAGTTAGTTCACTCATCTCAGGTCCATTGAACAATATTATTAGTTGTCCACTTTTCAGATTTTTAAAATTTAATTTAAAATATTTTTCTACGAGCTGATATTTAATGGGAAAAGGGAGAAGAATGAGGGTACTTTTTACACAACAATGATGTTTTAAAAACAGAAATCAGACAATTGGTTAGGGGAGTTAGTTTAAATAGCATCAGGCAACAAGGCGGGCTGTTTGCACTTGGTGTTTATCTAGCATTTCCTTCACATTTTAGGTTGTCAGTAATATCACTAATTTCACAGATTTAAGTTTCACAAAACTTTTTTGGTTTGCATTTTGAAACTGACATCTCTGAGAGTAATGAGAACTTATTGATGTTGATTCAGTATCTGCTTTGTCCGACTGATTCAAACCAACTGAGTCTTTTTAAACGATTCATTCAAGAACCAGCTCATTAGTTTGTAAATTGAACTATACTGACCGTGCTGCTTTTGGTTTTTTTTGCATTCAGCCTGTGAGGACATGATAAAAATTTGTTTTTATCTAACATTCTATTCAGACATTGACGCACAACTCGGGTAAAAAAAATATGATTTACTTTGCTGTGGAGCTTGGAGATTCAATGCCACAGAAAACACTGACATGGCCATGATATAAGAAATACTCTTAAATTTGTACCATTTGGCAATTTATCCACTGGTTTATCACCCACCTGTTTCCCTGTGCATGGCTCTTACATGTTAAAGGCATACCAAACTCTTTGATAGTAGAAGACATATTTAATGGAAAGGAAGGGACAGTATGTCATATGAAACATTATTTCAGTCCATTTTAGCATGCACTGATAATTCAGTTTTGAAAAATGTTGTAGCTAATTATAGAGCATACAGTACTTTGAGATCAAAAGTAAATATGGGGTTATTTTTAGCTCAACTGGTATAGAGTCAGTAGGTTCAACTCGAGTTTCAATAAGGTAACACACTATACAGTAGCCTAGAAATCTAGACGCACCCTAGCGGCAGCAAAAATTATTTTGCAGCAAAGTGTGGTCTAGCAACTCTCCATAGGCTTTTGAGCTGGAAAAACCAAACTCTGGTCAGGCCAATCACATCGTGTATAGAGTTGGTGGGCGGGCTTAACATAATGACGGCAGAGTTGTGATGGTTCCGCGTGATTTCCATAGGTGATTTCCCTCTGCTACTTGAAAACAAAGATGCTGCTGCTGGCGAATAGCAGTCTTTCGAATCGGCTTTGGCTGCGACTCTGGAGGACTTGGAGTTAAGAGAACGTCACTTAAGTCATTCTTAAAAAAGGAAGATGTGTTCGGAGTTTTGACGACCGGATACGGCAAACTAGCTCCACTGGTGGGAAAACGCATGGGACTCACTCAGCCACAACCGTTCGTTGTTCTGGTTGGTTGTAGCGCTGTCCTATTGCGTGCAAGGGATATTGAAAGACAACCGTTTATCCCGCCCCTCGGATTGAGACATGCCAATTGTGAGTTCCCAGACCTAACATCTTAATGTAGGTCTGGCTTGCCAGGCTAACTATAGGCCACTTTGAAATACCATATGCCAAAATCAAGTGTCAAATAAAATCTATTGTCTAAAAAACAGGCTTCATTGAATCTGAATTTGATTTGACCCAAAAAACAAGAACATATATAAGAGTAAGCCTGATAACCAAATGCTCAAATGCAAATGGCCACTGTGTGGTTATAAACATCTTGAGGCGACAGGAAGCAGAGTGGTTTGTTTGACCGGAACTGACTCTAGAACGGGGTTATGCTCAATAGTGACTGTGCAGAGTCATGATTGATGTGATATGTCATACAGAAATGACAGGCAATAAGAAATGTACCGTTTCATTTATGCCCAACATTATGTGTAATTAGTTATCTATCATTGCTTTAAACTTACTAAGAATTTTTCATCAATGTGCATGCCTGTGGAAGGTTTAGGGTTAGGGTTAGTGTTAGAGTATTAAAGTGTGCGTTGATGAATGTTTAATATACTTGAATAAAAGCCTCAATTCAATCTGTCTCTTCACATTTTTTTGGACTAAACCGCTCAATTCATATGGATTAGTTTTACGATCTCTTTATGAACTTTTTGAAGTGTCAAAGTGGTAGTTGTGTAGATCTATATGGAGGGACAGAAAGCTCTCAGCTTTTAATTTTTGGGTGAACTATCCCTTTAACATTCATCTTTGTTTACCTGAACACTGAACTAGATCGCATTACATAGACACGCAAGCGAGATCCAAACTGAACAAATCTGTCAACCCACATTAGGGTCTTCTCTTAAAGTTAAATAACATTATAAAAGTCATGAACATTTCTATAGACAATATCTTAGCCTGTTCTTTGATGGCAGCAGCCTACAATATGGTTCATGGGGTGTCAGATAAGGTACTTCATTGAAGAAGATCATATATTCGTATTTCTGTTTTATTGGAGACATTTGGACATAATCACAGGAAAACTGGAAAATCCTTGAACATTTATTTGAATTAAGATGTGGTTACACTTTATTTCGGTGGTTCACTTTAGACATTCTACTGACTATAAGTAACTTTGCAACTACATGTCAACTATCTATCATTAGAGTATTAGTAAATTGTTACGGTTGGGGTTAATAGAATAAGTTTACGTACTTGCAAAGTTACTTATAGTCAATAGAATGTCGGGAGCGTCAAAATAAAGTGTTAGGAGATATTAACAGTCTACTAATACTCTAATGGAAGTTGGTTGATCTGTAATGAAAGTTGGTTGATATGTAGTTGCAAAGTTACTTATAGTAAGTTGAATGTCTGGACCATTTACAAACAAAGTTTTCTGTGTGAAAATGGTCCATGCTGCAGTCAAATTCAGATATTCAACACCCACTTTTCACAATCAACAACTGATGCATAAAATTCATAAAAGTTTCACACTAAAATGCATCTGAAAATGTCACAATATAGCAGCAAAGTCAGTCGCAAATTGAGTTGCATTGCATCTTTTAGATTTTTGCTTTTTGATATAATGGTTTAGAAGTGGTGAAAATAACCTTGACACATTCTTTCTTGACTGGTGAGATTCACCCAAATACCAAGTGTAAATGGTGGCGTCTCAGTTGACCATGTGATTGTATCACTCAAGACGGAAGTTAATACTAGGTGTAAATAAGGCTTTAAATTGTCCTTCAACCTGCAATTCAAATGTGCAGCTGCCTCAATCAGGTCAATTCACAAATACAAGAAGACATCAGGAGTCCCTAGAACACAATATCGACTGCATTTCAGCTCCATGAAGCGAAAAAGCTTCCTGAACAAAAAGGATTAAAACAGCCCTGGGCTATTTAGCAGCCAATTTTACATAATGCCACATACTTTTCCTTTTATTGTTCTCTCTTTGTTGGCCGATTTCTTTCTTTAATTTCCCATCTAATGGGAAAGTTCTGGCTGATTTTAAAGGAATTGTTCTCTTTTCATGGGCCAAGCATTACGTTTTAAAACCTTGACAGTTTTATGGAAAGTAATTTAACTCCCACTTGTGATTATTTAAGAAAGTCAAAAGATCTACACTTCTTTTATCTTTCATTATTCATCCCTGATTCTTCTTAAAAAACTTAGGCCGCTTCATAGAAATAGGAGTCATTATGTCACAGTGCTGGTGGATAGCGCTAGATGGGATATTAAAATTTCACTCTTTCGTGCAAGGAGATTATTTTCCATTTTCCTCTCTCGTTTTTAACAATAACGTTAAACTGTGGATTATGTCTTTTACCTACAGATGCGGATGTAGTCGATAGCGGACCTTCATTTCTTTCGGAAAAATCGTTCTTCAGGCTTGGTAAAAGACTTTTTGCCCCTTGGAATAATTTAGCAGCTCAACTACAGGGTAAATGAGGTCAAATATAGACTTAAACCCATTTGGTATTTCTGACAGGAACGCATGCTTGGAATAAACATCGCTAATGGGCAAGAAGTAACTGCTCTCTGACCCATTCTGAAGATAACAGCGCGACTGTCAGCCAATATAGTTCACACAATTATGAGTGAAGATGAACTGCGTGTCCCTAATTACTCTCAGGTAGATGGCCTTCTTCATCTATGAATTTAACAGAGGCTTTAACTATGATAGTGTGGTAACTAAAGGCATCACTGGCCATTGTTTCTCTATTTTCGCTTTCTAAAATCTTTTTTTCCTGTAAGTACTCTTGGCTTGCACATATCAATTTTCGTAGGCTTGACAAAGCAGGGCTTGACATTCACTTTTTTTTTTTTTAAATCAGAATTGTGAGATATAAATTCACAATTGCAAGTTAGAAAGTCCAATTGTGAGGAAAAAAATAGTGCCTTTTTAACACGCAATTTTGACTTTTTATCATGGAATTCTGACTTTATAACTCGCAATAAAAGATAAAATCCAGAATTGACAACACTACATTGCACTTAGTTTATTACTTCAGAAGCCTTTTTAAAAGACTGCATATATAAAATTCAACAGTTCTCTTACGAGAGTATCTCTCGTACTGCGTAATATCTTACGCTATGGGGAAACACTCTTTCCTCGAGATATTGAAGCCAAAAATTATCCTTAATTTTTTTAATCATGCAAAACGCTTTTGCAGCAGCAAGCAGACAAGGGCGAAACAGCTCGCGCGCCCATTGGCTGCCTCGCTGGAAAAGCTGCAGCCTATCGAGTGAAGGCACTGCGTGACGTAATGACGAATGAAGACGCTTCGCGCTCATTTCGTCATGTCCCGCCAGTATAGGCGTGGTCTCGCCCTGTAAATACCCCTCGATAGCTGTATTTCTCTGATTTTTCATTCTTCACGCGAAGCTCACGCATCGCGGGATCCAGAGTGAGAAGCCGCGCCGTTGACTTGTAGCCTTCTCAGCGGGACGTGCCATCTTCTGAAGTCGCTGGCCCAGCCGCCTTCAACTGCCGTACCTGCTGCGCTTTCCGGCGTACTATATCCTTTTACTCTGCTAAGTGTGTGTGTGTTTGCTTACGTGACGCAACACCCATTATCTGTTCTAAAAGAGCTGCGTCTTTTTAAAGATGCTTTCCTGTGGTTCTTGCCGAGCCCCACTCAGCGACGAGGACCGCCACGTCATCTGCGTGTCCTGCCTGGGTGAGGATCACGCGGCCACCGCGCTCGCTGACGGCGGATGCCATCATATTGAACGCTTGCCCATGGTGACTCTGCGGACTCGCCTAGCCTCGTTCTCCGAGCCCGCATCCCAGCCCGCCGTGATGCCGCGCCGCAAGAAGCGCCGCGCCCTGCGCGCGCCCGAGCTATTTCCAGCCCGCCAAAGCTCGCCGGTTCGCCCGCCAGCTTCGCCGGCTTCGCTCGAGTCGCTCCCAGACGGACAGCGGCCGCCGTCTGCCGCCGCGTCCGCACTTGAGCTCGACAAACTTACCGGAGACGGCATTGAAACTGAGCCGATGCGTCCGCTCTCTCAAGCCGTGGATTACATCGGCCTGAATGGTGAGATACATTTGTGGCTAACGCTATCCGAGATGACGGAAGCTGAGCGCTCCGTGTTCCTCGACGTTCTCGCTCTGCTGGACGCCGCCCCCCTCAGCGCGGGCCCCGGCCGAGGATTGAGATAAAGCCCGAGGTCTCAAGGCCTTCCTAGTCTCTCTAGGAAAGCGACGGTGTTCAGTTCCCGCTGCGGCCGGATTTTCACCAAAACTTCTCGCTCGTTCAGTTCCAAGCAATGTGACTGTTCCAGTGTATTTCGCAGTGAGCAAGCTGGTTCCACAGCCCGCTTGCCTGCGCGCAAAGGCCGTCGTTTCGGCTAACTAGCAGCGCCGCCAGGCCCGAGATCAAACACCGCGCTCTCGCTCTGCTGGACGCCGCCCCCCTCAGCGCGGGCCCCGGCCGAGGATTGAGGTAAAGCCCGAGGTCTCAAGGCCTTCCTAGTCTCTCTAGGAAAGTGACGGTGTTCAGATCCCGCTGCGGCCGGATTTCCACCAAAACTTCTCGCTCGTTCAGTTCCATGCGTTGTGACTGTCCCAGTGTATTTCGCAGTGAAGCAGCCGGTGTCTCAGCCCGCTTGCCTGCGCACAAAAGCCGTTTCTATGGCTACCCAGATAAATCCAATAAAGAGTGCATTTTCTGGTGTTCCGGCCACGGCCGATGGTGTTACGAGTGTTGTAAGAATGCCCACGTCCCAGTGCCCATTCCCACACCCAGACACAGCCCGCCACGGTGCAGGGCTAGCACAAATAAAACCAACTCATGTTGGTTGTGCAGAAAATGTAGTGAACGCGCCCATACAATGCCCGCTTACACTACACGATGCGTGTCCCTTGGTTTCTGTAAAAACGAAACTAACACACATTTAGTCGGCGCGAGCCGACAGTGTTCTCAGTGCAGTAAATGTGCCCGCTGTTCCGCATTTCCTCACTGACACGCCGAATCCCACGGGATTCACCCCCGCTCGCTTTCTATGCACAACCCGTCACAGAAAAGCTTAGCGCGGCCAGGCTGCCCGCTGTGATTAGCGCGCACCTCGCACGCTGTGAACACAGCGTTGATTCAGTCGGCGCGAGCCGAGTATTCTCCGTGCGGAAAATGTGCCCGCTGTCTCGCGCCCGCATTTCTCACAGACACTCCGAATCTCACGGGATTCACCCCCGCTCGTCTTCTCTGCACAACCTGTCACAGAGAAGCTGAGCGCGGCCAGGCTGCCGGCTTTGATCAGCGCGCGCCTGCCCGCTGTGATTAGCGCGCACCTCGCACGCTGTGAACACAGCGTTGATTCAGTCGGCGCGAGCCGAGTATTCTCCGTGCAGAAAATGTGCCCGCTGTCTCGCGCCCGCATTTCTCACAGACACTCCGAATCTCACGGGATTCACCCCCGCTCGTCTTCTCTGCACAACCCGTCACAGAGAAGCTGAGCGCGGCCAGGCTGCCGGCTTTGATCAGCGCGCGCCTCGCACGCTATATACACAGCAGTGATTTAGTCGCGCGAGCTGACAGTATTCTCAGTGTAGTAAATGTGCCGCATTAGTAAATGTGCCCACATTCCCTCACACGCGCCGAATCCCACAGGATTCGCCCCGCTCGCTCTCTGCGCGTCCCGCCATAGAGAAGCTGAGCGCGGCCAGGCTGCCCGCTGTGATCAGCGCGCCCCCCGCCTCGAGCGCTGTAAACACGGTGCTGTGTTCCCAGTACACAGGGGCTCTCGAGCCGCCGTCCTGCCGCGGCCAGAGCCCAGATTTCATTCTACCCCTAGCTATTCACGCAGATGCGTGGTCAAGGCTTCCCGGGGTATCAGAATGGGTGTTGAACACTATAACGAGAGGCTGTTCGCTACAGTTCGCTCGACGCCCCGCCGTTATACGGCGCGAGTCGAAACTACGGTGTATAGCGAAGTGTTTCATCTACTTCGAGCCGAGATAGCGAAACTACTGAGAAAAGGGGCTATAGAACCTCTATCTCAGGGCGAAGGGGGCTTATACAGCAGATATTTTCTGGTACTGAAAAAAGATGGTGGGCTCAGACCCATTCTAGATCTGCGACTGCTGAACAGAACGCTCGGGAAGCGCCAGTTCAGAATGCTTACGACCAGGAAAATCCTCGCGCAAGTGCGCCAAGGAGACTGGTTCATGTCAACAGATCTGAAGGACGCCTATTTTCAAATACAAATAGCGTCCCATCACAGGCGATTCTTGAGATTCGCCTTCGAGGGCCAGGCATATCAATACACAGTCCTGCCGTTCGGCCTGTCCATAGCACCCCGTACGTTCACGTAGTGCATGGACGCGGCCCTCGCCCCCCTGAGACTTCGGGGCATGCGAGTTTTGAACTACTTGGACGATTGGCTGATTCTAGCTCGTTCACGAACGGAGCTCATAGAACACAGGGCCGCATTACTCGAGCACCTCGAGGAGCTGGGCCTTACAGTCAATTGGGCGAAAAGCTCACTGCTCCCCAGTCGGAGAATTTCCTTCTGGGAACAGTGTTGGACTCGCTATCCATGACAGCACGCCTGTCACCGGAGCGCGGATTGAATATTCAGCACGTCGCGAGATCCTTCCGCGATGGCTCTATAGTCCCGCTCAGAAGGTTTCATAAAATGCTGGGTCTGATGGCCTCAGCAGCCTCCGTACTCCAGTTGGGCCTGCTCCGCATGTGCCCACTGCAGCTATGGCTAAAAGCACGAGTTCCCCCAGGGCGTGGACCGCGGGTCTATTTCGCCTCAGGGTCGACCTTCAGTGCGTTTCAGCTCTGAAACCGTGGAAAAGTGACCGACTGGTATCAGTCAGGTGTGAGTCTGGGGATCGCCTCGGGTGTGAAGGTGGTGTCTACGGACGCCTCCACATCGGGGCGGGGAGGGCTGCTCGAGGGCAGACCACTAGCTGGCCTATGGTCAGTACGGGAGAAGCTCCTTCACATAAACTGCTTGGAATTAATGGCAGTCGACAAAGCGCTAAGGCGCTTCTGTCCCCAGATAATAGGCCACCACGTATTGGTCCGGTCGGACAACATGTCAGTGGTGGCGTACATAAATCGCCAGGGCGGCATCGGGTCCACACGCCTTTGCAGGCTGGCGGAACCCCTCTTGGTCTGGGCCCAGCGCAACCTCCTTTCTCTGAAAGCGGCGCACGTGCCTGGGCACCTGAATACGGGTCCAGACGAGCTGTCCAGAGACAACGTCCCGACAGGAGAATGGTCGCTGCATCCGCAGACGGTCCAGCTGCTGTGGGAAACGTTTGGCAGAGCGCAGGTGGACCTGTTCGCGTCCCGCGAGAACGCTCACTGCCCAGTATTCTTCTCGAAAAGCAGGGACGCGCTGGCCCATGCTTGACCCAGCGGTCCCCTGTATGCTTTTCCCCCTGTCTCGCTCCTGCCTCAGGTGTTGGAACGGATCAGGGAAAATGGATGCCCAGTGCTGCTTGTAGCTCCGCTCTGGACGAACCAGGCTTGGTTTCCGGTCCTGATGCGGATGGCCAGCACTGCCCCGTGGCCTGTACCGTTGAGGAGAGATCTCCTCTCTCAGGCGGAGGGCTCGATTTGGCATCCTCGCCCGGAACTGTGGTCCCTGCACGCATGGGCCATCAACGGGTACCCGCTAGCCTCCCGGAAGGAGTGCTAAACACGATCGCGCAGGCTAGAGCTCCGTCTACCAGACGGCTCTATGCCTCGAAATGGTCGGTGTTCTCTACTTGGTGTCGAGCCCGTGGCTTTTCACCTGTGGACTGCGGGGTTAAGGAAGTGCTTGCCTTCCTTCAGGAGCTGATGGATAAGGGAAGGACCCCATCCACGCTCAAAGTTTACGTGGCGGCCATAGCACCGTTTGCTAAACCGGTGTCTGGCCAGTCACTGGGGAAAAACGACTTAGTCGTGCGTTTCCTACGAGGAGCTCGGAGGTTAAACCCTCCCAGGCCCCCTTCAGTCCCGGCTTGGGACCTTTCCACGGTCTTGGAGGCCATGAAAGGCGCCCCGTTTGAGCCGATCCAGCTGTCGGACATGAAGCACCTGTCCCTTAAGACGGTGTTTCTATTGGCTCTCGCTTCAGTGAAGCGTGTAGGGGACTTACAGGCGCTTTCTGTAAGCGCGTCTTGTCTGGAGTTTGGGCCTAACGACTCAAAGGTCGTACTCAAACCGAGGCACGGCTACGTGCCGAAATCCCTCAATACACCGTTTAGGGCCCAGGTAATTTCCCTGTCAGCCCTTCCGGTTCTCGATGAGGAGAGGGACGCGAGTCTCCTTTGCCCTGTCAGGGCGTTAAGGGCTTATGTGTCCCGCTCGCCTGAGTTCAGGCAGACCGAGCAGCTTTTCGTTTTGTTTGGCGGTCGTTCTAAGGGACTCGCCGCCTCAAAACAGAGCCTATCCAGATGGATAGTGGATGCCATAGCGCTGGCTTACACTTCCAAGGGCCTGCGGTGCCCATTGGGTGTCAAAGCGCACTCCACAAGAGGCGTGGCCTCGTCGTGGGCATGGTATAGCGGGGTCTCCCTGCAGGATATCTGTACGGCTGCGGGCTGGGCCTCGCCGTCGACATTTATCAAGTACTATAACCTGGAGGTGCCCGCCTTACAAGCTAAGCTTTTGGCGGTCTGAGCTTCGGGTTTATCGGCCGCCAATGCGGCTATGTTGCCCTTACGGGTCAGTACCCCTACGGGACTTTTATGAAGGAGTGATGCTTCTAGCCTCTCCTCCTCTACTCTATGTGAGTTATGGTGATTATGCACTAGATGTGCCCCGGGACTCTGGTGTTGGATCCCTGTCCGCACGGCGTTTTGTATGGGGTCCCCATAGCGTAAGATATTACGCAGTACGAGAGATACTCTCGTAAGAGAACGTACTCGGTTACTAACGTAACCTCGGTTCTCTCTAGAGAGGGAACGAGTACTGCGTATCTTGCCGTGCTTGAACTATGCTCTGGTTCGCTTCGGTGTACAAAATCAGAGAAATACAGCTATCGAGGGGTATTTACAGGGCGAGACCACGCCTATACTGGCGGGACATGACGAAATGAGCGCGAAGCGTCTTCATTCGTCATTACGTCACGCAGTGCCTTCACTCGATAGGCTGCAGCTTTTCCAGCGAGGCAGCCAATGGGCGCGCGAGCTGTTTCGCCCTTGTCTGCTTGCTGCTGCAAAAGCGTTTTGCATGATTAAAAAAATTAAGGATAATTTTTGGCTTCAATATCTCGAGGAAAGAGTGTTTCCCCATAGCGTAAGATATTACGCAGTACTCGTTCCCTCTCTAGAGAGAACCGAGGTTACGTTAGTAACCGAGTACGTTTCATGTCACTTCTGAAATCCACACATATTTGACGGATGTTAATGTTAAAGCCATGTTTTTAATTATCTCTTTAAATCGAATTTATTATTCAGGTATAGCTATAGTTATAAAATATGTACTTATTACTTTATCTGATAATAATAATAATTTTTGGAAATGTTTTTTAGGAATGTCAGATCAGATTTAAAGTAGTTTTATCATTAATGCACAAACTAAATGCACAAAATATTTTTTTTTATTCATTTTTATTTCAGTTTTAGTTATTAAAGTGCATCAGGTTAAACTAAATAAAAATAAAAATGTTGCCTTAGCAACAAGCTGAACTTTATATAAATATATATATACAAATTTCAGTTAATGTTTTTTTCCAAGCAAGAATTATTATTATTTTTTTCAAAATTGTTAAATTGTTTGTTTCATTTTTAGGTTGATAACTATAATAACTGTGGTTTACACTCATGTTCCCTGTATCTTGCCCCTTATGTACTGCATTGTGCACCGAATGAATTGCAAACACATTTCTAATATAAAATCAAAGAGTTGCATTCTTGCTTGTTTCGGAGCCTCTGGAGTGGTTAATTAAGGAGGGGCCAAAGACCGCTGCTTATCATCTCATTTGCATACCACATATGTAAAATAATTCAGTACAGAAGCCATTAATGCTATTTGAAGCTTTCGTCTCGTAGTATTGGGAGAGAGTTGGGAATATGTGCCCACATTGTCATCAAAAGCTGTGCTTCTGCTATAAATAGTCAAGAACCTCTTGAGCTTCTTAATATATGTTGGGTACATCTCCCTGGAAGAAAGAAAAAACGAATCAAATCATTGTTTCAACAGGACAAAAGCTGCGGAAAAAAAAACTCAAGGTGCCCCTGTGCTACGCCTAAACGCCTTTGTATGTTGACACACTTTCTACAGCTGTCCGATGCTCCTATTCTTGGCGATAAAAGGCTTGGCTTGTTCTCCAGGTTTGGAGATTGCTGCCATCAGTTAAGCATCAGTCCCTCCTGCCCTCTGCTCAGATCATTATCACAGGGGCGCGCGCGCGCTGGAGAAACGCTTCTGTTACAGTGATCACGGCGGGTAATGGTCATGATCGTCGCGCTGAAGACCCGGGCCTGTTCCGACATGGCTCAGTTTGAAGAAGTCCTCCCGAGTGCAATGCCTCGAAGAGGAAAAGACACTTAGACGTCTGAAAGTGTCTTACATTAAGTACTTTTTCTTGTAGACACGTTCATCCTTCACAGAGAGGCAGAGAGCAAGGGAGCACATCTCTGAAAACACACATGCTCAAAAATACATTTGTATTTTTCAACTTCACTCGCTTCAAGGAAGAAGAAAAACACCATTCGTATTCCTTACATGGCACATGCATTTTTGATGCTCGCCGGTGTCACGTTAAAATCCTCTCTCGTTACTCATAATCCATAATTGAAGATTACCTGTATAATTCCCTGTGATCTCGGCTTTTGAACCTTTTAATGAGGGTTTGACTTCTGTGTTTCAAAAGAAATGAAGGTGGAGGAAATTTTTCTGATGTTTTTTTCTAACAATATTGGACATTGAGCGGCGAAACCCCCGGCATTGGCGTTGTGGTAGCATGTCGGCGTGGAAATCTCAGCTGGTAAGGCAAAGATTGCAGCTTTGATCCCAAAAGTGTCCAAAAGAGGAAATTGCCTATTTCCTATACTACAGGGTGCTATCACAACTGTGCCTTCAAGCATAGCACTTAAAGGTGTTATTACGGTTGTGTAAAGCATTGCAAATGATCTATTGCCTACACTTGAGGCTGTACGATACAGGTCTTAAAGTGACAGCAGCCTAATATACCTGCTGCCATTTGTGTCATTAATGTTAATCAAAGACATTACATAAAGAGAAAATCACTTTTGTAACTATAAAATATTTATACAGTGAAGACTATGCAGTGTTTTTTTACATTTGGTCATTCAATTTCTGTATCTGAATATTGTTAGACTTACCTGAAAAACATCAAGCACTGGTCAGTTTCGTTTGTATCTTACTAAAAAAAATACGACGGCTTAAATTCAAGAACAAAAAGGATTTTTTTTTTTTTAAATCTTGAATTTAAGCCATCTTATTTTTTTAGTAAGATACAAATGAAACTGAACAGTGCTTGATTTTTGACGGCTTAAATTCAAGATTATATATACATACATATTAAAGTGTTGTAGGGTCCATCCACTCCTCATAATAAGGAGATATGACAAACAAAACATCCCAAATACATCTTAGGATTTTATGTTGTTTTGATATAATATTAAATGCTTATAACTACCCATTTAAACAGCGCAAATCACAAATATGTTATGTTGTACATGTAACCTCGAGCTGGCCTTGATACTTCTATCAAATATTGGCTGGATGATTTGTGTTTATTAGTCCTGTCAACATTAGTCATTCTGAATGTTGACTGAATTTGAAAATAACCATTCATTTAATATATTAGTATAAGTAAAATCTTAGTCTTAAAGTGAAACCAGTTGAAAATTGATTTAAAAAAAAGGGTACATTTGTAGATCTTTTACTAATCATGATCATGCTTTCTGATGCTGATACGAATGTCATACCACATTATCACATTAAATATTGCCAATATTTACCATTTCCTTCAAGCATAACCCATAATCCCAGGTTGCTTAAATCAGGCTCTGCAATTAATGCGCTGCACTGAAAACGCATCTGCTAAATGACAGGCAACACATCCATGCATATTTGAATGTTTAGTTTTGACATCCTCCTCATCTGCCTGCAGTCTGTAAATCTCACATTATTGCTTTTATTGTGACACATGTCATTAATGCTACGTTAGAGAGATAATGTGAAGTCTCATCACCCGTCTTTTGTGACATGATTTAAATTAGATTTTGGTCTCACTACATTTCCTCTCCAATTCTCAAACGGCCTGTAAAATTTGCCCCTCTATTATTCTACCCAACCTGGTTGATAGTGAATGTCATACTTCATGTAAAAATATTGGATTTTAAAGGAGAAGTTCACCACAAACACAATTTGTTCACCCTCATGTCGTTACAAACTTAAAAAAAATAATAATAATAATTTACAAACATGCCTAACACAAAATAACATTTTTGAAGAAAGATCTGGTGTTCAATGGGGGCATGAAAATGTGTACATAATAACATAATTGTTATGTTTGTCTGAATGATCCCTTTAAGAGTGAAGGTAGAGTGGTGAATCATCTCATGCTGGCTTTATGTCAATAGTTTTGTTCATAATAATCAAAAGTGCTTCGTTCCAGACGTCAAATGGTGAAATATACAGTCATGTTCCTCCTCTCTTGTTTCTTAAGTGTCTTCCAAGACCGAATACTCATCCTCGTGAGTGTATTGTTTCTCCTTTCCTTTTTTCCTGATATATTTTCCAAGCTCATTTTCTCTTTTTTTCATCCCTCGTACCTCAGTTGCTTTTTGCAATAATTATTCTCTTCCTCTTTGTCCTTTTTCCTCTCTCTTTCATTCTCTCATCTCTGTACGACTGAAAACACTGATGCACAGCCGTCTTGGCTGAGAAACAGAAGCAAGTATCCCCTCTTGACTGTGGTCAAATCACTGTGGTTAAATCACTGCCCGCCTTTCATGAGCGGCCATATTGTTTCTTTCTTTGATGTGGGTCTGCTTTTGTGGCAGTGTTATGCTGCCTACCTGGAAAGGCATCCAGATGGAGGGAAAGGAGAGAGGGGTAAGCTTGTGTCCGCTTGCCATCTGTCCTCTATCGGGCAAGATATTCTTCTCATGTAAAAACACACACACACTCTCTATTGCACCGTTGAGCAGCTCAGGGGCAAAGCTATGTTTATTGCGTTGTGTGTTTTTGAGCAGTTTCATGAACTTTAGTATGGCTGGATTTTGTTGCACATGGTAAACGTGTGGATATCATTGGAATTTGTTGTTATATAAAATATTTTTAAGCCACAAACTTCAATGTCCCTCAATCACTCTGGATCTTCATACTAGTAAAGAAAAAAAATCTGTGAGGTTAACGGTAAACAAACAGTAGTGGTTGCCAGATTTAACTCGACCCTTTCATTCATAGAGGTCACTACAGTGGACAGATTTTCAAAAAGCATTTTATTGAGTATGCATGTGTTTTTATGGCATAGTTGTACATCAACTGGTGGACTCTAATCCATAATCCTATACATTGCTACCAAGTGTGCAAACCACTGTATGTGGATTATTTTTTTCCCCAAACCAAGATGCCCGACGGCCAGTCAGAAATGCCATGTTGCTCTGAAATATCAATACATTCATTGTATCCTAGGAGACTCTTCCAGGTAAAAAGGAAGAAGAAAGAAAAGTAGGATCCGAGGAGTCGTATCATTGTTAGATTTTCCAAGTATTGGTTTTAGATTGGGAGGAAATTCTGTTTAATCATCTGTCCACTGAATTGGACATCAGAAATACATACATTTACTGTGGCTGTTGTTCTTGAAAATACTTCATCTGCAGTAACTTTTTTTGGCTGTAAATAAATTAATTTGTGTTATTAGAATGTAATTTGCAGTTACATAAAGTAACGTGGTTAAATAATGTACATTACTTGTATATGATATCCGCTGCGCTTACACACAAACCCACCTCCCCTCACTCACTCATTTCATTTGCTCCGGATGAATATTGTTGCTGTTACAGGGCTTGAATTTCGGCGTGGGATAATTTTACTCTTTCCCGCAAAATTTGTGCTCACACCCAAAGTGCACGCACATAAAACTGCCTCTCAATACTAAATTGAGTTCTTTTTCACTGCTTATTGAGTTTAAACCATCAAATACACACAATATAATGTCAAAATGCGGGATTTGGCGAGTATTCACATAAACACAGTCAGTTATGTTTTAACGTAAATGGTTGAGAAAGAAAACGCATGTGTAAAGGCCTGTACACACCGGGACGAATATCGGCTCGCGTTATTCGTCAGCGTTTTTCAACGCGTTTTTTGTGTTCAC
Organism: Chrosomus eos; assembly: GCA_036326025.1. Lineage (NCBI taxonomy): Eukaryota > Metazoa > Chordata > Actinopteri > Cypriniformes > Leuciscidae > Chrosomus > Chrosomus eos. The sequence continues at coordinate 29,694,817 of CM070839.1, forward strand.
ACCCAAACGATTTTCGCTGACGATGAGCCGAGTGAACATGCAAATTCATTCCCTGACATTAGATGGCGCTAAATACCCCGGTCCACAAAGTGCTTCTGACACTCGCTTGTCACTCAGAAGAAGAGAGCAAGTTTGTCGCGTTTGTCATACAGTTCTTTATTCTCGTTGGTGTCTCTTTATATAGACAACAACAAGACCAGCAGCTCTACATTCATCTTGCCTTGCATCTTCCTCGTCTTATTTCTTCCCGGCAGAGTGTAGACGCTGTATATCTTCTTCGGCGTTACGTATGTGTGCTCGGCAAGACCGTTTTGTGTTTGAGCGCCCCCAAGTTGTGTTTTACTGTAACTTCAGAAGCTCCAGACACGTGAGCAAAAGCGCCAATCTCATTGGTCGGATAGTTTTTGACGCGGCGCGTCAAACAAAAAAAACGAACCCGAGGCGTTTTAAAAAAAATGACGCTTTTACGCGTGGCAGTGTTGTTTTCGTCAACGATGACGATAACGAAATGATTTCGTTGACGCACTTTTTTTTATGACGATAACGTGACGATGACTAGCTAAAAATGGCTCTAAGGTGACTAAAACATGACGAGACGTTTTCGAGTTTTCGTTGACAAGACGAGACGGAACGAAAATGATTATAAGTCTGACGTTCACAATCACAATGCATGTCATTTCTGCCTATTTTGCGTGAAATCTTTCTGTTTTGAGCTAAAAAAAAAAAAAGTATCAGCAATGCTACCGCTTCATATCCTTGTTTTGCGTACGCCCAGATTCCACACAACAACAACGCCGGCGGCGAAGCCAATAAACGGGCTTGGTGATCGGAAACGACAAGATGATTTATGGACATACTTTCAGTTTCAGTATAATCCAGCGGTTCTCAACGTGTGGGGCGCGCCCCACTGGCGTGACAGGTCTCCTCCAAACGGGAGGAAATTTTCCGTTTTATGCCTTATATCTTTATTCGTTCATGGCGAGTCCGCATCGTCAACTTCATCTTTGCTGCGACACCGAAAACACCAGTTTATTAATAAACAATTAAATGTACACATTCATAATCATTAGCCTACTTTTGCCGGTTCTTTGTGGCAGGCATGCGTGCGGTCGTGCGCTTGAGTGCGGCTATAACATTATCCTGTATAGCCTATTTAAGTAATACATAAATATAAAGGGGCGATTTGTCCACTAATGGTTTAAATGAACAACTACTAGTCGACTAGAAAAAAAACTTTAGTCGGAGGCAGCCCTTATTCCACATATTCTCGAACCAGCAGGGCATTCTGTGTTGAGCCCTGAGCTGAAGGAGCGAGCAGAGGAATATTCAGAAATGCGCTCTCTGCTTAAAACAAATTAAACATTCGTTTATATCTTATACACTGCCCATACACTACCCATCATTTTAATCCCATATCAAACACAGTATGTTATGTCTATTTTATCTATTTAAAAAAATCACGTTTTAAAGTAAAGAAGAGAGCTGTGTGCATTCTTCTTCCCTTTGCCACATCATATCTCTGTGAGATGGGCTTTTCAGCTGTTGCTTCTCTGAAAACAAAGTACAGATCTTAGCTGAACATTGAGCATGACTTTTGAGAAATTGTGCAATGCAAAACAGGCTCTGCAGCCACTAATGTAGGGATAAATAGACCTGTCTTGCCAAATGGATTTCTATTCTTTTCTTTTTTTAACAGATTGCAAAGTGGCACTTTTATTTCTTTTCTATTTTTGAACTTGATACAAATTGTATTCTATTCTTTAAAGACTATATATTATATATATATATATTACAAAAATTGACTAAAACCTTTTTGCATTTTCGTTGACTAAAACTTGACTAAAACTTTTTTTGTTTTCGTCGACTAAAACTTGACTAAAACTTGACTAAAACTATTAAGTTTATAAGTGACTAAAATGTGACTAAAACTAAAAAGCATTTTAGTCCAAAAGACTAAGACTAAGACTAAAAGGGCTGCCAAAAAACAACACTGACGCGTGGCGTTTTATGCGTCGGTGTGCACACTCACATTGGCGCCCATTGTTTAGTCACGATGCGTTAAACGTTGACGAATATCGCACGCGAAATTCGTCCCGGTGTGAACAGGGCTTAACACTATAATGGATCTGTGCGTCAAGTCTTAAAGTGACAGCAGCCTAATAAACCTGCTGCCAAATTATGAGATAATATTAAAAAAATATATATGGCAGTTTTCCCCCATGGTATCAATGTCAAAATTGTGGCCAGTGAAAATGCTGAGCAGTGGCCGCTGAGCAAAAAAAGTTAATGTCAAGCTCTGCTTGTAATGCATTGATTGTTACATCAGAGAAGTAATCTGATTACGTAGTTTATTCAGCAAGATTTTGAAATGATTTTGAACAAAATCTCTTACCAAGGCTTCTTTTAGTAAAAACAATCAGGATTATTTAAAATAAAAATCACTTTTCACTTTTGATAAATTTAATGCATCTTTGCTGAATAAAAATATGAATGTCTTTCAAAAAAAAGAAAGAAAAAAAAAACCTTAGGGAACATTATTAGGGAAACCTGTTCGGAACTCCATAAAAAGCATTCAGCAGTTTTTCCCAAGATTTTATGTGGGTCCGCTTTGTCTGCGCTCTTTAAAACTATGAGATATCTGCTGACTAGCAGCATAACACATGCCTTCATCCTCTTTGCCCTCTCATATTTCCGACACAATTCTGCTAATCCCTCCTTTTTCCTGTTCCGGCGCCAAATTGAGCTAAAACTTGTTTTAACGCTCTAATATTGATTCTCTGCTTTGTTCGGCATATTTTCTATCTGTTGCCTCAATTAGAGAGAAAAGGTAATTATACAGAGCGTAAAGAGAGTGTCCTTCTATTTCGGATGACGAACGCCCGTCCGCTTTAATCAATAACCTTTGTGTGACGATAATGTGTGTATTTAGTAACTTGACTCAGGAAATGGATTAAAAGCTCAGAGGGAACAGGCCAATGAACCACAGTCAATATAATGGGGAGGAAGTCGTAGCTTGATATCTGTAATGGATGTTCTTGGAGGGATTCATAACTATGAAATTTTTTTTTTTTTTTTTTTAACAGCCCTGAGTGTCTAAAGGCTTTAGAAGAACTGGGTGATAAAATACAGATTTGATTATACATGATCAAGTTATCTCAGAGTATATTCATTACAGTATCTGAGAATATAAAACACCTTGGATGAGAGAGAAAAAAACATTCCATTCCAATGCATTTAAAAAAAAAAAAATTCTCTACAGAAAATGTTTCTCCACCATAATGAATATGAATTGACTGGAATGAGAGGCAAATTCAGTTAAAACATTTAATTAGGACCTCTGAACACAGAAACATTAATTGCTGAATGAATCCATGTTCAATGACACTCTGTTGCGCATTTCCAGTTACATTTCTGACTTGGCTAAGAACCCCCCCCCCCCCCCCCCCCCCCCACACACACTTCCTCTCCTTTTTATTTATTTAAATCTACAGCTTCTAATGAGGAATTCAATATCAAGGCTTTTATTTATTTCCCGTAAGTGACACTGAATATACCCTCTTAGCACTTAATAAGTGAGCAGTCTTTCTTCAAGTAACTTATTAGGCTTTGACAGGCTTATAGCAAAAAAATAAAAAAAGACAGCATTTTGTTTTGACCAACAATAGACATATGCATCACAGTTGTCATTTTTGTCATAATTCTGATAGTTACGCACTGCAGTGTCACTTCCACCATTGATACTTTAAACGTTTCTGAAATAAAATGCCTGCTTTTGACTTAAGGTTATTTTCATAACTAACATGTCATGAATCCTAAATTGCCACAGTTAATTAATATGTTCACCCTTTTTGCCTAACTGGACAAAATTACAGCAAGACTGGAAATAGCATAATAAAAATATTCTGATATTCACCTAGATTTTTTTTCTTTACTTTTATGTCTATTTATTTAACATTAAGCTCTTCGTTAACATCGGTCATTGTGTAATGTAAGACAATTTGTATAAAATGAATCGAAATAATTTTCATGCATTTAGTATTGATATAGATTAAGATCGTCATAGCTTTTAAAATATATACGTATTTATTTTTAAAGTAGCAAATATATATATATATATATATATATATAGGCTAAATTTGTGGTGTAAAAGGTTTTCAAGAGTTTTAATATGAATGAAGTAATGAATTAATGAACTAATAAATGTATAAATTAAAACGAACAAATGATAAAAAAATAATTACTCGATTGTTTAATAACAGCCGATGATCAGGGCCAATTAATAATATCAAGGTAATACTTTGTTTTAATATTTTCAAAAAGAAAACAGCAATTTTTAATTGTAATAACATTTCATAATATTACTGCATTTTAAATCAAATAAATGCAGCCTTGGTGAGCATGAAGACTTCTTTCAAAAACATAAAAAAAAAAAAAAAAAATTCTTACTGACCCCAAACTTTTGAACGGTAGTGTAAGCTGTATTATAGATGTTTTATTTATTATATATTTTAGTATTTATTATTATTTCTACTGTATAACTATTTTTGGTCATTGAATGCCACACAACATTTAAATGAACAGTTTGAATATCATTATCATTAACTTCCCAAAGAGCAAAACAAAACAACAACGTGAATAGAAAATATGAGTGTTGAATAAACGCTTTAGAAATTTGGCATTGAAACTTAACATAGATTATCACTAACTGCAGCAAACCAGCAAGCAATAAGCGTTCATATACATTTTTTAAACGGAAAACGAGAGCAAAAAAAAGCATATCGTTTTTATATCGTGTCTGAATGCTAAACGCTCTTGTTTTCACTGGAAGTTCAGTAGCTGCCACACAGAAAAACTGAAGTAAATAGTTATTGCTATGGAAAATGATACACAGCTGATTCTAATCGCATTGGTATAAACTGGTAGCCTGGTCCCACCAGACTCTCGTACACTTCATTTCATTTGTACATAGAGTCTGGCACCGCTCCATTGACAAGCGTTAACTTCCTTGTAGGCGGATACTCAATTGAAGTCTAAAACTATTGGATCTGCCTAGAGTCAGACACAACCAATCGCTAACATTTGGTCATGACATATGTATTTTCCCGAACCCCTTGGGGAGGATGGCCACCAACAAAACTAAGCAAAGATTGTTCTTGCTCTGGCTTTAACTTCTTGATATTCAGCAGCGTTGGTGTTAAGTTGGTGCTTCAGTGACTACTTCGCTCAGTGAAGCTGTCAATCATGATGTTTCACCACCGTTTTTATAGCATCACGTAACTAACTAAAAACAAACTAGTTTTAAAAGCAGACACTTGAACTTACATCAGCGTGATAAAACGACCGCAAATGACAGAAACCACCTTTGGAAAAAAGATATTTGAAGTGTAATTTAGTTGTTTAGTTGGTCTCACGTACCGTTGAATAACACGGGGAGGCGGGGTTTATGACCTATACTAGGACCGGTCACCAGGGGGCGATCGAGACGTTTTGGCTTCACTTTTCAGGACTTTTCGGCACGTTCGGTCCAATGTAAATAAAGATAATAAATTCTTCGCTTATGAGGATAATCAGATCATTGGCAGAGATAATTTTACACCAATGAGGACATATTTATGAATAAAGACATTGATTTTAGCTAATAAAATACTTAAAAAACTACACAGTGTACCTCAGAACACCTTAACGCCCCCCATTAAAAAATGTAGCTTCCATCGGCCCCAATGTTCTCCAAAACTGTCATGACGCCAAACCCCCTCATGGAAAAAGAAAGCCGTGGTGTTTACAACTGTGATGCTTCTCGGGAATCAACTTCACTCTGGATTTTTTAAAGTATGTGAAGTTTGCCATTGTTGCAGTACACTTGCACAATGCTCTTGCATGAATAATCTATTAGATATTAGATCTGTCTGTTTTTGGACATCAACTGTACATTTTCACAAACGAAGTGTGATTGGTTGCTTTACATGTTGGTCAGACGTCCTCCTGGCCAATGAAAGCTGCGCTGGAGTCCAGACATTCTTCCATCAGTTTGAAGGTCTGGCTACTCAAAATCCAATGGCATCCATCAGCGATCAACTCAGAAAGGGTGATTATTTTTCCAGCTGTAGCACCATACTTTGTGTTGTTGTTTTTGAAGATGAAGCACTTTACTTTAAGAGAAACACTGAAACCGCTGATCCAGCTCCCAGGTTGAGCTCATTCATAAGAGCCTAATGACAGAGACTACAGGCGAAATACTGGGCAAATGTGTGCAGATGCTATAAAACAGTGAGTGAAGCGGTCTCAAAGACTGCACGGCTTACGGAAGATGTCTTTCCTCCGGTTTGCGTGCTCATACTTTCCGACAGTGGATGCGGAGTGGATTATTTATGGCCTTTACTGCCGTTTTGGTGAAAATAGGTTGGCTGCATTAAAGGGCCTAGTGTGTGTGTGTGTGTGTGTGTGTATGAAGGGTCTAATCAGCCCAGGCAGGTGTCATTTTGAGCTCTCACTCTCTCCCGGAAGGCATCCTGTATTATCACATAAATCACACTCTTAATGTGATGTGAGGAACCAGAATGTTCAAAAAGACACATCACACATGTTTTTTTTTAACCATCCTTTTGTCTCTTGGAGCATAAAATGTAATATCACACTTTGGAGATACTGTTAGGCTTGCGTTACCTTGAAAATGTACAATTAGCCTTCTTGGCTGTATGAAATGATTCCGCCTTTATAATTATTTCATTACTTCTGTAGTTTACTGTGGTGTCGAACGTTATAAAAATGAGCTGCAGCGATGCAGGAAGGATTTCATATTTTTGTCCAGATTGTTGTAGTGGCTTCTTTTAAATATTATGAATATGTTTTACGTATAAGCTGTTATCTGCTACCCACGCTAATTGTTTTGTCGTTTGGTCCAGATAAGTTGTTTTTAAGCTCATTTGCTCTGCCCATGAACACGGCTAATTGCGATGTTTTGGTTGCTGTGCACTTGACTTAATTATACAATTTAGCAAATGTCTATGCTTTGTTTTCTGTACTAAATAAAACAAAATATGATTAGTGTTTTTCTTTGTAATTTATGTATTTATTTATTGATTGATTCTTTTTTTTTTGTAACAGGATTGTAACTTTTGAGACATTGGGCATATGTGCTCTTGTCACGTAGTTCAGATGCGAGCCTGTTAATTGTCTCCACTTCAGAAGCTCAGATCCGTTCTCTCCTTAAGCGTCAGCAGAACTCCAATATGCCATATGTTTCACAGGACGTATTGATGCTTGCGATGACATACTGTATTATCTATCCACTAAACGTTTTGTGATGTCAGCCCTAAAAGTAACAGCACAACAAGGAAGAGAAGAACAATGCTAGTTGGTGTTATTTATGGTAGTTTTCACTTTAGAGTTTTTGACAGGGATTTTTCTTCATTTAGCTGGCGTAAAAGCTGTTTCTGGTGCGTTTCGCATATGTAACTGTCTGAAACAGCGGTCTGTTGTATTAAGAAATTAGCTTTATTATTTACAGTATATTCACTATGATTTCATACAACATTCGTACAACTGGTCTGCATTAAATTTGTTTTTTCATTTAAAGAATGAAAACCATGAGTAGTTTGGTATATTTCATTATTCTTAGAGGAATTTTTTAAATAAATCCCTTAAAGGTGGGGTATGTGATTTGCAAAACGGCCGGCAGATTTTGAAAATACACAACTCATAAGGTCTTACCTTCTCTCCTCCAACACTGACCCTGACTCCACTAGGGGTGTCACGATTTCGATTTTAAATCGAAATCGATCGAAATTAAGTCACAATCTCGATAATCGAATTCAAAAATGGAATCGTCGATACTGCCACGCCCCCATGTCACGTCCAGTCGGTTTGCAAAGCGGAAAAAAACAGCGTTGAAGTGCTGCGAGTCCTCTACCTCAGTTACAGCCAGTCAAAAGATAGCATGGCTGCAGATGCAGGAGACCCATCGACAGGACTTCTGACCTCCTCTTTCACTAAAGTCGCCGGTGTGGGACAGTGGGAGTATTTCTGATTTCCAGTGAGTTATGTTGACAACGTTCACATTCGCGTTCAAAGTTCACGCTTAAAAAAAGCCACACTTTGCAAGCTCTGCTACTGTATGTGCGTCAGTGCGTGTACCATTCTTCCACTTTTTAAATTAAAACTTTAAATTGACAAAAACAGCAGACTCAGAACAGTATAAATCTGTATACAATAAATCTAGCATGTCACAAATAACTTGATTCTCCACCTCCACGAAAGAGACAAGTGTCGTTCATTTCCGCACCTAGTCTATTTTTGCTGCACGCACCGAGTTAAAGCGACAGCGCACAGTTCGTGGTCAAAATGAACATGACACGAAAATGTTGTAATTTCATCATAAATGCATTTAATTAAATTCTACATTAAATACTAATATTTTTCACAGTCATGTTTGTACTTTAAGACCGAGGTAAAGCAAGGAAAACATACATGTATCTGTTAAACCTTGTTTGTTTTGTTGTGAACTTGAATGTCATCTTCTGTGAATAAGACTGCAGTTACAAAAGAGAAACTACATGGCAGGTTATTTTGCTTAAGTTTCTAATTGACTGAAGATATAAGTTATTGTAACATTATTTTGTTAATAAATGTTTTAAATTTGACAATGTAGTGTGGTACATTGTGAACAAAGGTCATATATTATATTACATAAAAGGGTAACACTTTATTTGAAGGGGTGTGCATAAGACTGACATGACACTGTCATAAATATGACATAACACCTGTCATAAACATGAAGGAGTCTTTATGAATGTTTATGACTGTTGTCATTAAGTGTCATTCGGTAAATTATGACACTTTCAATGCAAAGTTGACATTGTTTAAAATGTCTTTGTTATGACAACTTGACATTACCCAAGACAAAAATGTCTTGATTATGACAACTTGACATTAACAAAGACAGAAATGTCTCTGTTATGACAACTTGACATTAACCGAGAAATCATAACCTGTCAACCTGTCACAACTTTGGCCGTCATGACACCATTATAACTGTGTCATGAATATTACCTGTCCTCAAGTAAAGTGGAACACATTGTACTAGTTATAAAGATGTCATTAAGGGTTATTACACTGCAAAATGCTTGAAGTTTGATAATTAGACCTGTTATGACATATTTGTGACAGGTTGACAGGTTATGATTTCTTGGTTAATATCAAGTTGTCATAACAAAGACATTTCTGTCTTTGTTAATGTCAAGTTGTCATAATCAAGACATTTTTGTCTTGGGTAATGTCAAGTTGTCATAACAAAGACATTTTTGTCTTTGTTAATGTCAAGTTGTCATAACAAAGACATTTTAAACAATGTCAACTTTGCATTAAAAGTGTCATAATTTACCGAATGACACTTAATGACAACAGTCATAAACATTCATAAAGACTCCTTCATGTTCATGACAGGTGTTATGTCATGTTTATGACAGTGTCATGTCAGTCTTATGCACACCCCTTCAAATAAAGTGTTACCCATAAAAGTCTAGTCTAAAAATGGCATCGCAAACTGTGCTTAAAAAAAATAAATGTAAAAATCGAGAATCGAATCGAACCGTGACCTTAGAATCGAAAATGTAATCGAATCGAGGATTTGGAGAATCGTGACACCCCTAGACTCCACCCATTCGAAAAACATGGACGCGCAATCAAGCACGAGCTCTCTCTCTCTCTCTCTCTCTCTCTCTCCTCTCTCTCTCTCTCTCTCTCTCTCTCTCTCTCTCTCTCTCTCCTCTCTCTCTCTCTCTCTCTCTCTCCTCTCTCTCTCTCTCTCTCTCTCTCTCTCTCTCTCTCTCTCTCTCTCTCTCCTCTCTCTCTCTCTCTCTCTTCTCTCTCTCTCTCTGTCTCTCTCTCCTCTCTCTCTCTCTCCTCTCTGTCTCGTCTCTGTACCGGGCGACTTGCACTTCCTGTGACTGGGTCACAAGCTTTGTGTATGCGCCGTTTGATTGACGCATTTTCTGTCCAATGATTCAAGATGGTCTTGAAAATGATTGGCTGGACTTTTTCGGTAATTCACAGATGATTAAATTGCTTAATTTTCATTTCAGTGCTTCTAATTTACAGCCAGTAAGTGGGTTAGGAATAGGATTTCAAGTGAATTTGAAAAAAATGGTCAAAAAAGAAAATCACATACCCCACCTTTAAATAAATAAATATAGAATGTATATTATCAAAAATCGTTTTGTGCAACTAACCCATAAAACAGAACCTCAAGGCAGCGACTATTGTAATTCAGTTTTTTTTTTACACTTTTTAACTTTATAAATATAATTAACACACACAAACACACAAAATATAATTAACACACACAAAATAACATGTATGTACTGTACACAGAGAGAGGTTTAAAAATGTTTAAAGTTTGGGGGCAGTAAGATTATTATTAAAAAAAATGTTTTCAAGTAATATTTCTAATCAGCAAGGATATGTTAAATTAAGGACACGTTTTAAAGAAAGTGGAGACTTTCACATTGTTACAAAAAATATATTTTTCAAACAAATACTGTTATTTGAAACTTTCTATTCATTAGAATCCTGAATTTTTTTTTTTTATTAAATTATACATTTTCCACAAATATTATTAAGCAACACAAATGTTTTCTTTCTTGATAATAATCAAGAATAATTATTATCATAATAATATTTTATTATTAATAAACATTACTAATAATAATTATCTTGAGCAGTAAATCAGCATATTAGAATGATTTCTGAAGGATCATGTGACACTGAAGACTGGACTAATAATGCTGATAAAATATTAGTATTATTTTGAAATGTATTAAAAAAGAGAACAGCTATTTTAAATGATAATTCTTATTCTGCTGTATTTTTGCTCAAATAAATGCAGCCTTGGTGAGCAGAAGAGACTTTTTACCGACCCCAAACTTTTTCAGTAGTGTCGGTTTTTAATTGGTTGTGAACATTGTGATTGACCCCACAATAAATGTTGTATTGTGTGTACACCACCAATTTAGATCTAAAACTATAAATGCTCTTTATACACTGACTTCAGTCAAGAGCAGTCCTCTTGTCAAATGCAGCATTCTGCGGTGCTGTGGAGATGTATTTCTGTGCTCTCTTTTAGCCCAGCGACCTCAGTCGACTCCATCAGTGGCCCTGCTGAGGTTTGAAATAGACCCAGATCGCTGACAGCGGGAGAATGACATATTGTCTCTTTCCACCTCTATTTTTACAATCCTGTTACAGTTTGTTTGACTTTTTTGTATCGTGACTGTTGGCGAGGCGTCCCACTGCGGCGCCGTCCATTTGTAGGTTTTTACACATTGTGTTTGTTTCAAAATGATGTCAGAACTGGTCACTTAGTTGTCAGGACAAGTTTGTCACATTTATTCTTGTCTGTTAACCGCTTTGTGTTGTTTATGGGTTTTTACGGAGGAGCGAAGTTGTTGTCGCATTTGAATCAGCTCATCTTGATGGTGTGTTATTGCTTTGACTATCAACGAACCACAGCAAGGTCACAGTCCCACATAAAGTAAGATTACAGCATGACTACAATCTGCCGCGAATGTGGTGTGGAGCGAGTGGGTTAGCGACCTGTTTAACTACCCAATACTGAGATCCATAAAAACAGCACAGTCACCCCCCCATCCCATCCCAATGAAATTTACCTCCGATCTGAGGTGACTTTCCATGTTGTCACTAAAAGAAGGGACATTCAGCTACAAGGTTTATGGTGCTTCTCTTCGCAAGTCATTATTTCATTGAATCCGCAAGAGAGAATGATTTAAAAATGGTGTAATGCAAAAATATAAACCATATTTTTAAGTAGTTTTAATGAAATTCCAAGCAAATGAAATGAAATGGGTTCAAAGTTGTTTGTGTGGGTGATTTGAGAAAATAAAAATAAAATGAGTGTTTTTTCATAATTTGTTTTGTTTAAAAAAAACAATAATGGTGCTATTTAAGTCCTGGTTAGCTGCTTTTCCTTTAGTGAAAAACATTGTGGGTCATCGTGTCTCTCATGGCATTATATAGAAACGTTTCATATATAGAACTATGACATATATAGAAGTTATTTTCCTGGTGAAACGGCACCTGTTATGAAAAATACTATATCAATAATCAAACCTGTTATGTTTTGTTGCTTGTATTTCTGTTTTGCTGGTCTAATGTGAGTAATATCCCACATATGAACTTAAGATAAAGAAAAAAACCTTAGAGAAAGTTTTGAATATTTTAAACTGAGGTTGCTAGAACACATGACAGATACTTTGTGACAGAATTTTTTTTGATGCAGATTTCTTGTTTTTTTTTTTTTGTACTGAAATTAGAACTGACTTTTCTTTTTTGCTGTCCTGAACTATAAAATTCTAAAACTATAATCTAAAGAAAGAATGAAGTAAACATAAACTCTTTCAATATTTTTTGTTTGAAAATAATTATTTATTTACCCCTTCCCCCCTTTCATTTTTTACATTTTTGTTTTGTTTAGAAGTTATGACTGTTACACAGTTTAATTTCTAAAAAAAAAAATTTGTTTTTCTTTTTTTTTAAATAAGTGAATTTCTATCTGGTTACAATACTATCAATGAAGAGCTTGAGGTGAGATGAATATATGTGACGAGTGAAGAAAAATACAATTTATATAGTATTATAATATGTATTAATATTTATAATTAGCTTTCGTTTAAATTTTTATTTAAGTTTAATTTTTATGTGCTTCTTTATTTTTTCATAATATATTTTTGTTTTATTTCAGCTAAAACAAAAATTACTTTTTGTTTTAGTTAACAATACCAAGTCTGGTCACTTGTGAGAATATCTTGGCCAAATGTGCCCATGGTTGAAGAACACACTGTTATATAAAGTTTCTCACTTTAGGATGGAGTGATTTTTGAGTTGTGAATGCCGTGCCTCAAGTTGTCGTACTGATGTTCTTGCTAATGTTTAGCTGCTCTGCTTCATTTAATGTATTTGTTTTTCTTGTTCACTCAAATAAAAACTAGCTGATGTAATCTAATGATTGTACAAACAACTTAATTGTCTTTCTGTCCACCTCACCTTCATCCCAGAGTATTAAAGAGGACAGGAATGTCTTTACGTTTCTCTCAGACGGGAATAAAGCAGTCGTCTGTTGTTTTGCTGGTTGACTCACTGCAGTGAATGACAAAATGAGTAAATGTATGGAGGAAACAGAGATGATTAAAAAAGTCAGAGTGTACAAAGTGTGACAGTGAAGAGCATTGTGTGTGTAAAAGCTGAGAGAGATGTGTTTAGTGGATGATGCTGTTTCGCTTAAGTAGGCGTGGATAATCTAGACATCACTAATGAGAGAGAGAGAGAGGAGAGAGAGAGAGACAGACAGACAGACAGACAGACAGACAGACAGACAGACAGACAGACAGACAGACAGACAGACAGACAGACAGACAGACAGACAGACAGACAGACAGACAGACAGACTGTTCTCTTTTTTTCTGGTCTTGGCTTCTCATATATATTTTTAAAAATATATATTTTATTTATTTATTTGTAGCATATACCTGTGCTTAAATTTCTAGAGATTAAATGGATGTCTCTGTTTGAGGCTTTCAATGTGTTGCTCTCCCAGACTACCTCAGAAAACAGTCAAAATAAGTCCAGAAGTCCAGTACAAGTGAAAGTCCCAACAGTTTCTGAAGGTCAGACATTCAACAGAAGCAGGCAGACGGGAACCACACACACACACACACACACACACACACACACACACACACACACACACACACACACACACACACACACACACACACACACACACACACACACACACACACACACACACACACACACACACACACACACACACACACACACACACACACACACACACACACACACACACACACACACTCTTTGCTCTCATACCGTTCAGGTCCAGCAGAGGGGGGAAGCTGATCTGGGTCAGGATATATCGCCAGACTCACAGAGAGTTTGGGGTCTGAAACTGTTTGGGTTTTTCTACTACAACATTTTATATTGCAGATCTATCTATCACTCTATCCATCATCTATATCTATCTGTCTGTCTAATAATTCTCTATCTGTCTGTATGTCCTTCTGTCTGTCTGTCTGTCTGTCTGTGTGCACTTAATTAACAAAAAAAAAAGTGTGAAATGTTGGACACTTCATGCACACTGTCACAGCTTTATTTGCGGAGAGAGATGAGCTATTAGACTCCAATGCTGAGTGACAAAATAACCTTATCCTTCTGATCCATCTTTCATAAACAAGTGTTTTGCAAATCCTACATTGAACTCTGAGATTTGAGAAGCTGTCGTCAATAAAATGACTTTTGAGGACTGGTCAAGTTGTTTGTGGGCAGACAATGTATAACAAAGGTGGGAATTATGCAAATGTCTTCTCTAGTGACGTAGAACCGTAACGCTGTGGGATTCAAATTACAGATGACTTTAGGCGGCTTAGAGGTGATTTATTTCCTTTGAGAGACAATAAATGTATTTATCGTGCACTTTCGACATCGCAACTTTGCAGAACTTTTTTACATTCACAAACAATTGTATTACACACTGTATAAAAGGGAATATTCGAAAAACCATAATAGGGGCACTTTAAATGTACAACAGCTAAACAATGTTACCAGTAAAATAGCAAAGGTGTTTGCTTTTTAATGAAAACACAATGATACCTATGGCCCTGCTTACACCTGGAATTAACGTTTAAACGCATTCGACCGGATTGCTTTCGTAGTGTAAACGCTAGGGCTGGACCAGAATATTTGAATATTCGTTCGGTGGGTTGGTATTCGATTTGAAAATGTGACATTCGAATATTCGAAATATCGTTTTTTTTTTTTTTTTTTTTTGCAAACCTGGCATCCCCCTCGAAACGGTTCTCATTCGCGCTTGTATATGTTTTACACTATAAGCTCTGGTGAAATACTATACTTTACATATAAATTCGTTATAGCTACTTAATAAATAGATATTTGCTTCTTCTTGGACTACTAAAAGTGTTCCTGCAACGGGATTATTCTCTGGCTAGAGCGCAGAACAGCAGAGTTTGTATGGACAGATGTGAATGCCTGAGCTTGTATTTTGGGTTAAGCTGCATTGCTTTGACATTGTGGAAAATAGAATAATAGAAAAAAAATATTAAAATGTATGTAGTATTAAAATGTAAATGTATGTAGGCTATTAGTGTGTTTTATATCACTAGTGCAGTGTCCATTCTCGGAGCGTATAAGATAGCATATCGGAGTCCATTCTCTGCTCGCGTGAGGCGCTCCGCTTCTTTATTTACATCTACCCTACTTTGTCAGTAATTTGTTAGTGAGACTATTAGACTAGCCTACCTTATTAGAAATGTTAGTGAGACTATTAGACTAGCCTACCTTATTAGAAATGTTAGTGAGACTATTAGACTAGCCTACTGTAACAAGTAGAATTAGGTACTGTGCCTTTAAGATAGTACATACTCTGTTACTCCCGCACTGAGTGTGGTCAGTCGACATGTGAAGCGCGAGCTGTGAGCGCATGTATGCGTGTAAGCCCGTTTACTCTGCTTTTATTTCTATTTTTGTAACGCAGTTGTAGTTAGTGGTGTGAGTTGCGAGTTGCCCATATGTGCGTGGGACGACGTTGATAATAAATCACCACGGTGGAATATCAGCTACGTCTTGAGTCTTTGCTTAACGTTGCACCTGACTACAACCGTTTAGGTGAGCTATCCGGTTCGTTCTGAGTAAAAGCGTTACAAGTGGCGCCCGAACATTTTGTCTCTGGCCTCGGATCGGACCTTTGGAATTGTCGATCGAGGATATTATCTTTTGTTGTGGATTTACGGACATTTTTGCCCACGCCGAAGCTCCGAGAAGCACGCGGATAATTTGTGCACGGACACGTGAGATTCATTCCGGCACGTGTGATTTGTTTCGGATCGTGAAAGGAGTCATTCACCTCACCAGCGACTCAATAAAACTGTTCAAGAGTTTCAACTGAAAAAAAAAAAAAAAAAAACTTGTTCTGGCTTGGACCATAGACCATTGAAGGTTTGGACAAAGACCGTGCAACTGACTGTATTGTTTCGCGATTGACTGATTTATCTGAATCTTGCCGGGATTCGAACTGAAGTTACGCGTTCACAGCATCATCAGAACTGTTCAACAGGTTTGCCATGAAAGTTTACATGATGTTTTAGGATTAGAAAAAAATTGTGAAAAAGTCTGTTATATGGTTGTAAAGATGTTTCTGACTTAAACTGGGTTATTTCTACGGTTGAGTTTTTCTTTTCTTTTCTTTATGCTCTGAGGTTGAAGAGTGCAAATATAATGAAGCCTATTTTGCTTCCTTAATTGTTTTCATAATGTGAAAGTGGGTGACAATTGTTGTCCTTTGTTGAAAACTGCATAATTTTCTGTTTAACTGTATTTACTGCATACCAAGCAGATCTAATATTGCCTATATTGAATACAATGGCCACACATGGTATGACAGATATGACAGACCTGACTTTGCCTTTTGAGTCTGTGCCTAGGAGTAGAGCACCAAAGCCGACTGTTTGCCTGGAGACTCAGGTCGAGTCGCTAAAAACTGAGGTGGCAGTGCTGCGAAAATGCTTAAAGGAGTCCCTTGATCTGCAGAGAGGTATTATTGACGATTACACTCAAAACATGTACACAGCCACTTCAAACCGCTTATCTGCACGTAACGATCCAATTGCCTCTTCCACTCCATATGCCCAGGGCCAACCTGTTCATGTCAAGCATAAACTTTCAGCAACAGCCATTGATTGCAACATCGCGCATGAACATGCAACAGACTTTTCTCACACTTCACTGCTTAATAGCACAACTAGAGCGTTAGCTTCTGTCTTGAATCAGTCAAAACTTGAGCCCCCTGTGTTCGGAGGGGATGGAAAAGTTCAGCCTGAGGATTGGCTTCAGCTTGTGGATGTATACAGAACCTCTTTGGGGCTCAGTGACACCCAAATCCTTCTTGAATTACCCCGCTTCCTAGCCAAAGAGCCCAGGAAATGGTTTTCAGTATTAAGTGAACACATAACAGCCTGGACACAATTCCGCGCTCTGTTTAAAAGTGTGTTTCTTCCATCGGACAATCAAGAGCGCATCTTGAGAGGCATTCTTGACCGTGTTCAAGCGCCTGATGAGCCTTTCCCGACGTTTGTAGCGCATCTATTGAGCGAATTCAAAAAGCTGAAGTCTCCCCCACCAGAACAGGATCAAATTGAACTGATTTGTAAGCATGCATTGGAGCGATATAGAGTTGCAATTTATGGTACAGAGATCACATCAGTCATTGACCTCCTGATGCGGGCACATGAGCTCCATTCTGTTCTTGGCCCTAACAGCCGTAATGAGCCCCCACTTCCAATGAAGGAAAAAGCACATGAACTGTACTGCTTTAAATGCTCTAAACCTGGTTTTACATCCCGAAATTGTCCGAACTGTAGCTTTGTGCCACAAGCAGATGTTTTCCCGGGTGTTGCAAAGCAGAACTTACAAACAGGGTATGGAACGCCAGGCCGTAATCCGAGTAGCGAGAACCAAAGCAGCCGCAACAGGGGTGAGCAGGAAAATAAATGTGACCAGCAGAAGGGAAACTTCAGGGGAGGGAGGACATTTCACAGGGGCAATCCTCCCTCCAGAAGGTAAATATGCCCCAACATTCTCCGGTGTCCACAGTTGAGCAACTCATCTTGGGTCATGTGGAAGACCCGGCTTCTTCTTCCTTCTGGAACACCCCATTCATTGTCAAAGTAAACCTCTACAACAGAGCAGTTGATGCAGCTCTTGATACAGGCGCTTCCCTTTCCGCAATTGGGACTAATATTATTTCTGGCATTCCAGGAAGCTCTGAAAAAGTGCACCCTTGGTTATCGCCCCCCATTCAATTAGCTAATAGAGCAACTTGCAGCCCAACCGGCATCATTTGGCTGAATATTGGATTCCATGGAAAACGGTTCTACCATAGATTTGTTATTGTCCCTGATCTCGCCTCACCACTTATCTTAGGGATGGATTTCATGTTAAGAGCTGCAGTCAACATTCATATTCCATCCAGGACAGTAACCTTATGTGACACCATTGCGCCAGAACCACATGAACTAGCGAGTGAATGGATGGAGACTACAGCGGTAGGGCGCATGATGTTCATGGGTGTCCAAAAGTCTGACTTAAATGAGAAAGTCGAGGAGGCATGTTTAGGACAGGGACAAAAAGCTCAGTTCCTTGCCCTGGTGGAAGATTTTTGGTGCATGTTTGATGGTCACCTGGGCCATACGTCGATGGCGGAGCACGCGATCGACACCGGTGGTGCGAGGCCTGTAAATTTGCCACCTTACCGTACTTCCCCTGAGAAAAAGCAGATAATTGAAAGCCAGATAAAACAAATGCTGGAGGAAGGAATTATTGAGCCGTCATCAAGCCCGTGGGCTGCGCCGGTCGTGATCGTAAAGAAACCTTGTGGAGAACCCAGGTTCTGTGTTGATTACAGGGGTCTAAATCAGCTCACACTGAAAGATTCATATCCTCTACCCCGGGTGGATGAATCACTAGACTTTCTGTCCCGTGGTAAATTTATTACCACTCTAGATCTATCTCGGGGGTACTGGCAAGTGTCCGTTGAGGAAAAATATAGACCAAAAACGGCCTTTATTTCTCACTGTGGCCTATTTCAGTTTAAAGTTCTTCCCTTCGGGCTCAGCAATGCACCCGCTACATTTCAAAGAGTCATGAACACTGTCCTCGCTGGTCTGACTTATAAATGCTGTGCAGTGTACTTGGACGACATTGTAATAGCTTCACCGACCTTTGAACAACACCTTGAAGACCTTCGGGAGGTTCTGTTAAGACTGAGGACAGCAGGTCTCTCTCTAAAGCTGAGCAAATGTCAGTTCTGTCTAAGTGAGCTCATATTCCTTGGCTACCGTGTCACACCAGAGGGTATATCACCAAACCCGGCAAAGGTAAAGGCGGTGACTGAGTTCAGAACACCAAAAGACACAAAAGATGTCAGAGGATTCCTTGGCCTTACAGGCTATTATCGACGCTTCATCCCTGGCTATGCGAGTAAGGCGGAACCACTTTTCCGTCTCACCCGGAAAGAAACACCGTTCTGCTGGGATGAAAATTGCCAGGCTGCTATGGATTTCTTGACGAAGTGTCTCACGTCAGCACCAATCTTATGTTTTCCAAATTTCACACGACCATTCTATGTACACACAGATGCTTGCGACCTGGGTCTTGGTGCGGCCCTGATGCAAAAAGACGACATGGGACGAGAGGTTGTTGTGGCTTTTGCAAGCAGAACTCTACACAAGGCTGAGAAACCCTACTCGACGCCTGAAAAGGAATGTTTAGGAGTGATTTGGGCTCTGGAATACTTTAGACCCTATGTAGAGGGGCTCCATGTGACAGTCTACACAGACCATAATAGCCTGAGATGGCTGATGAACCGCCCAAACCCTTCAGGACGTCTAGCGAGATGGTCCTTACGCCTGCAGGACTTTGATTTTAGTATTGTGCATAAGCCAGGTGTTCAAAACAAGGTCCCTGACGCTTTGTCCCGCAACCCGATTCAATGCGAGGCTGCCCCTATAGACATTCTGCCTGATTATGCAATCATTGGGGGGATGGATCTCCGTAGCCTGTCCTCAGTCGTGCTGACAGACAAAGCACAGTTGAGGCAATTACAGGAAAATGACCCAGTGGTCAATGATCTTTTATGTGCCCTCAACAGTGCCAGAAAGGAGGAGGTGGATGAAAAGTATGTCATTCACGAGGGTTTGCTGTATGTCAGAGACTCTAAAGTGACTTGTGGACTACATCCAATGAAACAGCTCAAATTGTACGCGCCTACATCCATCAGAGGTACTTTGTTGAAATACTACCATGACCACCCTACTGCTGGACATCTCGGAATTACCAAAACATTGACCAGGTTAAAGATTAGGTTCTTCTGGCCAAAAATTACTGAGGATGTGAAGAGATACGTTACCTCATGTTCCGTGTGTCAATTGACGAAACCTAGTCAGAAGAAACCAGCGGGTCTGATGGTCCCAATCAAACCACAAAAGCCCTGGGAATACACTGGAGTAGACTTTGTGGGCCCTCTCCCTCGGACGCAGACTGGAAATGAGTATATTCTTGTGTTTGTCGACTACTTCTCGAAGTGGGTAGAGGTGAATGCAGTCCGAACAGCGACAGCGCAAGTTGCTGCAAGTAAGTTCCTGAGCGAAATCTTTGCCAGACACGGTGCGCCGACTTACCTGATTTCAGACCGTGGTATGCCATTTGTGAGTAACCTTTTCGAGGATGTGGTGGCTGCCCTGGGTACAGAACACAGATTGACTACGGCATATCACCCGCAGACAAACGCTACAGAAAGGGTGAACCGTACCTTGAAAACAGCCATTCGTGCATACGTGGGGGACAAACACTCCTCATGGGACAGATACATACCTCAAATATGTTTCGCTCTTCGTACTGCGCCACATGAGAGTACAGGCCTGTCACCGTCAATGATGTTGTATGGACGTGAGCTTGAGACTCCGCTTGATTTGGTCACACAACCGAATGTTGATGGAGTGGATGACCCGGATGTAACATACCCGGAGAATTTGAGAGCTTCCTTACAAGACGCTCATGATCACGCCAGAGTAGCTCTTGAGGAAGGACATAAACGTAGAAAACGATACTATGACCTAAAACGGCGTTCGGTTTCTTATGTTGTGGATGATCTGGTTAGAGTGAAAACACACCCAAAGTCTAATGCAATAGCAAACTTTACAGCCAAGCTGGCTCCAGTATACTCTGGTCCATACAGGGTCTCAAAAGTACTGTCCGATGTCAACTACAGGCTGGAAAAAGTCGATACTGGAGAGGATGTGGGTGTGTTTCACGTTGTAAACCTTCAGCCCTTTCACTCATGGAATAATGCTTTGTCCAAACAGAAACTCCCTGGTGATTGTGACAATGGACAGTTGTGGGATGAAGGTGATTCTATCCAAAACGGAGCTAGAGAATATGAAAATACTGCCTTAGGTGTTGCTGGAGACTGGTTGACCGAACTCCCCAATGACGTTTCCTCAGAAAGCTTACCTGAACAGACACTTGACGGTGCTGTTTTTACAGACAAAGAGAACTCTGATAGGAGACGTGACTTTGACACTCACAGATTTGACACAAATGACCCGTTCCAGGGTACTACTGACCGTTATAACTTGAGACCGAGACAGAACCCCAGAATTACTTCTGACTGGTCAGTTAATAGGTGGACTAACCCATATCATACACGCAAGATTGAATTTAAGTAAGGAGAGATGAAACAATGGTTTTGTTTGTCACTTGTTGTTTATTGACAAATGTTCAAGGTTTGATGTTTTGAAGAAAAAAAAAAATAGGAAACAATGTATTCCATATGTGGGGGTTGCACACAGTTGTTTTGTTTTATTGAACTTAAGTGCAACGTGCGGATTTGTGGGACTGTACTGGTTGTGCTTTATTTTTGTTTTTACTCACCCTGTAACATCTTTTCAACTGTGGCATGTATGTATGGTTGTTAAGTGAAACAGTAAGACTCCCTGGTTGTGTACGGCTGGGGTCAGCCTTTATTTGACAGGGGGGAATCTGTAACAAGTAGAATTAGGTACTGTGCCTTTAAGATAGTACATACTCTGTTACTCCCGCACTGAGTGTGGTCAGTCGACATGTGAAGCGCGAGCTGTGAGCGCATGTATGCGTGTAAGCCCGTTTACTCTGCTTTTATTTCTATTTTTGTAACGCAGTTGTAGTTAGTGGTGTGAGTTGCGAGTTGCCCATATGTGCGTGGGACGACGTTGATAATAAATCACCACGGTGGAATATCAGCTACGTCTTGAGTCTTTGCTTAACGTTGCACCTGACTACAACCGTTTAGGTGAGCTATCCGGTTCGTTCTGAGTAAAAGCGTTACACTACCTTATTAGAAAGATTGCTTAAGTTACAGACCTGTGTGTGTTTTATATCACTAGTGCAGAGCAGTGTCCGTTCTCGGAGCATACAAGGTCTGCTCGCGTGAGGCGCGCCGCTTCCCGCTCGCGCTGTCCTGTAGTTTATTAAAAGTTTATTAATTCTAAACGTGTCTCGCCTGTCTATCTATATTGCACCAAATACACGGCACTCCCTTGTGAAGCACACACGCACACTTGCACACACACGCACATTTGCACACACGACACACGCAAGGTCTCTCCCTCTCTTTGTCGTGCTTGCGCTACACGGTTTGGAGCTCGCGAGCAGCTAGATTCCGGGAGATTTTAATAAATTTGCGGGCATCAGGGAGCCACTATCAATATGCGGGAGACTTGGGATGTCTGAGATGTATAGAGATTCCGAAGCTTCGAATATTCGATGTTCATTCCTACCGAAGCTTCGAAGCTCAAAAAATGGTATTCGGACCAGCCCTACGCTCATGTGGTCAAATGTGTTCAAACAGCCACAAAAGACCGTCTACTCTCAGCCTGCTGACCCAATGCCTAAACATTATGGGAAGCGCGCTAGCTAGACAGGATTTAAACCCGTTTTGTGGCTGTCAGAACAGAAACGTGTTCATATGTAAATTGAGCAAACTTATTTTGTCCATTTGATCAAAAGATCTAAAAAACACTTAGGCCTACCTGCCCATAGACCCTCCCCTCAAATCAGGACAGAAGTGGTTGAAAGTGGACAAAAGAGACTGATCAAACATGTGAACGGAAATGTGTCTCCCTCTTACTTGTGATCCGATCCACTAAAACGCATCTTAAAGGGGTGATGAACTGAGAAATCAAATTTTCCTTGAGCTTTTGACATCTGAGAGGTCATCATATTATAAGAATATCCTGTAAGTTTCAGAACTGAAAACGTCCTTGTTAGTCCAATAAATGCTTTTATTGACACCAGCCTCAGCAAACAACTCGTTTTTCAAAGTGGGGAATTATGACGTCAAAGAGGATAAAACACCACCCCCGCAGAAAATGATCAACGCCTGCTTCAACACGGCCGGTTTAGCCCCGCCCACCGATTCGTGCATTACACGCATAGCTAAATAACATAGGCCTACTTCGTGATGAGAAACCGGATCGAGCTACCGAGCAATAGAAAACATTGTGCCTGGCTGTGGAAGAAGACAGTCGCTGCATAAGCTTCCTCTGGATTCCAATAGGAGTGCATGGATAAACTTTATTTTTCATGACGTTCCACTCCAGCTGATGAGGTAAAACATTGTCCGTCTGTTCGCTTCATTTCACTGAGGATTGTTTTGTAAACAAGATTGATTTGATTGATTTGCAGACCGATTAAGAGTAAAGAACGGTGCTGTGCCGTCTATATTGGATCTGACAGGAATGGTGAAACACCTGGACTCTGGGTTGAACATGTATGGGCGAATCATTCCGGTTGCCATTTTACAACATTGGACGTTTTCAAAACAATTTCCCCCAAGTGCATCAACGGGTGAGTTGAAACGTACTCGGTTACTAACGTAACCTCGGTTCTCTCTAGAGAGGGAACGAGTACTGCGTAATATCTTACGCTATGGGGAAACACTCTTTCCTCGAGATATTGAAGCCAAAAATTATCCTTAATTTTTTTAATCATGCAAAACGCTTTTGCAGCAGCAAGCAGACAAGGGCGAAACAGCTCGCGCGCCCATTGGCTGCCTCGCTGGAAAAGCTGCAGCCTATCGAGTGAAGGCACTGCGTGACGTAATGACGAATGAAGACGCTTCGCGCTCATTTCGTCATGTCCCGCCAGTATAGGCGTGGTCTCGCCCTGTAAATACCCCTCGATAGCTGTATTTCTCTGATTTTGTACACCGAAGCGAACCAGAGCATAGTTCAAGCACGGCAAGATACGCAGTACTCGTTCCCTCTCTAGAGAGAACCGAGGTTACGTTAGTAACCGAGTACGTTCTCTTACGAGAGTATCTCTCGTACTGCGTAATATCTTACGCTATGGGGACCCCATACAAAACGCCGTGCGGACAGGGATCCAACACCAGAGTCCCGGGGCCAAGCCCGGGGCACATCTAGTGCATAATCACCATAACTCACATAGAGTAGAGGAGGAGAGGCTAGAAGCATCACTCCTTCATAAAAGTCCCGTAGGGGTACCGACCCGTAAGGGCAACATAGCCGCATTGGCGGCCGATAAACCCGAAGTTCAGACCGCCAAAAGCTTAGCTTGTAAGGCGGGCACCTCCAGGTTATAGTACTTGATAAATGTCGACGGCGAGGCCCAGCCCGCAGCCGTACAGATATCCTGCAGGGAGACCCCGCTATACCATGCCCACGACGAGGCCACGCCTCTTGTGGAGTGCGCTTTGACACCCAATGGGCACCGCAGGCCCTTGGAAGTGTAAGCCAGCGCTATGGCATCCACTATCCATCTGGATAGGCTCTGTTTTGAGGCGGCGAGTCCCTTAGAACGGCCGCCAAACAAAACGAAAAGCTGCTCGGTCTGCCTGAACTCAGGCGAGCGGGACACATAAGCCCTTAACGCCCTGACAGGGCAAAGGAGACTCGCGTCCCTCTCCTCATCGAGAACCGGAAGGGCTGACAGGGAAATTACCTGGGCCCTAAACGGTGTATTGAGGGATTTCGGCACGTAGCCGTGCCTCGGTTTGAGTACGACCTTTGAGTCGTTAGGCCCAAACTCCAGACAAGACGCGCTTACAGAAAGCGCCTGTAAGTCCCCTACACGCTTCACTGAAGCGAGAGCCAATAGAAACACCGTCTTAAGGGACAGGTGCTTCATGTCCGACAGCTGGATCGGCTCAAACGGGGCGCCTTTCATGGCCTCCAAGACCGTGGAAAGGTCCCAAGCCGGGACTGAAGGGGGCCTGGGAGGGTTTAACCTCCGAGCTCCTCGTAGGAAACGCACGACTAAGTCGTTTTTCCCCAGTGACTGGCCAGACACCGGTTTAGCAAACGGTGCTATGGCCGCCACGTAAACTTTGAGCGTGGATGGGGTCCTTCCCTTATCCATCAGCTCCTGAAGGAAGGCAAGCACTTCCTTAACCCCGCAGTCCACAGGTGAAAAGCCACGGGCTCGACACCAAGTAGAGAACACCGACCATTTCGAGGCATAGAGCCGTCTGGTAGACGGAGCTCTAGGCTGCGCGATCGTGTTTAGCACTCCTTCCGGGAGGCTAGCGGGTACCCGTTGATGGCCCATGCGTGCAGGGACCACAGTTCCGGGCGAGGATGCCAAATCGAGCCCTCCGCCTGAGAGAGGAGATCTCTCCTCAACGGTACAGGCCACGGGGCAGTGCTGGCCATCCGCATCAGGACCGGAAACCAAGCCTGGTTCGTCCAGAGCGGAGCTACAAGCAGCACTGGGCATCCATTTTCCCTGATCCGTTCCAACACCTGAGGCAGGAGCGAGACAGGGGGAAAAGCATACAGGGGACCGCTGGGTCAAGCATGGGCCAGCGCGTCCCTGCTTTTCGAGAAGAATACTGGGCAGTGAGCGTTCTCGCGGGACGCGAACAGGTCCACCTGCGCTCTGCCAAACGTTTCCCACAGCAGCTGGACCGTCTGCGGATGCAGCGACCATTCTCCTATCGGGACGTTGTCTCTGGACAGCTTGTCTGGACCCGTATTCAGGTGCCCAGGCACGTGCGCCGCTTTCAGAGAAAGGAGGTTGCGCTGGGCCCAGACCAAGAGGGGTTCCGCCAGCCTGCAAAGGCGTGTGGACCCGATGCCGCCCTGGCGATTTATGTACGCCACCACTGACATGTTGTCCGACCGGACCAATACTTGGTGGCCTATTATCTGGGGACAGAAGCGCCTTAGCGCTTTGTCGACTGCCATTAATTCCAAGCAGTTTATGTGAAGGAGCTTCTCCCGTACTGACCATAGGCCAGCTAGTGGTCTGCCCTCGAGCAGCGCTCCCCGCCCCGATGTGGAGGCGTCCGTAGACACCACCTTCACACCCGAGGCGATCCCCAGACTCACACCTGACTGATACCAGTCGGTCACTTTTCCACGGTTTCAGAGCTGAAACGCACTGAAGGTCGACCCTGAGGCGAAATAGACCCGCGGTCCACGCCCTGGGGGAACTCGTGCTTTTAGCCATAGCTGCAGTGGGCACATGCGGAGCAGGCCCAACTGGAGTACGGAGGCTGCTGAGGCCATCAGACCCAGCATTTTATGAAACCTTCTGAGCGGGACTATAGAGCCGTGGCGGAAGGATCTCGCGACGTGCTGAATATTCAATCCGCGCTCCGGTGACAGGCGTGCTGTCATGGATAGCGAGTCCAACACTGTTCCCAGAAGGAAATTCTCCGACTGGGGAGCAGTGAGCTTTTCGCCCAATTGACTGTAAGGCCCAGCTCCTCGAGGTGCTCGAGTAATGCGGCCCTGTGTTCTATGAGCTCCGTTCGTGAACGAGCTAGAATCAGCCAATCGTCCAAGTAGTTCAAAACTCGCATGCCCCGAAGTCTCAGGGGGGCGAGGGCCGCGTCCATGCACTACGTGAACGTACGGGGTGCTATGGACAGGCCGAACGGCAGGACTGTGTATTGATATGCCTGGCCCTCGAAGGCGAATCTCAAGAATCGCCTGTGATGGGACGCTATTTGTATTTGAAAATAGGCGTCCTTCAGATCTGTTGACATGAACCAGTCTCCTTGGCGCACTTGCGCGAGGATTTTTCCTGGTCGTAAGCATTCTGAACTGGCGCTTCCCGAGCGTTCTGTTCAGCAGTCGCAGATCTAGAATGGGTCTGAGCCCACCATCTTTTTTCAGTACCAGAAAATATCTGCTGTATAAGCCCCCTTCGCCCTGAGATAGAGGTTCTATAGCCCCTTTTCTCAGTAGTTTCGCTATCTCGGCTCGAAGTAGATGAAACACTTCGCTATACACCGTAGTTTCGACTCGCGCCGTATAACGGCGGGGCGTCGAGCGAACTGTAGCGAACAGCCTCTCGTTATAGTGTTCAACACCCATTCTGATACCCCGGGAAGCCTTGACCACGCATCTGCGTGAATAGCTAGGGGTAGAATGAAATCTGGGCTCTGGCCGCGGCAGGACGGCGGCTCGAGAGCCCCTGTGTACTGGGAACACAGCACCGTGTTTACAGTGCTCGAGGCGGGGGGCGCGCTGATCACAGCGGGCAGCCTGGCCGCGCTCAGCTTCTCTATGGCGGGACGCGCAGAGAGCGAGCGGGGCGAATCCTGTGGGATTCGGCGCGTGTGAGGGAATGTGGGCACATTTACTACACTGAGAATACTGTCAGCTCACGCGACTAAATCACTGCTGTGTATACAGCGTGCGAGGCGCGCGCTGATCAAAGCCGGCAGCCTGGCCGCGCTCAGCTTCTCTGTGACGGGTTGTGCAGAGAAGACGAGCGGGGGTGAATCCCGTGAGATTCGGAGTGTCTGTGAGAAATGCGGGCGCGAGACAGCGGGCACATTTTCTGCACGGAGAATACTCGGCTCGCGCCGACTGAATCAACGCTGTGTTCACAGCGTGCGAGGTGCGCGCTAATCACAGCGGGCAGGCGCGCGCTGATCAAAGCCGGCAGCCTGGCCGCGCTCAGCTTCTCTGTGACAGGTTGTGCAGAGAAGACGAGCGGGGGTGAATCCCGTGAGATTCGGAGTGTCTGTGAGAAATGCGGGCGCGAGACAGCGGGCACATTTTCCGCACGGAGAATACTCGGCTCGCGCCGACTGAATCAACGCTGTGTTCACAGCGTGCGAGGTGCGCGCTAATCACAGCGGGCAGCCTGGCCGCGCTCAGCTTTTCTGTGACGGGTTGTGCATAGAAAGCGAGCGGGGGGTTTATCCCGTGGGATTCGGCGTGTCAGTGAGGAAATGCGGAACAGCGGGCACATTTACTGCACTGAGAACACTGTCGGCTCGCGCCGACTAAATGTGTGTTAGTTTCGTTTTTACAGAAACCAAGGGACACGCATCGTGTAGTGTAAGCGGGCATTGTATGGGCGCGTTCACTACATTTTCTGCACAACCAACATGAGTTGGTTTTATTTGTGCTAGCCCTGCACCGTGGCGGGCTGTGTCTGGGTGTGGGAATGGGCACTGGGACGTGGGCATTCTTACAACACTCGTAACACCATCGGCCGTGGCCGGAACACCAGAAAATGCACTCTTTATTGGATTTATCTGGGTAGCCATAGAAACGGCTTTTGTGCGCAGGCAAGCGGGCTGAGACACCGGCTGCTTCACTGCGAAATACACTGGGACAGTCACAACGCATGGAACTGAACGAGCGAGAAGTTTTGGTGGAAATCCGGCCGCAGCGGGATCTGAACACCATCACTTTCCTAGAGAGACTAGGAAGGCCTTGAGACCTCGGGCTTTACCTCAATCCTCGGCCGGGGCCCGCGCTGAGGGGGGCGGCGTCCAGCAGAGCGAGAGCGCGGTGTTTGATCTCGGGCCTGGCGGCGCTGCTAGTTAGCCGAAACGACGGCCTTTGCGCGCAGGCAAGCGGGCTGTGGAACCAGCTTGCTCACTGCGAAATACACTGGAACAGTCACATTGCTTGGAACTGAACGAGCGAGAAGTTTTGGTGAAAATCCGGCCGCAGCGGGAACTGAACACCGTCGCTTTCCTAGAGAGACTAGGAAGGCCTTGAGACCTCGGGCTTTATCTCAATCCTCGGCCGGGGCCCGCGCTGAGGGGGGCGGCGTCCAGCAAAGCGAGAACGTCGAGGAACACGGAGTGCTCAGCTTCCGTCATCTCGGATAGCGTTAGCCACAAATGTATCTCACCATTCAGGCCGATGTAATCCACGGCTTGAGAGAGCGGACGCATCGGCTCAGTTTCAATGCCGTCTCCGGTAAGTTTGTCGAGCTCAAGTGCGGACGCGGCGGCAGACGGCGGCCGCTGTCCGTCTGGGAGCGACTCGAGCGAAGCCGGCGAAGCTGGCGGGCGAACCGGCGAGCTTTGGAGGGCTGGAAATAGCTCGGGCGCGCGCAGGGCGCGGCGCTTCTTGCGGCGCGGCATCACGGCGGGCTGGGATGCGGGCTCGGAGAACGAGGCTAGGCGAGTCCGCAGAGTCACCATGGGCAAGCGTTCAATATGATGGCATCCGCCGTCAGCGAGCGCGGTGGCCGCGTGATCCTCACCCAGGCAGGACACGCAGATGACGTGGCGGTCCTCGTCGCTGAGTGGGGCTCGGCAAGAACCACAGGAAAGCATCTTTAAAAAGACGCAGCTCTTTTAGAACAGATAATGGGTGTTGCGTCACGTAAGCAAACACACACACACTTAGCAGAGTAAAAGGATATAGTACGCCGGAAAGCGCAGCAGGTACGGCAGTTGAAGGCGGCTGGGCCAGCGACTTCAGAAGATGGCACGTCCCGCTGAGAAGGCTACAAGTCAACGGCGCGGCTTCTCACTCTGGATCCCGCGATGCGTGAGCTTCGCGTGAAGAATGAAAAATCAGAGAAATACAGCTATCGAGGGGTATTTACAGGGCGAGACCACGCCTATACTGGCGGGACATGACGAAATGAGCGCGAAGCGTCTTCATTCGTCATTACGTCACGCAGTGCCTTCACTCGATAGGCTGCAGCTTTTCCAGCGAGGCAGCCAATGGGCGCACGAGCTGTTTCGCCCTTGTCTGCTTGCTGCTGCAAAAGCGTTTTGCATGATTAAAAAAATTAAGGATAATTTTTGGCTTCAATATCTCGAGGAAAGAGTGTTTCCCCATAGCGTAAGATATTACGCAGTACGAGAGATACTCTCGTAAGAGAACTCATTATAATGCAAAACGGTTATCCACTCACATCAGTGGGCGTTTACTTCCAAGTCTTCAATGCGAGACGCCCATAAAAACCGAGCGTTTTTCAGCTAGGCTCAAAACTAGGGTAGAAAATAGCCGATTACTTATTCATTTGATGTTTTTGAATGCAAAAACCAAGCGAACATCATAAGTTTACCTCAGACAACAATATTATAAGATTTAAAAAGCCAGTTCATGACCCCTTTAATACCAGGTGTAAACAGGGCCTGAGTTTCCATGTTGTGAAATTTTCTTTAGTGGCTTCATTGTATCTGAGAGCTGTATGTGGTGCAGCGCCCCCTGCTGCCCTGGAGAACATCCATTGGCAAAAGCACTATATTTATTTTGTTGTACTGAAAATTGTAATCCTGTTAGTAATCCTAATTTCTTCCAAATTCATCGGTAATCTGTTTCAGGTATAGACAGTAAACACTTTTGGGGAATTGTGTTTGAAATGGTAAAATCCATCCAAAACTATTTAAACACCATTTTCCACTCATGTTCAGCTTTTATATCATATTATTTATTGAGACCACTTGGAATATTAGTACTTAATTTGGCCTACAGAGACATTAAAAATGAACTAGTGAAGGCACAAAAGTGATTAAAAGTTTAAAAAAGTAACTTTTTTTAACATTTAGTTAAAAATCTATGACCTGCAACATGTTTTTGCAACACAGACAACACTTTTTGTCTGAGTAATTAGAACCCGAACTACGCCCCAGGCCGCTTGTCTTATAATGTTTTTGTTTATTAGCTTAGAAAACAATGGAAGCCAGACTGACAGTGAAGTTGGTAAGTCTGCAGCAGAAAGAAGTAGGCGTGCGGGCGAGGGTTTGAATATCAGCAGCTCTTTGTTTTACGAGCGTTTACGAGGCAGATACTGCGGCGACTTTAGCAGCCCTTGATGAGCCATTTAGCATGCTAATCATCTGACATCCTGCTCGTTAAAGAGGGAGAGAGAACGAGAAGAGGTAGAAAGAGTGGGTGAAAGCCAAGAAGAGTCTCTCTCGCTCCCTGTACGTCTGCTTTCCTTTGGGGAGGTTTGATAAAATGAATGCATTATTGCCTTTTTCTCAGCCACCCATAAATTAAAAGATAACAACAACATGTATACGGCATGAAGATTAGTTTTGTCGAAGTGTTTCTAATTATTTTTGCACCCAGCAAGCTGCGCCAGGCGCTCCAGTATTGATGAATAACTTTACGACGGCCTTCAACAAGTCGAGGTTGTTTTGGGAAAGGGGGGGTGTGTGGTTTATGTGGAGACATGTTCTCTCTCGAGCGGTATAGTTGCTTGGTTTGGGTGCGAAGCAGAAAAAAAGTTTAATTAGCAAAGCAATAAAGTCAGAAAAAGACCAATGCACTGCCTCGTGAAGAAATTACATCTCCATTCCAATAGATCGCCCATAGCTGCACTGCTGCTGGTGTCATTGTCCTCCTCAAATTCAATCCGGACACATTTTTAATTGCTGTAAACTCATGTATATTTATGTCAAGTTTTTTTGGGGTGTTTTTTTGTTTGTTACGGATGCCAGGTTGTAGCTCACTTCATTATCGGAACAGTGTGTGCGTGTCGGTTGACTGCGAGCTCATTTCGTCAAACACACACACTTCATTCCCTCAAGTGCGTCAGCCTCATCTGTTCTAAATTCATATCAATAAATAATATCGCAACATGCCCTCTCAAAATCACCCCGCCAAGCTGATAACACAGATCCACGATCCTCGCAGGATTCCACGGAATTTTCTGGATTCCTCTGTCACGTAGTGGCTCTCTTCTGTTTACCTTTTAAAATAGAAAAGATTGGAAATCACAATAATATTTCAAAATATTACAATTTTATGCTAAGAAAAAAAGGTTCTTTTAAGAACGGTTCACTTTGAGGTCCCTTGGTGAACCAAATCTGGTTCTTCTATGCCATCGATGAGAAAATACCATTTTAAGAGTGTAGTGTATATTCATTTTAAAAGTACCAATAAACATGTTAAATCTTTAACAATATCTGTCCACATTTGCGTTCACTATAGAAAAGAGCTTAAGTGCTTAATTTCCACAAAAGAACTTGTTCAATTACACAAGTTACACAAATTGTACAATTGAACTTGTTCACGAAGATCTATGCCTCGCTTTTTCTATCCGCTTTACTTATTCCGATCTATGATTTTCCTATTCAATATACAGTACGATTCCTCTTTTTGTATTGCATCTTGTGTACGCATAAGCTAGCATCCGTTCTAAATTCAATAAAAACATCGCAAC
The DNA here is from genome assembly GCA_036326025.1 of Chrosomus eos. Taxonomy (NCBI): domain Eukaryota; kingdom Metazoa; phylum Chordata; class Actinopteri; order Cypriniformes; family Leuciscidae; genus Chrosomus; species Chrosomus eos. The sequence goes on from CM070839.1 coordinate 29,726,863, forward strand.
ATGTGCCTTCTCAAAGTCCCCCTACCAAGCTGATAACACAGATCCTCGCAGTATTCCGCGGAATGTTCTGGAATCCTCCATCACGTGGCGGCTCTCAGCTGTTCATTTCGATGTAACCTTTAACGTGAGCCTTTCAATATCCTTCCCAGATGGCCAGCAGAACGGCTTCCGTTTCAAACGTGCTGACGGTGTTCATTTTTGCCCTTGCAGACAACCTTCAGTCACGACGACCTGCGCTCTCGCGGCTCCATTTGGCTTATTTACCTTTTATTACTGCTCTCCCTCTCCTTGACATTTCATCAAACGGGCCACCGTCACTGATCTCGGGGTTTGTGTCAGAACAGGCCGCGCACACCCGTACACATGCTCCCTGACAGGCAAACAATCACACGGCTTGTTTACACAGGCTCAGGCTTGAACCCTTAATATAAAGAAAGTCACACGTGCCTGTCTACACACATGGCCAGCCTGACCCCCCCCCCTCTTCATTTCTACTGGTAATAAACTTAAAGGCTCATCTGTGTTTCTGGTGTTTGTATTGATGGAATGGGTTGAAATGCCTCTCGAGATGGTATTAAAGGCTTAGTTTAATGCCTCACTCGCCCTCATTTTTACCTAATTTCTTTTGTGGAGTAGAAAATGCCATTTGCATTTTTGCATACTCAGACTTGAACATTAAAACACAGGAAACCAAGGATAAAATATCTTATATCATATCCTGGCACACCATATTTTAAAGTAACACCAAGTAACTTTTCCTCTTCGGTCGCCCTACTGGTTGGAAACGAAATTGTCCATTGCCGCTGTCGTAAATAATTTAGCCTACCGTCGCACGCACGCTCGCTGTTTATCCAGCACCGGCTTTAGAATGAACGATGTCCACAGACAAGGTTGCGTATGTTACATGATTTCATGACAGGATGATGTATTGCGACATCAGAAACGAAGAAAAACGAAATAATGACTATTGTAGCGCTTGACGTAAAGCAGTCGAAGTAGTTCTTTTTGTGGTTGGGTTCCTACCCGAACCCCGAAGTTACATAGTGCCAGTAAAAGCGATACAGACCCCGTCAGGGTATGGCCGAAGTGCCTTTCACCCTGTTACGACTTGATGAATCACTGATAAGATTTTGGAAACATTATTTTAAGATAAACAATGTTACATAGTGTTGCTTTAATCTACTTAACCATGAATGTGTGTTAATTTTCATTTTTTTTTCACAATATTTGTCTATTGTTGAAAATGTTTTGTCAAAATCTTTTCAATATTGTTTCATGTGATATTTATTATGTTTTTTAGTCTTTTACTCTGAGATTTCATATGTTTTTATTAATATACTTAAATTCAGCAAGAATTGCATTCACAGCATTCAACTGATCAAAAGTTAAATCAATTTAAATTAAATGTTCTTTTGAAGATTCTGTTAATCAAAGGTGCTGTATGTATGTTTTTGACTGTACTAAAGCATAATACCAAAATATGTTTGCAGATATTTAGGAAACATGCTGATTTCACATACTGTAAAACAATGATACAGCCAACGTGCGTTCCATGTTGGAATATATGTTTTTGTTTTGGTCTGTGCGATACCGCACATTACCAATTTACCCAATAGTGTTTCACCACCCCCGGTTGCTAGTTGGCGGAAAACACAGCAAATTGCAGCCATGGAAGTAAGCAACAAACTGGGCCTCCTCACCAATCTAAAAGTCTCTATGAACGGGAGCATATTAAAACGCATATTAATCAACTAACAGTGTGTCTATCTCTTCGCTTTCCATTGAACACCTGTTGCGTGTTCTCAATCTGGCAACCCACGTGAGCATCGAGTCTGAGTAGGACGGGCGGGGGAAACGACTCTCTCCAATATTTTGAATTTGGACTGCAGTACCCATTTCAACCACTAGCTGTCAATCTCACATACTGCACATATAAAGAACTGCAAAAAATTTTAATAAAAAAAACCCACAAAGATATTTAGCAGCACAAATACAAAGTTCCGTCCTGAAACTCTAGATGGTGCAGGCTGAGCTCCTTAACTCAACCTGCTTGCAATCACATCATTCTCTAGGGCACAGCTGATTGGTTCCTGCTGTATCAGTAGCCAGCAGAGTATGTGAGCGGAGTGGAACGCCAACAGTTTTCCCTCCGCGCTCCATGCATTTAATAATCACTCCACTCCAGCGCCGCTCCGGGTTCACAATTTACCACTCCCCGCTCCACTCGCTCACTGATATCAGAAACACCGCTCCGTCTTCGCTCCCCGAGGAAATTGCAAATAAAGCATTTAAAAGTATGCTTTGAAATCCTGCAAAAGTTCTCCTCATAATACATAGGCATATTAAATGAAAAAAAAAAAAAATACTCGGAGAATCTTTACAATGTTGTTTATTGGATAGTGTGCAAACTTTTCCTATGACGTGCTAAGCTTATTACTTGGTTATCGGCATTAAAAGTTAAATATCATTGCTGATGTTTGCAGTGCACATTTTGTTTGGAAAGAAGAAAATAATTACGTTTTCATTAGTTATTTTATCTACGGGTCGCTACATTTCTAACAGATTTCTGCTAATTCGAAATCAAATACAGACAACACTGTAAGATTACATTTGTTTGAATGCAATGCATTAGTGTGAGAGAGCGATTGTGTGTGTGAATAAGTGTTACCCATTTAAAATGTGCTTTCGCCCAATCTAATAAAAGTGCGTATCTATAGCACAAATTTTATTTCTTGTACCATTTAAATGGCAAAAATTGTTTTCACGTGCATATGATATGCACTTTATGGCATGTAATACGCACGCACTCCACACCCCTAATCCTACCCAAGGGTTTAGTGCGTATCATTTGCACGCAAAGACAATTTTTGTTGTATGGCACAAGAAATAAAAACTCGTGCTATACGCACTTTCATGAGATAATGTTGCCCGATCATATTCAGTAGGCTTGAGAACTAGAACCTCCTGCAGTCACTCCAACGCTATCTCACGACCAATTCGTACGAATTTGTATGAGTGATTAAAAGGTGGCTAATTCGTAAGAATTCGTGCGACCTCACTCGTATGAATTTGTACGATTTGTCTAAACCCACGTGATGGGTAGGTTTAGGGGCGGGGTCAGGGGTAGGTCATTTGTACGAATTCATACGAATTGGGCAACTCGTAAAATATGTATGATTTAGCAAAAATCTTACTAATTTGTACGAGTGAGGTAGTATGAATTTGTACGAATTAGCCACCTCGTAAAAATCTTTTCTGATTTGAGTGATCCATCTGTATCATGCTAGCGTAATGTGTTTAACGTGTGAATCCTTCCTAAAAAGGCAGTTCTATAATGGGCCGTTGGCATGAATTGTACTCGTGATGGAGTGGTAGTGGAGCGCTCTCGGAGCGAGTGAAACCCCGACGCTCCGACTTTTAAAAAATCCGCTAAGCACTCCATTCAAAATCACAGCGCTCCACTCCACTCTGCTTCCACTCCACTCCGCTCACGAACTCTGGTAGCCGGTGATCTTGCGCGTTCAACCTTCAAATACTTAGTTGCTGTAGCAGTGCACCACACTGAAACCCTCCTCCTTCCCCAGCTCCACCTGCATAGATCTGCTACGGGTAATTGATATATTGTACAGCAGCAGCACGTCTTACTTGCTCACAGCAGCGTGTCGCATATGTATTGGCAGTAGCAAGTCCTGTACTTGCTCTGTAGCAGCAGCAATAACCAACAGCAGCAGCAGCGTAGCAGATCTATTCATCTAATACCAAATATATCAGCATTGTCATTTCCATTACCATGACAAAACACTACGAGAGTTGTCACGATAGAACGGTTTTCGACATTAAAAATAACAAAGAAATGTTTTTTGAGCAGCAACGCAGCATGTTAGAATGATTTCTGAAAGATCATGTGACACTCATTTTTGAGTTTCAAAAGATGTGAACATTTGCAAAATATCTCCTTACGTGTTCCACAGAAGAAAGAAAAGTTATTGTTGAGAGTAGAGTATATAATTTTCCATTACACAACAGTAAATGCTTTTCTTTTTGCCCATTCAATTCTTCTTTTCATTGCATCTCGAGTCCAATAGAAACAGATAAGCTAGCATATTTTTTAGCAATTAAAAAAGGCATTTTCAATACCCATGTATTTGTCTGTCGCACAATGCCATAAATGTGTTAATTATTAATAGGTTGACTTTATCGTATGCTGTGAAAATATTTTGGTTCATCAAGGTTGTGTTTGTCGTGATGGAAAAGGAGCTTCCTTTGTGTCCCTGAGATTAGCCGTGTGTTGGGCCGTATTGTGGAAATGTGGCCTGTGCCCGTTAATTGCCTGAGAGACGCCCAGTCACACACGCTTTGTGCATGAAAACACCTGTCCCCGTCATTGTCTCCGATCCCTGAACCTGTTCCAGGCTGCTTGGGAGAGGGTGTGTGTGTGTGAGTGTGTGAGAGAGAGAGGTTCGAGGGCTGGAAGCATAGCAGGCTACGGATACAGGGTTTGCCAACAGACAATTACAGAGGAAAGAGAGTGTGGTTGAGAGTTGTAACTACTCTCACACTGGGAAAATATGACGCTGAGCCAAACATCCAACCAGGCTTCCCAGCAGCCCCTTTCCCACTCACTCATCTTAATGCCCAATCAAACGCTGTGAAAATTTACAACAACACTTTAATTATTGATGCTTGTTCGCTACATTAGATGCTTTGTTGTGTTTACATGATTTGGATCCACACTCAATGTGTCCACAGTCAATAAACGATGAATATGAGGTTCGAACCTTTGAAATGGGTACATTATCTTTGCGATTGTCCTGCGGTGGTGGTGGTGGGGGGGTCATGGTTTCATTAATATTGCGATAAAATCTGTGAAGTGTGATATATTTCAATTTAGATGCAGAATTGAAGAGATTGAACAATATTAAACTGCATTTTGCTGCCATGGAAATCATTTTATGGATATTTGCGATTTCTGTTTTTTTTCCTTCTCCCAAGGTGTTCGATCTTTATTTGGCACTCTTTTTTTCGTCATCATCATCATATTGCTGTTTGTAATGAATCTAATTTGATTTAGTCAAGGCTGTTTGCTGCCTCAGTTTACAACAGTTTAATTAAACTGTAAAAGAAAGTCGGAATGCGTGTGTAATTGAAAGCTAAATTAAATTAATGTATTTGCTCAGTCGAGTTGCCTTGTGGGTATGTGGCGGTTTTCATTTTGCACAAGAGACGGATGCTCTGCGTGATGACAACCTGCTGGTGCCCAACCTACAGACGCAAGCACACAAACAATATTAAAAACAATATTAATTTAATCAACTATAACGCAATATGAACATCCTCCAGGCAGAGCACCGCAACATTTTAGTTATTAATTTGAGAGATTGTAATAACTCGACATGTTGTCTTCACCTGCAAATACATTATTCAAAATTAAATGATTAAAAATGGAATTCAATACTCCCTGTGATGCATTAAACAGCGTTGCTTTAAACTCTTGAGTCCCACTGCCTTTTTGCACCAGTTTTTACCCTGAAGAAAGAATTTTGATAAACTGAGGTAACGGGTGAAGATAGTAAGTGAACATGACCAAAGGAGTCTTGCTAGTAACAGAAGCCCGATTTCATGTGTTGTTGTGTTCTGAAATATGTAAAAATGCCACTCTTAATCCAGTGCGACACGTCGTCTTCCCGACTGGAACAATCTAGTGCTGGTCTGGTGGAAGCTGTTCGACCAGCATGGTCTTTATAGTTATGCAGATCGACCAAGGAAGTCAATGACTAATATTTGATTAATATTGGAATAAATGTTAATTTATTCAAACCTGCAATTATTTTTGATTGTATTCATTACAACACACAATTACTTAATTTACAGTTCTTCTGTGATTCAATTTTTAAATTTTTAATTAAAAAGGATTTTTTTTTGTGAGTGAGTGGGGGCGAAGCATATCTGCATATTCATAGAACTTCTTATACACACTTGCCTCATTTAGAAGAGTTACATTCAAGCTTGACAAAGCTTGAATTTTTTTAAGGCGTGACAACATTTTCAAGGACAAAACATTTAATATGTAATTTTGTTGATCAAAGGTGAGTTTTAAGGGATAAAATGATTGACTATGGGGGGACTTTACGGTTTTTGCTATGTTCTTTCATAATTATTTCTTATAAAAGTAAAATAACTTTATAGAGATTAACTTTTTATCTCAAGGCAAGATTAGTTTAGGTTGTAAAATTTGGTGTGACTGTTCCAAATTCCAAATAATATTTATCAATTAGTGCTTTGTGATGAATGTAAATCTTGAAAATATGTATTATTAAACTTTGTTGGAAATAATGATTAAAATGTGTATATACACATGCCTCTAAACCTGATCTGATGTTACGAGGTGGTGATTTTGATATGAATTCACACAATGTGAATCATAGGGGTGTGCAGCGGAGACGATATCTGTGTCTGTAAAAGTCCCTAAATTATTTGTACCCAGGCCATACAATTAACACTCGCCATGTGCCAAATGTGAGTAAAATCTGTGTAGGGCAAATATATGAAAGCAAGTCCATCATCAGTTGGCCGTTAACATTTTTATGAATTGTAACAATACAATATTGTGAAAACAAGAACATGAACAAACATGAACGACACTGAGGTCAGTTGTCTCAGACAGCACAGAAAAACTGAATTGAGCTCTCTTTCACGTCGTCTTGTGCTTGAAAATGACGACTTTGACGAGTATCTTCGTAAACATAGTTTTGTTTTAAATGAACTTAAACGAGTGCGAAAGAAAATGCACGTTTACAGAATGTATCAGTATAATGGATCCATGCATTCAGTCTTAAAGTGACAGCAGCCTAATATACACCTGTGTTTTTTATGTTAAAAATCACTCCCTTTTCTAGACTGAATAACCTTTATAACTTTAATAAGGATAAATCTATGTTTAATTTATACAGTGAAAACTATGCAGTGTTATTTTACATTTGATTAGCCTACTGTTAGACCTACCTAAAACCTCCCTAAAAAGCACTGTTTAATTAATTTGTATCATTGTTCTGGTGTATTTATTTGCTATTGCTTGATTTTTTTTAAAACTTATTTTATTACTGGCTGTTTGCTTGTCTTTAACAACATATTAAATGTATATTTGTTAAGCTAGTAATTATAGCTGTGGTATTGAAATCGGAAAACAGTTTCATGGTCGATAAATATTTATGGTTGGTACATTTTCTTAAGTCACCAGCCATTGGCAGATGTGGGAAAAAGTTAGCTTTAGGCCCTGTTTGTATTCAGATAAATCCAGAAGTGGGCAGGGCTTTAACTGGAAGTTTGTGAAATGAGAAGCCTGTTCCCTTCAGTTTTCATTTAACAAGTATGCCTTGTTTAACACAATAATTATTTTATTATAATTATAATATGTATTGAACTATCTTCTAATTAAAACAATAATAAGCCTACTCATTTTTTTTTTTTTTTCCCAGAGGAACTTTGTGTCCAGAGTTACAGTGTCAGGACAATTATCCACAACCTCAAATAAATGGGCTCTATATAAAAAATAGCTGATAAGAGAACATGGAAGTTGAAAGAAAAATATTCAGTGGTTGCAAATTGCCAAAACAACGTTTATTCATAGTAAAAATGTAATCTGAACAAATTATAAAGGAGACATAATGCTTGCCGTGTCCGGTAGAGAGTGAGACAGAAAAACATAACTTATCGAACAATGTTTAAAATATGAAATAAACATATCAATAGGCCTAGTAGAAAATGTGTATTATGTTGTATTTTAGTTGATATCACTCTTGTCAAAGCTCTGATTTCTTTGAGACTCTCAACGACAACTTGGCAATTTCATTTATAATCATTGGGGCGTAAGCAAATCATACAAAAATATACAAATTCATACGAATTAGCCACCAATTTTTCAAAATGTAAAGTAGTTACAAATTGTCATGAGATTGTGTTTGTGTGTAAGGAAAATACCATTACTTTTTGCTTGATGGTTACACCACATGACATTTTTTTTAGTTTTTTTTCTCAGCACACTGTCATAGTGTTTCATAACTATTTTACACTTTGGTGGATTGGTGGCTAATTCGAATGAATTCATACCATGTCATTTGTACATTTTGTTACGATCTGCTTCCACCCTACTAATGGTTAGGCTTTCTTTTTTTAAATTTTATTATAAGAATACCATATTCATACAAAACCACCACCTAAAATAGTTATGTTTTCTCATGAGATCGGGTAGATTATTGTCATGGTGGAACAACAGATTTAGATTATTGCTGTGTTACTTCCATTCACTTTACCATCATGTCATTCCAAACCTATATGATTTTTTTCTATTATTGAACACAAAAAAATATATTTGGAAAAAATTCCTATAAAAAGGCTTGTTTCCACGTGCTTTCCCTGACCTCTTCACCTGGTGTTCTAGCCTCATGGAATCTTTCATTTTAGCCACTCCACGAATTCCCTCAGCACTCTTCCTGTGGCTGTAGTCATTATTGTGTTCACCATTTAAGACCCCCTAATCCCCTTACACTCTGAAGATAGATTCCTCTTTCTTTTCCTTCTTTACAATGACAGGGTTTCTGAAACGGGTGAAAAAGTAATCTCAAGACCCTCTGTGGGCCCTGGGGGCCCTCACCTGAAAGCACCGAAAGCACGTTTTGTCCCAAGGTCTTAAAACATACAATTAGCACGGCTCGCTCTGCAGTGAATTACGAGTTTAAAACACCTGAAAAGTCCCTAACCATGGAGCCATTTCCACTGTTTTTGGATTGTATTTAAGAGTCCTGAATCAGGCTGTGGTTTTCTGGACTGAATCTTTGAGTTCGCTGTAGGGTTATTGGATAATTGGCACCACTGAAAGACTGCAGAAAGAGCTGGAGCACAATTCTTTTCTCAAAATCAAGTGATATGGTGTTTGCGCAGAGCAAGGCAACGTTCTCGAGCACCAAGGTCACACAGCTCACTTAGTTTCCAGCCTGAATTACTTCTTCAGTGTTTTAGTGGAGTGTGTTTTCCTCCTAATAGTGTTGCTGAGGCTGTTGTGAATTTATGTTTTCCTAGACCTCATTTTCATTGTGTTTTCCCATAACCCTTACACATTCTGTTGATTAAGGTAATTGCTGCTGAATAAAAACAGACCCAAAACTAGTTGTGCTGGTGAAGTTCCTCAAGGGCAACGTTGAGCCCAACACGAGTTGCGTAACAAAAGGTCTGCAGATACACGGATCATCAGCCTCTGGAAGGTCGAGGAAAGGTCGGCTTTACCTTTAAGCAGTTTGCTTGCTTTGAGGTTGCCTTTTTGTCCACATGCCCATCGAACATCACCTACGCATGTCACGCTAAAGATGTGGAAAAAGAGAAAGAACAATTCAAGATTAACATCGTTTCTCAACACTTACCCACCCTTATTTAAGCCTATACTAACACTTAGAAACAAATTGGCATAGTCACACAGGTATAGATTTCCTTCACGTTCATCTGTCCACTTCACATACATTTCAGAGTAATCTATCAATTGATTAAAATTACGTTTAAAAGGCAGTTCATAAAGTGTTTATTTCTGTATTAAAATGAATGTTTAGTGTAATTATATATATATATATATATATATATATATATATATATATATATATATATATATATATATATATATATATATATATATATATATATATGTATGTATATGTATGTATATGTATATATATGTATGTATGCATGTATGCATGTATGTACAGTATGTATATGTATGTGTATATACAGTGGTTGGACAATGAAACTGAAACACCTCTCATTTTAGTGTGGGAGATTTCATGACTAAATTGGACCAGCCTGGTGGCCAATCTTCATTAATTGCACATTGAAGCAATAAGAGCAGACTGTGAAGGTCCAATTAGCAGGGTAAGAGCACAGTTTTGTGTATCAGGATGATAATGCACCAATACACACAGCAAGACTGGTGAAAGATTGGTTTGATGAACATGAAAGTGAAGTTGAACATCTCCCATGGCCTGCACAGTCACCAGATCTAAATATTATTGAGCCACTTTGCGGTGTTTTGGAGGAGCGAGTCAGGAAACATTTTCCTCCACCAGCATCACTTCGTGACCTGGCCACTATCCTGCAAAAAGAATGGCTTAAAATCCCTCTGACCACTGTGCAGGACTTGTATATGTCATTCCCAAGACGAATTGACGCTGTATTGGCCGCGAAAAGGAGGCCCTACACCATACTAATAAATTATTGTGGTCTAAAACCAGGTGTTTCAGTTTCATTGTCCAACCCCTGTGTGTATAATATATATATATATATATATATATATATATATATATATATATATATATATATATATTATATATATATATATATATATATATATATATATAATTTTTCTAATTTATAATAAAGAAACATGCTAAATTAAAATAATTACATTCTTAAAAAGATAGCTTTTTATGTTAATTTCCAACCTGCTTTAGCTCACCTTCATGTGATTTTTAAATGATCCATAAGAGCTTAATTAGCTGGTTCAGGTGTTTGATTGGGGTTGGAGCTGAATCCTGTGTAGAACAATGGCTGCTTCCGATAGCTCAAAAATGCTGAAGTCTGTCCAAATCTTTTTTTTTTTTGTGAGGTAGGCCTACCTTCCTTTGTGCCCAAATGCTGCCTGCGAAGTCGTTGACTGATAGGGAAGCGAAGCAACAAGTCAGCTGCCAAAATGGAGAGTTCATACACAAATGAAAATTCTGTCACTATCATCATCATTGACAGAATATATTGTATAATGTTGGTGATCAAACAATAGATGGGCCCTATTTCCATTGCTTCCATATTAGGTTTTTTTTTCCATACTATGGAAGTAAATGGGGCCCATCAACTGTTTGGTTACCCATATTCTTCTAAATATTTTATTTTGTGTTTAGCAGAACAAAGTAAGTCATACAGGTTTGGAACAACTTGAGGGTGAATAAATTATGACAGAATTTTCATTTTTGGGTGAACTTTCAGGCACAGCCAGTGGGCCACCAGGAGCAGGGTTGAAGACCTTGATGACCAACAAAGTCATGTGGCCAACCAGCATTCAGAAACATGTTGAAAATTTCTGCGTTCACGCCATGTAGTAATTACGTGAACAAGCTCTGTATGCTTTAAAATCCTTATCACGGTACTTTGATGTCATACACCGATCGGTCTGCACAGCTTCAAGTCAAACACACCTTAAATCTACAGTGGTTAGTGGTACAGCGGCCATGCCATACAAGTCTTAGCTCTTCGAAAATTATGAGTTTTCTCATTGACTACGTTTATATGCAGCCAAATTTCGGGTTATGGTCGGGTTAAGGTCACTATTCAGGTTTCTGAAACATTAGGAATAACACGTTTACATGCGTGAGCAGAGATAGTTACTCCTGTATACATGGAATTGCGAATATCCCGATGTAAACAGCGACGCACGGTTAGCGTCTGGACGTACGGACAAATTTAAGACGCAATATGCGTCATTTCCGATTCTTCTTCCTGTATCCAAAGACAACAACAACAACAGCAGCATGCGGATAATGAATAGTTCGGGGCAGATAGCGATCGCCTTTGTTTGCGCTTTGATGCTGGTAACGTTACTGACCTCGCTCCAGAAGTTTGCTGTGCTGCGTCTCGGTCTCGCCATGTTTACTTCCGGTAAACTGCACGCGGGTTTTTGTATGTGCCGAGAAGTTTCTCTACTCAAAAGACCAAGATTCCTTGCGAATAGAACATGCGCAGAACACAAATCACTATGGGGATATCCCGATACGCGTTTACATGACCAAAAATTCGTGTTAGAAAAGGGGTACCCTTAGGTATAATATCCCGGTTTTTAAAATCCGGGATATGAGCATATCCAGGTTTTTGCTGGTGTTTACATGGCCGTTCACGACCGGGTTATTTCTAATATCCCGGTTTTGAACGGGTTATTGGCTGCATGTAAACTGCAGTAACTGTAATTACAAGTTCTACAGGCACGTAAAGGCTTTTTAAAAGTTCAGAATTGTTACGGCAATTACAACATGTCGTGAACGCACCTTTAAAACACAGAACAGTAGCCAGTTGCTTAAACTGCTTTGATTTAATCGTACAAATTAGTCATCTATTTTTATTATTAAGTCAGTTGTATAAAAAAGGTAGATTGGAGTCATTTGAATCCGGAAAGTAAGACTGATTACCCTTTGGTTAACTACTAGTTGATCAGATTAGGTCAAAGTCTCTTTTCCCGCCATTTGCAGAGATTTCTGGCTTTCTGTGTTTCACTGTTATAAGGTAGGGGGCGCTATGACACATCATCTGAAAGAGTACAGAATCTCCAGATCAAAAGACAGGGGAAGAAAAAACAGAAACAGGTGATAGCATATGTAAGCAGATGCATATGCAAAATAACGTGACCATCAACATTAAACTGCATATAAATCAAAACTGCCTAAGGCCCTGTCCACACTAATACGTTTTCATTTGAAAACGTATATTTTTTTCTCCGTTTTGGCCTTCCGTCCACACTGAAACGGCGTTTTAAGTCAACAAAAACGTAGCTTTTGGAAAACGCTCTCCAAAGTGGATAAATTTGAAAACGCCGTTTTCGCGTTGTAGTGTGGACTATGAAGCCGGAGGTATTTGAAAACGATGACGTAAGTTTAGTCATGTGATCCATGTTGTACCAATAGATATTCATCTTTACCGGTATTGTGCCTGTTAATTATGTGCGATTCACTTTTACAATGTTGCTAAAATATGTTACTTTCCACACTCTTCATATCACAGTAGCCTACTGCAAAGATGACAGAAAATGTACTCACATTTGCTGTCCTGCGTCCATACAGGAGAGCAGTCGCGTTTTAGACCAAACATATGGTGACTGAGTGCGATCTGGACGCATCAGTGAATGGTGAGATATTTTGCTAAATAAAATTATCATGTTAGAAAGAATTGCGCGATACCTTTATTGTTTATTTTTCCATCTGTATCATCTCAGTGAGCTTTTGTGAGGTTTCACGCATGCGCAGTAAGGTGAATTTATAAGTTTCTCATCCACACTGAAACGTCTGAAAACGCCTGAAAACGCTAGTGTGGACGGAGAGCGTTTTTAAACGAAAACTCCGTTTTCAAATTTATCCGGATTAATGTAGACGTAGCCTAATGTTACCGAATGAAACTGACCCAGGACGAGCTACAGGACTGTGAAGCTTTGAGGCGGTTGATGGACTCGATCTATTCCATCTGTGTTTTGATCATCATTCTGAATCCCATCCAGATGTAGTCTTTGACAAAAAAAGATTATTTTCAAAAACATCATTTTGTGAAAATGATAAATGCTGGCGGTGGCTAGGCAACTTTAAAAAAAAAAAGAAGAAAAAAACGCTGGCGAGGAAGTGACCATAGTGGCTTTGTTTGCTACTGGCCCCAGAATAAAAAGAGAAGACCCCTTCAAACCTTCATAATTGTGTCGAGGTCATGGTTTTGAGGGGGAAGACAATAAGTAACCATCTGAATGACAAACACTGACATCGTGTCAGTGACTCTTGCTCTTTTTAGTCTCTTGCAGGAGCTTTATTGTATAGACTATTGTTTTGTTTGATTAATTCCAATGTTACTTTACTTTGTTTTGCTCATTTTGCTGCACTCTTTTCTATATTATCAAAGCCAGACTGAAAAAAAGGGGATCATCTACAAGGACACAGTGTACGGTTAAAACAGCCTTTTGGCCTTGATCTTTATCAGTGTCACAGACATCATGGGAAAGAGCTCTAATGATGATAGAACTGCTAATTTGAAGGCAGTTATTGCTGACACAAACAGTGCTTATACTGATTAGAGATGCAATTTAGAAAGTTCCACCTTCAAGGCAGGATCACGAAAATCATTAATTACTCTCCGAGGAGTTTTCTCTTCCTTCCGAACCAATTTTCGCATTTTCTGTGAGTTGCAATCATCCTTGTAGAACAAGAAAGGTTGGTTTGACCGCACATCGGATGGTTAATTAGTACAAAACCTCACTTTTTTATCTTTGGGCTTTTTGTGTTTAAATAGTTTTTATTAATTTTTTTTTATTTCGTAATTTGCAAAGCACGTTCCTTTTTCCACTTTGAAATTCATTTAGCTAAATTGTTTGATAGGATTTAATTGCACCCAGCTAATCTCAATTAAATCAGAATGTGTGTGGTATGAGAATCTTTTTCTGTCAAATACGATTCTCCATCTGCTAAGACAACGCTGAAGTTCCCTTCATTCTCTATCAGTTGCTCACTTGCTCTCATTTAAGTATGGAAATTAACATTCAGGGTCTGAACAGCATTAATCCAGATGTGGGTCTCCTCAGAGCGGAGAGGATTGAGAACGTTGGGTCAGGCGATTGGCCCGTGTGAACATCGGCTTGATGGGAAAGTGAGGACTCGCGTGTTCTCATTTCTTCACATGCCTTGATGTGAGTTGATGAGACAAAGACCTGCATGTTGATGAAGTGGTGGGCTGTGTTTGGTGTAGGAAGGATGAACATGTGCGAACAAGTCTCCAGCACATTATTTCTTCTGTCCTTTGAGAGATTCAAACACTGTAAGCGACACGACACCAATGTGGAGGAGGATACAGCACTCCAATTAGACATGGAAGGCTGTTCTGATTTTTTTATTTTATTTCTTTGCACACTTTTACACTTACAATTGTATTATATAATACCCAGAGAAACCCATAACCATGTAAAACTCTTCAGTGTTAAAGGGATAGTTCACCACAAAAGGAAAATGCTGTCAGTAATTACTCACCCTTATGTTGTTCCAACCCCGTAAGACTTTCAATCATCTTCGGAACACAAATTAAGATATTTTCACAAATTAAGATATTTGTGATTAAATCTGAGAGCTGGATCACTCCTCCATAGGCTTCTAAGGGATTGAAACTTGCTGGCCCAGAAAAGTTATTAAAGACATCGTTAAAATAGTCCAAGTGACTACAGTGCTCAATCTTAAGTTTATCAAGAAACTTTTTGTTTGCAAAAACCCACCCAAAATAATGACTTTATTCAACCATCTCTTTTCTTCCATGTCATTCTCCTAAGATGTTGACGTAGTGTAATAGCGTAGTGCTTCTGGGTTGTACGTCACACATAGGCTCACTATTGGTCGATGCTGGTCATGTGTGTGATGCGTGTGACGTACAACCCAGAAGCACTACACTTTACACTACGTGAACTGACTCTAGGCCCACAGAGAATGAAATTAATAGTTGAATAAAGTCGTTATTTTTTTTTTATTTTTTGTTTTGCGCACAATAAGTATTCTCGTCGCTTGATAAACTTAAGATTGAGCCACTGTAGTCACTTGGACTATTTTAACAATGTCTTTATTGACTTTTCTTGACCGGCAAGTTTCAATCCCTTAGAAGCCTATGGATGAGTGATCCAGCTCTCAGATTTAATCCAAAATATCTTAATTTGTGTTCCGAAGATGAACGAAAGTCTTGGTTGGTACAACATGAGGGTGAGTAATTACTGACAGAAATTTTGGGTGAACTATCCCTTTAATGTATTTAGTCTTGGCGGAATAGATCTGCAATTCTGCTGCTGAATTGTTGCTGCATTGATTATTGTGGTTTTTGTAGATTATTGCTGCCGCTGCAGAGCAAGTACAGGAACTTGCTACTGTCAATACATATGCTGATGCGCTGCTGTGCTATGTAAAACATACTGCTGCTTAGGGCTGGAGAAAAATCAATTCACCTATCGTGATGTATATATTTTTTATTCATTATTTTTTCCTGAATCTATATTAATACAAATTAAATTGCTTTATGTTTTATTATAGACGAGGTTGACAGAAGTTAGCCACTTATGTTCCAACAGAGGATGAAAGGTGGTTATCTATGAGTGTTTATTGACATAATACCCCAAGCGGATGGGTGAAAGCGACGTGAGAATGAATGCATTGAAAAGCCCTCGCACTACTCGTATGCTGAGAGAGATAAGACAATAGAGCTGCACGATTCATCTTTAAAAGACTGTGATCTCGATTCAAACACCCACATGATCTTTTTCCAATTCGTCAGTCTATTAAACCTTTGACAAAATCATATCGCAACATTCAAATCTGTATTGGCATTGCCGCTGATCCAGAGAGTGTCATGAAACAACTTCACAAACAGTCTTTTCAACCTCATCGTATCATTATTTCTGTGATACAATTGTTAAAATTATCTGGGATGAAAGTTTAAAGTTTAAATATACACACTGATGTCTATGGTATCAAAATAGAGTAGGCTAAATCAGCTTTTTGATAGAAACTTGGCCCTTAAAATAATTTATCGATTACATTGTTTTGCCACTAGGTGGCTACAAGTTACTGTTTAAAAATGAATTTGTTATTGAATCATTTATTCAAAAGAATGTAGTACTTTATGATGATGCTTCTGAAATAAAACTCATAAATATGTGATGAATTGTTTTTGTAAATATGAGTACAATTTTGTAAAAACCTATACAGACGGTACATGACAAGTGTATGATTTAGCTTTTCCCCATTCTATTGTTAAAAAATTGTATACTTGTAATACTTGTAGAATCGCAATTCTTAAAATTCGCAATACATATCGTATCGGCACCCAAGTATTGTGATAGTATCGGAGCGTGATAGTACCCAGCCCTACTACTGCCGCACAAATAACATATATCAATTACCTATAGCAGATATACAGGTGGAGCTGGGGAAGGTGGAGGGTTTTTGAGGAACTATGAAAGTGTGGTGAAAACTTCTATAGTGAATGAACCAGCCATTTAAATGTTGAGCAGCAAGCTCATTGGCTGCAGATGTGACATGAACTTTTGCCAAGTAGGTAACACTGTAAATATCATCAGTTTGTGTTAAGGACCCATTTACTTTCATGACAGAAATTTTTTTATTTTTATTTTTTTACAATTATATTTATTATTGTAATAAACAACTGAATTTTACGTTTTGGCAAATTGTGTCCTAACAAAAATTATGAAATAATGAGAAACAGGACATTTTGTTGATTAACTTTCTCTTTTTTTTGTCTGCAGCAGAGATATTTTATTATTTTATTATTGTAAATTTCCAAAATTAGTCATTTAAATATTACTATGTAATAGTTATGTACTATGTCAGTTATTTATTTCAAGTTAGTAGTTTAAATGCTTTTGTTTAAGCTTTTTTCATTTCAAATATTTAAAAGTTATTTATATTTAAAATTAATTTTTTAGTTATTGATAATAATTTAATAATCTAAATAGCTTTTTGTATGTATTATATATATATATAATATATAATAATATTACACAAAACAACACACACACACACACACACACACACACACACACACACACACACACACACACACACACACACACACACACACACACACACACACACACACACACACACACACACTGCGACACGAACATAAACTACATATATGTTGGTGCAACAGCATTATGAGGACTCTCCATAGGCGTAATGGTTTTTATACTGTACAAACTATATATTCTATCCCCCTACACTCCCCATCCCTAAACCTACCCATCACAGGAGACATGCTGCATTTTAAAATGTTTCATAAAACATTGTTTTTTATGTTTTTTAAGCCATTTGATTTATGAGGACTTTTGAAGTGTCCTCATAAACCACCCATACGTTGTAATACCAGTGTAATACACAAGTCATTATACAAATTTGTGTCCCATAAATCACATAAACCAACACCACACACACACACACACACACACACACACACACACACACACACACACACACACACACACACACACACACACACACACACACACACACACACACACACACACACACACACACACACACACACACACACACACTGCGTTACACTGAACATAAATATACAAAACAAACAAAAAAAGCTTTTATAACAAAACTTACCAAATATAGTATACTAAAACAATGCGGTGCACTTGGCTAACTGTGCTTGTTGTATGTGTGTACATACAGTATGATTGTATTTTTACCAGCTGAGAACTCATGAAGAGCTCATAAAATGTGTAAAGGAATCAAAACAGCGCAGAAGTTCCTCTGTCACCCTGAATGACATTTTAATACTAAACAACATGCCAGTCTGTGCAGTCGTGTGCAAATGGTGAGTTTATTCTGAGTCATTTTATATGTGTGAAAAAAACTCTTCCATCAAAAGTCATTGAATTAATCTCAGAGGACATGATGACATGAACATGTCCTCTATTCCTATGTATTCCTGCAGCTGCAATCATTGTTCTCAGATCATCAATAAATATTCCGTTTACACATGTCATCAGAAAGAGCTTATGGGCGGTCTCCTGCGGGCTCTCGCTTGTTTACTTCACTTCATATGAAAGCCATCATTGCAGCCTGCTGTATTTTTCAGATGACGGTCTGCTAGAGTGGATGAGCAGCTTCCCTGCGGTCCAGAATGTTCCGCTATCACCGTGAGGAGATTATGTGTCCTGCATCGGATGTGTGGTGGCATCTATCCAGCGCGCGGCTGCGAGGCGATTGTTTAGAGGCTTCTGGGGAAAAAATGCACTGAAATATAGTCGTTTTTTATAAGAAACATCAGAAGAGGAGGACGGGAAAAAGGGACATTCAAATCAGATGCAGAAAGCCTGGAGAATTTAATCTTTTTATGCCACGTTACGTTTTGCGTCCTACATTGATTAGACGTGTGTTATCCGTTTGTTTGTGCGCGGATTGGAACAGGGCTAACTCTATGTAGAGCAGCGTGTTGCTCGGGCGTCGGGTGTGGAAGGGCATAATGTAATATAATAATAATAATGTAAGGCCGTTGAGCGTTCAGCCTCTGGGTGGATTGTGCTTCAGTTTGAATCACATGCCATCAAATAAACATCTCCTCATCGACCCAAACCTGCTCGGTTCAACTTTGTTATTCTCACACAGATTAGACAATCTAGACCATGGGTCTCAACCTTTTTTGGTCCATGACCCAATTTTTAGGTTCCAGAATTCTGACCCCTGACCCCAATATTTTTTTTCCCCTCGATCAGAATTTGGTCTTGATGCAAATCAAACCACTGTGCCAACACTTTTAGCATGTTTAGTGACACTTCCATTTTTGTGTGCTGCTTAATATTTTTGTTAAAACTGTGATCATTTTTTTAAAACAGTATTCTTTGATATTAGTATGTATAGATATTTTGGTAGCACTTTACAATAAGGTCCATTATTTAACATTAGTTAATGTACATTATTAACTAACATGAACTAACAATGAGCAATACATTTGTTACTGTATTAGTTAATCTTTGTTAATGTTAGTTAATAAAAATACAGCTGTTCATGTTAGTTCACAGCGCAATAACTAATGTTAACAAATGCAACCTTTGATTTTAATAATGTATTAGTAAATGTTGGAATTAATATTAACTAAGATGAATAAATGCTGGATAAGTATTGTTCATTCTTATTTCATGTTAACTAATGAACCTAATTTTAAAGTGTTACTAGATTTTTTTGTAACAATTTAAAGTCTTTACCATAATTTATGATTGATTTATTGTGTCCTTGGTGAATAAAAGTATTAATCTCTTTAAAAATAATACTACTGACATCCAGCTTTTGAAAGGTAGTGTGTAAAGATAGTGGTAGAATTCCATAAATAATAATGTTTTACATTTGCACTTTTGTTTTGGAACCCAGACAAGCTAAATATTCAATAATAATAATAATAGTAATAACAACATTTGTATATACAAGTTAAACCCACAAGTTAAAGTAATAGTATTGTCTCTCACTTCCACACAACATCTCAAGGCATTCATTTTGTGTTTTTAAATTTTGTATTTATTCATTTATTTTGTATATTATTTATTTAGCAAATTCATAGAAATAAAGTAAACGGATAATTTCCTTGTTTTTATGTCATTGATTTTTGTATAATGATATGAAACAGCAACAATTATTTGTAATTACATGAACTTTACATGTACATGAACACCCATGAACACTTTTTGCCAGGGTCAATATTGTCCCCACCACTTTTTTTTCACGTACTCGCAGCACAGATGCACCTAAAACAAATGAAGCATCTCCAGTTGACTGGCAGAGTATTCATTTTGTTCGTTTGTTAAATACAGTAAGAGGCGATCTGGCACTGGAATGTATTGTTATCAGTGGCGGAAGGCAACAATGTTCTCTTGTGGCTCGTCTTCACACAGACGAGAGCTTCAATCTATCGCTTAGCGCCGTTGCGGAAAACTCTATTCGTTTTGGTAAAATCTGGTGAAAATTATTCAGTGGATTAGAACCCAGAACACATTACCACCAGACCATTCAGGCATACAAACATTAATAGCAGATCTATGTATTTATACACGTGAATAATCTTGGGACTAACAATAAATTGTATTATATTAGATGCTAGGATAAAACTATCACATTAAACATCCCCCCCACGCACACCTGTCCCACCCACAGAGCAGATTGTATTCACTAACACATTATCACTTGTTTTTGTTTACTCTTTGTGTGTGTGTGTGTGTGTGTGTGTGTGTGTGTGTTTTTTAGCTTTGCTACAGTATCAACAGACTGCTCATAAAAAAAGGCTGCACATAAATGCGTCAATATAGAGTGATAAATAAAGAAGACAAGGTCAAATTAAATATCAGCAGTTACATCACCTAAGATGCTGTTTTATTTTGAACGTTTTGCATGACAGTTAGTTTTGCTGATAAGTGCGTGGACAGGATAGTGTATCTCCACTGAAGCAATGTAACACTGCTCACCTCGTGACCCGTCATGTATTGTAAAAAGACACTGGTCATATCCGGTGTCAACTGTCCATTATTCAAAAGGCAAACATGCGTTGCTTCAAATGCACATCTGTTGTTAGTATCTCACCCTTGTCTGCATAATCAGAGGCCAGAGGTCATTCGAGATAGTATTTGTGTAGGATGCCCTTGAGGATTGGCCCCGATGTTTACACCAACAAGGTGAATCAGGGCACGCCTGAGGCGTACCGTGAATATTTACGACGAAAAACCTTGTCTGCTCTTGTCTAAAATAATTTAGGCTTTTTAATTCAACCATAAATCTAACATCCAAGTTTGCAGGGGTTTTAAAAGGCCCCATAATTCACGTCTAAAAGCTGAGCTGGCGAATATTACCTCCAAAGCATCGTGCGCGGTAATAACAAGGGTAATTTGCGGCAATGTTGTGCTGTAAATGTTTACCGAGGCTGCAAGCAACAACTGGCATTATGTTGACATCTAAGAGGCTGTAAACAATTTACCTACAGTTAAGGTTAACGCAGAGAAAAGACGACGGGACACGGGCAACAGGTCGCTGGAGTTTTTATGAAACCCTTTTTGACTGCCGTTCTCAGAATTCAAATGCATCCCATTCTGAAAGAAAGACCTTGACAAAGGAGAGATGTAGGCACTCTCAAGTCTCTATAACCTTTTGCTTAACCTGCATGAAACTTGCTTTTCATTGTCCCATTTTCTTCTACTTTTTACTTGAAAATAGTTTCATTCATCTGGAAATTGGGCAAAACTGTACAAACAAACACATAAACCGACTCATGCATGCGTCCTTGACATGACGGATAATCAGAATTCTTTAACTGAAGACGAATTGATTTGCAGCCTAATTCCAGTACTTCCAAAGAAAGACAGATGGGAATATGTGGACAAATGGGAACTGCCTTTGAAGTGAGTTTTAGCTGACACAGTACACTGGATCTATACTCATCCCACGTGTCCAGAGCAGCACCTCTTCCCCTCTTGCCATCAACTCTCTCATTAGGGACAGCAGAACTTTCGGAGGAAAAACCATTGTATGCACACAACAGCTTGACATATTCCTTCCACTTTTTTTTCTCAGACAAAGGGTGATGCTTCCATAGTCTTCCTCACTGCGAGTTTGTTCTGAAACTAGCACTGAAACGTACCATCTGTTCATCATAGCGTGACGCTCTGACAACCTCTCGCCCATCACTCAAAATAACCTGCCATGCTTGAAGATTCGGAACAGTGTTTTGTTACCTTTACCGGTTTGAAGTTGACTGTTATGGAAATGCGAGCATCTGTGTTTGAGAACACAGCTATCATTTCCTTTGATTCGATAAACTCCCACGGATTGCATTTACATGAGCGATTGCTTGACTTCTTGTTGCCTTCTACTTCACATATTGGCACTTTTACATACTATTGTTATTTTTGTATGGTACACAGGTCTTGCCTTATCTTTGAGTTCCCTTGTGGAGACATTGTTTAAATCCAGAGGATCCGGAAGATCCATTCTTAATGGATTAGTTCACCCAAAAATGACAATTCTGTCATAATTTACTCACCCTCATTTTGTTCCTTTCTTTCTTCCATGGAGAAATTTGCTGGAAGACTTTGCAGGTTCCTCATTTCAATGTAATTACAATGGGGACTGGAGCTTTTAAGCTTAAAAAAGGATGCAAAAGCACTTTAAAAGTGTTCTAAAAGGACTCATGGGCTGTATTCCAAACCTTCTGAAGTATTAGTTTATGTGACTCCAGCTCACTATTTTAGATTCTTACTGTTATACTTAACTTGGTCCTATCATCACGTAAAGTTGTCATATGACTACAAATCATTTGAACCATTTTTTGATACTTTTATGGCACCTTTCTTGAAGACTGAAAGCTCCAGTCTCCATTCTTTGTAAGAACATGTAAAATAGCGATAGACAAAGTCTTGTCCTGAAACAAGATTAATAAATGATAATGTGAATAAATGTGAACATTTATGTGAATAAATGATGTGACGGTCTTGCAGCTCATATCTTTGAGTTCCCTTGTGGAGACATAGTTTAAATCCAAAGGATCCGTAAGATCCATTCTTAAAGGATTAGTCCATTCAAAAATGACAATTCTGTCATCATTTACTCACCCTCGTTTTGCTCATTTCTTTCTTCCATGGAGAAATTGTCTTGAAGCTTTGCAGGTTCCTCATTTAAATTTAATTACAATGGGGACTGGAGCCTTCAAGCTTTAAAAAGCAAAGTGAGTTTGGGGGCGCATGCGCAAGTGCTGACCCAGACGCTGGCATGTCGTGTCTGTTTGTTTTTCGTTTGTTTTTTTGTTTCTGATGCTGTTTTACTCACAAAACTTTGGATATATGTTCTTTAAATTTATACTGGTGTGGATTTGGAGCTCGAGATATGCCGTCGATTGCGCTCTTGCACTCGAAGCCGACGCGAAGTTGGGAAGTCTGAGAAACGGCGAGCTGATTATCTACAGCCGGGAAGATCTACTTTGTCTTCGCTACAATGCGAGAGTTCCACCGACATCTCCTAGCGATATTCCCCACGAAATCATGTATTCTCCACAAACAACCTGCAGGCGAAAGAGGTACTAGAGGGGGAATTAGGAATGGACTCAAACGACGCGGAAGCCGCTTTCCTCTGCCCACAATTACTCTAAAATGCTTGAACTCGAGTCATTAATGAAATTTAATAGAGACTTTAAAAGAACAAACCTGCTTTGCATTAATGAAACATGGTTAACGGAGGAGACTGATGATGTAAACCTCGAGGGAGATACGCTAATTCGACTGGACCGTGATAGTCAGAAATCATCCAAAACCATTGGAGAAGGATTATGTATATTTGTCAACAACAGCTGGGCAACAAATATCTCAGTATGTGGAACTTATTATTCAACCCACTACGAACTATTATCGGTGTCATTCAGGCCACACTACTTTCCCTGAGTTCAGACAAACAACGGTTATCTTAGTCTATGTACCTGGGCCAAATTGCATTTGCAGCCGAAGGCATTGCTGCCAGCTACAACATGGCACTACGCAACTCATCGTATGATCCAGTGTTTCTTCTGTTGGATTTTAACAACTGTGAATTATCTGCGTTTTTGCCGAATTTGGAACAGTACATAACTTGTCCGACAAGACTGATCAAAACTTTGGACAGATGTTTTGGTAATGTGGATGGTGCTTATGTAACAAGGTTACACCCACCATTAGGACGTTCAGACCATCACGTTATCCATCTCCTTCCAAAATATAGACAGATACTAAAAAGGACTGAAACTGTCATTCTGCAGGTTTAGTCATGGACTAAAGACTCAATTGAAAACCTTAGAGACTGTTTTGAGAGCACAGAATGGAATCTGTTTTTAAAATGATTTTAATTGTTGCACCCTCTGGAGGTGTGTGAGCCAATAGGAAGTGTTCCCTTTGGAGGGAGATTTTTACGACCCATTGCGTTCTAGCAGGGCATTTGAATATGTAATTTCATTGGGTGTTTAAGAAAAGAATCTTCAAGATTCTTATAATACTAATGCTTCACAAAGTTAGCAAAATGTAATAAAAATGAACAAATGGGGGACGAAGATTGGAGTTTATAGAGACCAAACATGCCACACATATGATTTTGGTTAACCATAGTATTCAAAGTCTGAAACATTAACCCATTAGAGTTTACAAGAAAACATAGGCCAAACCACATAAAAGGAAAATCATGAGATGGGATAATTAGATGTTAATACATTTATCACATGGTTTTATATTATATATAATATATAGGAATAAAAGGGTTTATTTCTCTTTCTCAGTAAGAATTAAGTCACAATTCCCTGCACATTCCTTTGGGTCGTAGAACTTATCAGTCTTACTGTGTCCTGTAACAGGACACCGAGTTCTGCCAGTGTGTTTTAGCTTGATTTGGGGGAAGTTTCACAGACCTTTGTTTGGTATTGAGTTTGCTGGATTTTTCATTAAATATAATGAATAATCTGTGTGTGTCTGATTGGTCCAGATGCTACACAGCGTTTAGTTCTACTCAGGAAGTTACAAAATTTTGGCATTGATAGGAGGATCCTAACTGTTTACAGATCGATGATCAAAAGTATTATAACTTATAATATCGTTTCATGGTATGGCAATTTAACAATGAGACAGAAAAATAAATTAATATGTGTAATTAATGAAGCAAATAAGATTACCGGCCAAAAACAGAGTACATTGCAAGATCTGTTTTCACATTTTATGGAGAAAAAGGTAATCTCAGTATATTCAGACCAGACTCATCGCCTCCACTCCTGCTTTGAGACGCTTCCTTCGGGGCGTAGGCTGCGTATAACGTTTGCTAAAAAGAACATTTATAAAAGATCATTTGCTCCATTGGCGTTGACTGTTTTAAATCTAATTTTCAATTGAGATAGTTACTATAGGTGCATAAATGTATGTATGCATAAGCATGTGTGCATGTATTTATGCAGATATACATAGGCTATATTATATTAATTTGTGTAATCATGTATGCCCCATGTGTTTTATTATGTGGTATACAATGTGGTTGTACGGTGTTGTCTGATGAATCTTTTTTATGCCTGTGTTAAAGATGAAAAAAAAAAAAACATACAGTATTTATATCAAGGTATAATGGATCCATTGAATGCTTGTTTCTTGTGATGTTTTTGCTGACGGGAGATAGCTGCAATAGTCTTTCGAGTGATTTTCTTTATTAATAATTGATTTATATATTATATATATATTATATATATATATATATATATATATATATATTATATATATATATATATTATATATTATATATATATATATATATATATATATAAACTTGAGTGTCGACTTTGAATATGTTTGCTTTTGTGAGGCTAGAATGAGGGGGGGAAAAGGCTTTGACAATGAAGTACTATCTTATAGACCTCCAAAGTATCATAATGTTTAGTTATACGTTTTATACATGTCCTTTAATGCATGCTTTAGTGCCACAAATTGAAAACATTTTAACAATAAAGAAAAAACGAGTCAATATTACCTGTATTCTGTCGATTACAAGTATTTAAAAAGACCACAAGGTTATTCAGTTTAATTCACAAGGCAGTATTCATTAAACTAATGCTTGCTGCTATTCCCCCAGAGATGGCCAATCTCTGTTTAAAGTATGTTTGTGTTTTCTCATCATAAAATGTTTTGTTTGTGTTGAATATAAATGCAAATTAATCATATCTCTACAGGTCATGTTTACGATATTGTGCAAAATTAGAACAATACAGTTTAATTTCCTTTATATAATGCAGGCAACAGCAATATTTGCACAGTTTAGGATTAAAAACTCCCGAAAGTTGTTTTGATGTAATTGAGCTTATATTTGCATTTCAAAAGAGCTATATGGTGTAGTGAATATTTCTGAGAGCTATTAATGAAAACAAAGATTCTCTTCAGATGCTTGTTACGACCCCTATTTCTTTTAGCTCTCAATGCAGAAGCAATCAAAACTCAGATTGTAGTCTAGAGGCAAGACCTCTGTATGGAAATGTACATTGTCCTTGAATTATTGTAATTATTTAGAGGACACCATACTGAATATGCTTTTGGTTACATAGGAACTAACACACACACACACACACACACACACACACACACACACACACACACACACACACACACACACACACACACACACACACACACACACACACACACACACACACACACACACACACACACACACACACACACACACACACACACACACACACACACACACACACACACAAATCTTTTGACTTCATATTTTTAAAATCTAAATGGACAGGCGTTGAATGCGCATTCACAAATCTAGCCTTCTAGCTTTAGTAAAATAGGCATGTGGCCTGTTGGGATGAATATGAAAAGATCAATGCCCAGAGTCTTCTGCCTTTGTGTAGTATTTCTGTACTCTCAGGACATACTATAAAGTCCCCTCTCATCTCTTCACCATGGTAACTGCTGTTTTCTCGTTGTGATTTATGCACCAATGTATTCAGGGGTCGGAATAACTACATATCACCATGTGGCTGTTGATTAAATGGACAGTTGCTCTCAACACTTCCAGCTCGCTAATGTATCATTCTCAAAAAAAATATCCTCCACATCCTTGTCCACAATTAAATGCCATTATATAGATAATTCCGTGCAGCTGTGCCATTTTCATACAGCTTTTACAGATCAATCAGTGTGCCTTAGGGACTAAATGACGCTTCCATCATTTTTCCAGACTCGGCTTTGGAATCTGACTGTATGTACGGTATATTTATGTGTTTTTACCTTGTGGGAGATGGATTTGAAGTGTTGGAGTTGTTGTTAATGGTGGCCTTGTGTTAATGGTTTGTATCATTTACCATCTGTAACTCCAGACCAACTGTCAGTTTATAATGAGTTTGACGAGCTCCCGGCTGATTTTTAAAATTCAAAGCTCATATGAGTCCACCGCAAAGCGTAGCCCATTGTGTATGTGTCGAGCGTTTTCACCAGCTTGTTCTACAACATCTATATTCAATTTGAATGTTGTCATTTGACAGACAGAGATGTTGAGATCAACTAGTTTGTATTTGAAAAGTAGTGGAGAGTGACAGATAGAAGCTTGGTGTCAACTCGTAGAAAGGTTGTTCGTTGTTATACGATGTTCTATTACCATTATCAAGACTTGTACTAAACGATTAGCACTTCTGTAAGTAAAATTCTTGATAACCCTCCCAACCTATTGAAGAATGACTAAACCCTTGTAATTTGTTGATGCAATTATCAAAACCACTCAGATGTTAACATTTATGACATGATGGTACTTGTTACTGTGGCTTGCTAAATGTTTGTTGTTGGGGATCGGTTCATGTAGTTAAACAATTAAAGGTTACATGCATAGTTTATACTCAAGGACTTTTATGCCCCAGGATTTTATGTGTTTTTGTTGTATGATCATTTTACAAATTGAACACTTGGTATATTTTTTCCATACCTTCAACATTTATTTATTTATTTAATCATCCATTGCTATTCTACTTCTTTTTCTATGGTTAAATGTGTAGGCCTAGGTTTCGGCTCGAGTTTGGGGGTCAGGAAGGTCAACCCTGTGACCTGTTAAACCCAGACACCTTTGAGCAGAGAGTTTGTATCTATTTCTAGGAGTTGGAGGAAGAACTGCTTAACAGTGAATTGTTTCTCATCTCTTCCCATCTCAGTAACCAGACTCATTACTGGGCACATTTCCACCCCAGACACCATCTACCCCCCCAACCCACAATCCAAGTGATTCCTGTTTCCATCATAATTACTTACTTGGTTTCACCTTGAGTTCACAGCGTGTGCACCACACTTTTTTTCATTCTTTATTTATCCCCTGGTCATTCTTCTTCCAGTCCCCTAATTATCTGCAGCGGCGGTCCTGTCTGTCACCTCAGTGTCTCACCCTGCTGTCACACAGACCTTTGGTGAGAATAAACTCCTTAAAATCATAATATGCACTTTCTATGTAACCTTTTAAAGGAAAACTCAGCTTGACTCTCAGTGCAGGGGTTAAGTATGCCTCCTCAGATTAGTAGTTTCCTAATTATTCATGTGGAGCTATAGTGAGTAAACACAGAAAACAAAGTGGAAAATGTTCTTGTCTCAGGTAGAAATAGTCCTTTTGAGCCAGGGCTGTAGTACTTGAGTCCGGTCTTGGACTCGAGTCCGGACTCGAGACCGTTTTTCTATGGTCTCGGACTTATCTCGGACTCGCTGGTATTTCGGACTCGACTTGTCTCGGTCTCGGCCACTGGTCTTGCCAAATATGACTTTTGGTCTCGACCGAGTCCAACATTTTTGTATTTGTTTTAATTTATTACTATTAGGGTAACGTTAACTTAGAAAATGCAAAATTAACCGACCAAGTGCTCAATACAACGGAGCGCGTCTTCTCATGCTGTTACTATAGTTACTATCTTACTAGCTACTACTTAAAAATCCTGGGTGTTGTGACACTTTTGCTTTTAGATCAACAAATAATAACCCAAAATTACTGTCTCGATAATGTCATGCATAAGACCAGGGCTCGATTTCGGCACGGGTATTGCGCATTCTAATCATTCCCGCAGGTCTCCCATTTATAATGCGGGATATTCCTGCAATCGTAATCCACACAGATTATAAAATCAAATCATTATTTTAATAACTATATGCCAGACGCAATTTCACAAACAGCGTGAGTGTTCAGCGGTGCTGCGTCTTCTCTTCACACTCGTCACACTCGCGTTCAGAAGTCGGGACATGACGGAATATTCACTTGCACAATCGGGCCAGCAGTGCATCGTGAATAAAGTTTACCATTTGCATGTCTTTTTAAGTCTTACCAGTTTAACATTCAAGCAATTTTAAACTATCAGTGCTCACGCGCTCTCTGGGATGACTATGCGCACATTCATAGAAAATCCGACTCGAGAACAGCTGCTGGCCAGTAACAAAAGTTATTTTTTACGGATTATATTGCTTTAACACGCAAAACTGTGTCAATTTCGGTCTTCGTGAGTAGGCTATACTCTAATCATAGTTGGTTTTGTCTTTAATAAGCATAAAACGCATGCCAGTATAATGAACACAGAATCCGTGCACTAGCTCTTAAAGTGACAGCAACCATATGTGTCGGTCATTAACTTTGTCGTCAAAACAGCAAAAGCGAGCTTTAAGTTAAAGGAATCAGGATTGATAGCCTATGTGTTTAATTTATTCAGGACTAAAATACTATCCAGTGTTATTTTCCATTTGATTACTTTATTCAGTTTCTGTCTATGAATACTAGTGTTAGACCTATTCAAAAACTTTACTCTTTATTTGTCTTTATTTGTATCTTTATTCTATTGTATTTATTTGTACAACTTTTTTCAATTTAATTGAAGAATTTAAATCAAGCCTTGTGTTGTGTAAATTCTTAACAACATTACCCCATTGTAAAAATGCAATGAGCGCAAACATTTAGGCAAGATAAATTTAATAATTTTGTTTGGCAAAAACGAAATTCAGGCCCTGGAGACTTTTTTTTTTCCTATCCTGGACTCGGTCCTGACTCGGACTCGAACCTTTTTGGACTCGGTCTTGTCTTGGACTCGAACCTCTTTGGACTCGGTCTTGACTTGGACTCGACTAGTCCTGGTCTTGGACTTGTCTTGGACTCGACAAAGGTGGTCTTGACTACAGCCCTATTTTGAGCTATGGTAATGTTCCTATTATACTTTTAAAATGGTCCATATTTATTTGGTGTAAAAATTTATTCAATTTAAACAATGTAATAATTTAAAGGTACAATATGTAGGATTTTTGCAGTAAAATATCCAAAAGCCACTAGGCCAATGTTATATATTTTGTTTAGTTGATTACTTACAATATCCTGAATGGAGTCGATCCAGTCCGCACCCCACAAATCCTTGAGTTAAATTGACACATCAAACTCACTACTCCACCACAGACCCAGGTCATCAGCTTTGTTTCATCTTTCAATTTCCACAATTGACCCTTCGCGTGGAGCTTGATTGACAGGTGTTCTGACCAATCATACTTCGCCATCCGCCATTTTGTCGGATCAAGCAGTCAGGAGAGTTAGTAGATTAACATGGGAGGATTTGAACTTAAAAAACTGAATATACTGGCGCCTTTCCGCGGTTAAAACAACATTCCTTCTTATGTTAATTCATGTTTATTTGATGCTATAAATGAACTAGAAGGAAGAGATGATCGGATCACGAGCAGCTTCAACTGATGCTCTACAGCAATCTGTCACGGCACATTAAAGAGCCACAAAACGGTATTTATTGTTTAAATTTCTTTCAAAAAATGACCATATTTGAAAGGTGAGACTTTGTTTAACATGCTTAATATCAAAAGTAACCGAAAAGTAACCTGGTCTGTCCTGTCTGTCCGCGTTTTGTCAGTCTCCTCTCTGCTCCGCGATGTATTTTTCACTGTGTGAGAACATGGTGAGAGCGTGCGAGCGGCGTAGCTTGCCGGAACATAGCGACAGTAACTAAGGAGGGCGGGTCTTTGCGAAGGGTCAATTAAGTGGTTTGTTTCTCTCTTACCCTATTCTCAGTGCCATTTGAGTTCTGTTTAGAATCAAAAGGAAGAATACAGTGCAGTCAGTCGGACGTACGGTGGATAAAGTTATAAAAATAATTAATAGAGATAAACTGGCAAAACACTGGTGTATCATATTTTGTACAACTGCTTATGTTATACTGTGAGATTATCTAATGTGGATTGTACTGTCTATATTAGCACTCGCGCCACCAGCCTCGTTCTGTTCCCACGGCTCTCGGCCCCGTCCTGCTTGATGATCTCATAGTTTTTGTTTATAAAACTTTTCATTTTTTTAAGTAAAGAAAATATAACATTTCATCTAGCCAATTTTTGTGGATGACACTTGCAAGTTATTGCAAGTTACAATTTATGCAAGAGCTCTTTTTTTGTTTCTTGGAAGGCATCACATGTATGGGAAATGCACATACGCAATAGTTCAATAGTAAAACAGATTTAATATTTAGTAGTACATGTGTAAAGATACTGTCCTTCAATTATGGGCATTTCTATAAATTATGGTGTTGTACTCATGGGTGATATTTACCTGCTGGAATTTTAATAATAGTTAAAGTCGGCATGAAATCAAATTTGACAAATCTTCTTTTTATATGTAATATTGTAGTGTTTATTATAAATGATTTATCTGTGCACTTCATTCTTTTTTTAAAATTCACGTACCCTTATAATCTTTAATCAAAAACATTACCCTTCCCTCCCCCCTCGAAACGACCTCTCTTCTCTTCCGGTCACGTGCAATGGCGAAAGGGTGCGGCCAGAGCCGATGAGGGTGCGGCTATCGGTGCACCGCCTCTCAGAGAACCTGTCAGTGTCAGTGTCCTCCAACGATCCAATCAATTCCCGAAGGACGGAATCAAGCCCTGCCCTACATTTTTTCAAATTTCAGAAGCCGTTTCACTCGGATATACGTCACAACAAGTACAAAATGTGTTCAGGTTTGACTTTACTTACACTGTTAGGAGCAAGTGTATGAACACATTCTTACAATATGCTTTAAATATAATAATGTCAATAGATTGGAGGGTTAGGTTAGCTCTGGATGTTCCATGAGTTTTTAGAAGAAACATAGAACAGAAAAATTATTGTTATTATCAGTGTCAAATTGAATGAACAGATTAAGGGTGTAAACAATATTTAAACATAGCATTAAATATATGTAATTAATCCTAAACTTTGTAACTTTGGCTCACAATGTTCTGAAATTGCTTTTAAAAAACACTCTTTATCCTGTATAAAGCTCGATTATAGTTGTGATTTCTTAGGCAGCAGTAATTATATGTTATGGCTTTACATCTTTAAAATACATTTAATTATTTGGAACAGTGCCTACCGGCATTATTTCTTAGTCAAGTGTCATTACTCTCATGAAAATCAATGCTTCTAATTCAACAAACATATATTACATGATACATGCGCTTCCTACTGTTTTTTTTCTCTTAGCCATTGATGCTCTTTTCACGTCTTGTTCATTTCCATCAGCTTCCTGAAAGAATAAGCTTTTCTCTAATGTATTTTTATAAGTGGTCTACTTTTTTTAATAGTCTTCATTTCTCCTTCCCCCGTTGTGCTCTTGGTAAACTGTTAGAGGTTTGATACAAGCTTATTATTTGGTATTTTAAGACATTGAAGCTTCATTTTCCCCAACTCCGCTCACAAGGTTCTTGAGGCACAATGTGGTTTTATTCAGTCTTCTGTTGTCATTTTGCTTAAGGGACGCTCCAGACTGACAGTTTAGACAGATAGCTTTCTACATGTACCTCTTGAAGAGCTCATGGGTTGAATTATGTGGCCCACTGCTCCATAGACGGGCAGCATGGATGCTTGCGAACTGACAGACCGGTCTATCCAGTGCCCCCGTGGACTAGTTGAGTCTACTGCTGTAACACCAACTCTGGGATAAACAGCTCCATTTACAAAGATACTCTTTGACAGCATTGCAGATCCGCTTTGTTAAAATGACCTGGGAACATTCCCAAAAGTTTGCTAAATGTATGTTGGTGTTTCTTCAGCTGTGAGAACTTTTGTGTACTTAAATAAAAATGAAATGCCTTAAAACAGTTTTCACACATTGACTACTTTGTCTAAAAGTAGATATCAAAGGAAATGTTGTTTTCTTTTTAACTAAAGCAATGCAATTTACATCTCATCTTAAAAGTATGTATTTTTTGTATATTTCAAGCATGCTCTTCATTGACATTTTCAGTTACCAAGTAATCTAACGTTTTAAAAAAGAAATAATAGGCCAAATTATTTGTCATGGTTGAAATGTCGCTACATCTGATGAATTTGTTGTGTGTGTGTGTGTGTGTGTGTGTGTGTGTGTGTGTGTGTGTGTGTGTGTGTGTGTGTGTGTGTGTGTGTGTGTGTGTGTGTGTGTGTGAAAATAGGATTTAAATGGGATTTAAATTTAGATGATCATAGTTTAATAATTTTAGGATCCACAGTATAGAGTGCTGCCAGGAATGACACATTTTTGTTGGCCAAAACCCGGAAACAAGTTTGCATTTTAGCACTTCCTGTTCTATCATGCCAAATTCAATTTTCAATTCAATTCAATTCAAGTTTATTTGTATAGCGCTTTTCACAATACACATTGTCTCAAAGCAGCTTTACAGAAAGTGCATTTCAGAAATGTACAAAGAAAAATACAGTTAGTTAATCATGTATAAATTTAGGCATAACATATCGCCAGTGTTTAGTCGTCTCTTCACAGGCGTCGAGTCGTCTCTCCACAGGCGTTTAGTCGTCTCTCCACCGGCGTTTAGTCGTCTCTCCACAGGTGTTGGGGCATCTGAAGTCTTCGTGAGAGGCTGGATACAAACTGGAGCTGACGAACGCTATTTCCCTCGGGACTAGCGTCCGAGATAACAGCAGAAAGACAGATGGGAAATAATTAGCATAGCTGATGTTCATAATATTAATGCATTCGAACTGATTCAGAAGTAGTATAAAAGGTAAGCATTAAGTGAATGCTTGGTTAAAGAGATGCGTCTTTAATCTAGTTTTAAACTGGGACAGCGAGTCTGAGTCTCGAACAATATCAGGAAGGCTATTCCAGAGTTTAGGAGATAAATGTGAGAACGCCCTCCCTCCTTTAGTAGACTTAGATATCCTAGGAACGACCAGAAGCCTCGAATTTTGTGATCTTAAAGAGCGCGATGGATTGTAGGGCGATAGAAGGTCTGTTAAATACACAGGAGCTAAACCATTTAGAGCTTTATAGGTCAATAGTAATACTTTGTAGTTGATACGGAACTTAATAGGTAACCAGTGTAGAGATGATAAAATTGGTGTTATATGATCATATTTTCTTGATCTAGTAAGAACTCTAGCGGCTGCATTTTGCACTAACTGAAGCTTGTTTATTGAGGATGCAGGACAACCAGCTAATAAAGCATTACAGTAATCTAGTCTCGAGGTCATGAATGCATGAACTAACTTTTCTGCATCTGAAACAGATAGCATGTTACGTAGCTTAGCAATGTTTCTAAGGTGGAAAAAGGCTGTTCTTGTAACATATGAAATATGATTTTCGAAAGTCAAGTTGCGGTCTAGTATAACACCCAGGTCTTTTACTGTAGTGGATAAAGTAACAGGACATCCTTCTAAATTAAAGTTGTATTGTAAGGGATTTTGTGGGTAGTTTTTTGGACCAATAAGTAATACCTCCGTTTTATCTGAATTTAATAGCAGGAAATTACACGTCATCCAGCATTTTATATCTTTTAGACACTCTGTCAAGTTAGATAAGTTATGTGTTTTCATCTGGTCGTGATGAGATATATAATTGAGTGTCATCAGCATAACAGTGAAAATTAATTCTATGTTTTCTTATAATATTACCAAGTGGCAGCATATATATTGAGAATAGCAGAGGGCCTAGGACAGATCCTTGCGGCACTCCATAGTCTACTGATGTTATCTTTGATTTTTCCCCATTTAAACAGACGAAATGGTAACGGTCTGATAAGTACGATCTAAACCAGCTTAATGCCTGTCCCTGAACAGTTTGTGTGTTTTTTAATGGAATTTTGGTTAAAAGCCTGATATAAGGTCTGTGGTGAACACAAGCTCAAGCTATTTTCAACTTTTATTCCATGGCATTAAACACACAGATAAAACCCCACTTGTGACCTTTTTTTTTTTTAAAGCTTTTACGTGTCTTGAAAAGGCGGTTGCTAGCAAGTGTCTAAATGAGAATGCAGAGGCTTTCACAGCCTCATTCTGTTTATAATCATGCTCTTGCAAACTATTCTAATTCACACTTTCAGGGAAAATGTTTTTTAATAAAGACTTAAAGAGTTTTTGGAAGAATTGGAAGATTAGTGATGGTGACGTTCAAGTCGAGCGACCGCGGTTGTAGTTCGTTTATAGCTTAAGGTTATAGCTTTATTTCTGACCATTGTATTTAGACTTCAAAATTCATAAAAGTTGTATTTGGAATATTATATTGATGGACAAAACGTGTAAGTATCATAAATGTGTGTTGATCACAGAGCTTATTTTTAGCGATAATTGAAAAGCCAGTTGAAAAATCCTCTTGGGTTTTTGTTGGCCTACAAAAATGTATAATCTCGGCACCTCTCTATTTTCAGTATTCATAGTGTATAGCAAATAAATATGTAGATACAAAAATTGTAAATACAAAACGGTGTTAATGAATCTTCATATAACAAAGAGAATATAGTTGAAATCTGTTTGTTTTAATAAAAAATCAACCACTGGGTCGTAAAAGCGCCTGTAGCTACAGTAGCACCAAAGCATGAATTTATAGTATGTCGATATCTTAGCATTGCCTTCGTGCCCTGTATTAGATATTTGTAGAATTTATTAAACCTGCCAGAGTGTTAAGATACATTGGTGTTAATGGTACATGGATGGGTTGACAGACATACTTTATTGGTCCCCAAGGGGAGATTCAGACCAAAAGTTTCAAAGCAATAGACCACATTATTCATAAGACCAAGAATCTTAAGAATAAAGACAATTCATCAAAAATATCTGTCCATCTTCTGTCAGAAATAAAAAGATTATCTTTAATAACCCTCATTATGATTTTAATCTTATCGCAAATGATCTGTTCTAGTTCTTCTCTGTGGCACAGTTTCCACAGTTCTAGCTTTCTTATATAAGCTCTTTCCTTTTATTTTTGAATCGCCAGACGATTCAAAGCTTGGATGTAGATATTGTGGAACACTTTTCATTAACTGACTCGACGTCTCTCAATAGTTAAAAAAATATACTCTTGTCAGAAATGTGTTATTCACTCATATTCTTCACATTTGCAAGGGTGTGGTGTGATTAGCCAAATGGATTTTGTCCACTAATGAAAAGCACACATTTCACACATTCCTTGTGAATCTTAACATTTACACTTCTTTAAGTTGTCGGTGTAGGTCACTCTCGTCAGCTTGTTCTCATTTCACAGGCGTTCTTCTGTGTATGAAAGGTTAGCGCAAATTAATTTGAAGATGTTAGATTGCAGAGTGAGATCAAGACTATTTCATGAATATATGTAATTTATTTATGCAATTTAGTCACTGTTTTTTTCACCTTTTTTGACAAAATGAATTGATTAATATATATTGTATGTATACATAGTAGACAATTGTAATATTTTATATAATATTTAATATAAACGAAATATATATGATATAATATTATATATACATTTTGTGAATAAGTATGTTATATAATGATTTCTTTGTCTATCATTAAGATTTTTTTTTAAAATGAAATAAACATGGATATTTTACTGTAGTTTCATATATTATAAATAAATAATACATACTTTTTTTTAGCTAATAGTTTGCAGTCACTATTGTTTAAATAAACAGGGCACATGTATTGGTTTATTTATAATTTCCAGGCATATGGGTTACCTACACCTATTTTAACTGTCATGTGACACAAAAGTTACACGATAAAGTAAATGTATATCAATTAGCCAATCATAACTGTACGTCTGATACATCGCCTCAGTCAACTAGGTGGTAATAATATATATTTTTTTTTATTTCCCATAGATCTTGAGACAACTAGGTGTAGTTAATTAATATCCTTTTCCCCCCACGGACAGGACACAACGTCTTCTCGCTGTGTGACATGTTGGATCCATTCAGTAAAGCAGTTTTTCTACATCTCACAAACCTTTATGTTCAGTTTTATTGTAACTTCAAATCGTGCCATTTAGTTTGTATCATTTAGGGTCTTAGGGATGGCCTTGTAGGCTTTGCTTTATGAATGCAATGCTAATCTGTGCAATTCAAATCCATAGACGCTCGGAAAATCCGCAGTGAGAAACGATTAATTTCTCCTGTACACATTTCTCAAAGGACGGTAATATATAATGCTCCAACTTTGAATGTGTAAGTGAATTTATGAGCGGAGGCTTAACCACTCAATACACTAACCTATATTTCCAGTGTGCAGATTCTCATTAATTTTTATAATTCATGTATATTGGAATGATAATATTTACTTAAAAGTGTACAGTGTCTCCCTCTCTGTGTTTGTTTTATGAAGGACAGTCACGGAGACAGGCCACGGGTTCATAAAACATGTCTGATTAAAAGGATTTTTTGTCCTCAGGCTCATTTTTCAATTTGGTTTTTCTAAACTAGAGCAAAAACTAGGATGGAAGGAGGCAGCAGTTGCATGGCACAGGTGTTTTGCGCTAGTTTTTAATGTAGGGTGGCTTTTCCAGGGCACTTTTTTGTCTTTTCTATGAAATGCTGGCTCTTTGGAAATTTTAATGTATACAATATTTAGCTGACAGCTAAAGCAGTTTTAGGTATTTGGGATGTATGAGGAGGATGGGCCGATGTGGTTTTGGGTGGAGGAAGGATAGTTTGATTTCTAAAATTATTCTCTCAACAGACACTTACATCGATAGTCTGGCGTTAATTGATTTGCTTTTAGTGTACTGTGGAGTGGGTAAAACTGTTTTAATGTCATGCTAAAACTGGTACCATTGATTCGCGCTAGCCTAGCACCGGCCAACTACGCAACTGGGACGACTGGATGAATTTTATAAAAAAATGTCTCTACTGATAGATAACACTAAGGCTCACTTGGAAATGAGGCCCGAAATGTCCAAAAATTCCGAACCACCCCTTTAATGTGGAAAAGAAGATCTTGTGCACTCCGCGCTGCTTTTCTTGAGCTGAGCTGCCAGAGCGCCAAAAACGGTATTTATGTTTTTGAATTTCATAAGAAAACGGATGTAATTTGAAATCTAAGACTTTGTTTCATATCAATAGTAACAAAACACAAGATTATTGTGATTTATTGGATGGGATGCATGCTACAGTGTTCTATTCATTCATCAACTTAAAACAGGATGACTAGCCTAATCGATTCTTGGGATTTAAGAATCGATATCGGTTCGTAAAAATGAGAGTCGTTTAAAATCGAGAAATCGATATTTTTTTACCCAGCCCAGTAATCACAGCAGTGATCATAGAGCAGAAAAGACATCAAAATGTTATTTAAAGTCATGAGAATACATTGGTCAAAAGTTGTTGGAGGGCAGACTTTTGCAATCAATTACCAAATGAGGTTACAGTACAGAAGCGCCTTGAAACTTAGAGGCTGCAGGATTTGATTTGGTTTATTGCGGTGAACTGAAAACCGAGACCATTCAGCTATGAATCGGATCCTCATTCAATATTTGCCGAGGTTCAATGATTATGACCTATAAGATTGCAGCGCACTGGTGGGGAAATCATAATCAATTCTCACGTCCCTGATGAAGAATCGCATTCCCCTTAAATCAATTATCCCATGTGTCTGGGACATATGCTACATCTCAAGTGTCGCCTTCCAAACACACACAGGAGTCTGAAGTCTGCTGTTAATTCATTTGTTTGATGAAGGACTCTGTGTATTCCTGTTGTCATGGATCTGTTGGCTTTGAATTATGGTCTTCAGGTCACATGTAAGCACTGGATTTTTCACAGTGTTCTGGCTGGGTGTTAGTGCTGCCATTGAAATGTGTGTAGGATCCTACAAACCCTCCATCATGTGAAAGGTCAAAGTGACAAAGTCATCAATAGGCCGTTGGGGGCTCCTCCGGGAGCCTTGCTTGAAAACAGCCGCCCTGCCATTGGTTTAATCCTTTCTGTGCATCTCCTTTAGATGGCCTTTATCCATCTCTGCTTGTTCACCTAATCTCATTTTGGCAACTAATGCCCTGCCCCTGAAAAGTTTGCTGACAGATCACTTGGAGATAATGACTTACATACACCAACAAATTGGATCTCTTGAGTTCTTTAACCTCGAGGGAAAGACTCATACTGTTATTTGCCAGTCTGCACTTAGAATATAGTAACAATTATATTTTGAGTCTGTGTAAGATGTATTGAGTCTGTGTAAGATGTATTAGGCCTGGTGTTTTGGATTCATGAACTGGCTGGCCTTTTGTTACAGGTGCATCTGAGTACTCCCACGTCCCTATGGAGGATCCTATACCACTCTACAGATAAAGGGTTGTGGAAATTTCGGTTCGCCTACCTACCGAAGTGATAAAAAAATAAATAAAATACATTTCGGTAACACTTTACTTGAGGGGGTGTGCATAAGACTAAAGGCCATTGCACACTGAGTCTAAATTCGCATCCGAAATTTTCGCACGTAAAAAAAAAAAATCGACCTCACGTTATGTCAATCATACTTGCACACTGCCTCCGAAACTTTCGTCCGTCATAAAAAAAATCGGATCAGGTTCGATTTTCTGCGTTTTTTGCATCCACAGCCAGCATTTTGAGAGTTTTTTTGACAATTCAGATCCACCGTACAAGCGAACGACACAATCCAGAATGGCATCTGACAAGTTGATACAGTTTGTCTCGCAGCACAAAGTACTGTATGATCTTCTTTTTAATATGTGGCTCCAGTATCGCTAGCAAAGCTCGGGATAATTTCGCAACTCCTTGATAAGGAGCTGAAACTCTCCTTCCTCTCGGCACAAGATTGTATGGAGCCAATATTTCCTCTTTTTGTCTTTTTAAGAAGAGAGAGGGCAACAAAATCATCCTCACTACTTGACGAATCCATTTTGTATTTTTTGCGTTTTTTTTCTGCAAAGGTTTAATAAATACGCATCGGACTCAGTGTGCAAGGTTTCTGTGCGTAACAAATTTTTAGGCTAAAGAACACGAAAAAACGCATACGAAAATTTCGGACTCACTGTGCAATGGCCTTAAGGCTGCGTTTACACTTGGCATTAACATGCGATCGCCGTGATCCGATCAAGCAGATCGGATCATTAGCCAATCAGGACATGGTGCGTTTACATTTGTTCACATTAAGTAGCCTCTGTATCTGGATAACCGATCGGATTTCTGTTTCCCGTATAATATTTAAAATTGGTCTGTGGCATGAGTCACGACACCAGATTAAGAGTAAAGATGATACAAATAAAACAATGTCCCAATTGCTTTCACTCACTCACTTTACTTTCAGATAACATTCCGATCAAATGTGCGTTTACACTTGTCTTTTCAATGTGTATGTGTGTAAACGCAGCCTAACATGACACCTTCATAATCATGACATGACACATGTCATAAATATGAAGGAGGGTTTATGCATGTTTATGACAACTGTCATTAGGTGTCATTTGATCAATTATGACATTTTTAATGCAAATATGACATTGTTTGAGATGTCTTTGTTATGACACCTTGACATAAACCAATACATCATAACCTGTCAGTGTCTTTGTCATGACAACTAGACATTACTAAGACAACACAACCTGTCATAAACATGACATAGCAGATTATTTATCAAACTTAAGAAACCACTTAGCTTTATTGGTTAACATTACATTAAACTGTCAGGTGGTTGGGTTTGACATTGGCTGTCATGAAGCCATTATAACTTTTTAATGACAAATTCAATTTGTACCACTGTGGTTGAGGTCACGAAAAATATTCATGACACAGTTGAAGCCCAATGTTCAAAACCAACCGCATGACAGTTTAACTTAATTTAATGTCAAGTTGTTATGACAAAGACACTGACAGGTTATGATATATTGGTTTATGTCAAGATGTCATAACAAAGACATCTTAAACAATGTCATATTTGCATTCAAAATGTCATTATTGAGCGAAAGACACTTAATGACAGAACTTTGTCATAAACATGCATAAACCATACTTCATATTCATGACATATGTCATGTCATGGTTATGAAGGTGTCATGTCAGTCTTATGCACACCCCTTCAAGTAAAGTGTTACCTAAAATTCTATAAATAAAATGTATAGGCAAGACAAGTAGTTTGTTTAGACATGGTTTGTAGGGAATTACAAACCTGCGCACATATATTTAAACGCACATAACTATAGAATGAAGTCTTAATGCGCATGTGAACGCCATCAGCGTTTATCACAGATTCAGTTTAAAGTCTAGCAAAAACGGTGTCGTCTTAGCGGCCCCTAATTTAATAACAAATGATAATTTCGACGGAATTGAATCAATCAAAACTACCTTTAGCTGGAAATAACATTATTCAATAACCGCTATACAACCAAACCAATCTCTGTTACCTTAAATTATATGATTATGTAAAGCTGGTTTGAAACAATCTACATTGTTAAAAGCGCTATATAAATGAGGAGGACTTGACTTGACTTAGCTTTTTGAAATGCCGTTTGTAACCCAATCTACATTTTAATATGACATTTCAAAGTGTACTTTATTCAACGTGAAGAAAAGTATGGCAGAGAGGATCTTTAGCTCTCGGTAATTCTGCTGTAAATATGTTAGAAACGTATGTATAAATAATAGTGCTGTTAAATCGATTAATTGCATCTAGTATAAAAGTTTTCATGTAAAAAATGTGTGTGTACATATTATATATGTGTGTTATATACAGTGTATAATATATGCACCTATATTATATAAACAAAAACTAGTTCAATTGATTTGACAGCATTAATAAATAAGCATCTTAATAAATGTATTAATATACAGTGCTGTTGTAACTCATTACAAGTAACGTAAGTTATGTAATCAGATTACTTTTTTCAAGTAACTAGTAAAGTAATGCATTACTTTTAAATTTACATCAAAATATCAGAGTTACTTTTTCAAATAAGTAATGCAAGTTAGTTTGTTTTCCGATGTGTTGACTGACAGCTCTCCTGTCCTCATGTTGAGAGAAATCATGAGCAAGTGCAGTGGAGTTGTGCGCTGTGTGAACATGATGCTTATTGTAGTTCTAGAAATGCATTTACTCATTTCACTTGCACTGAAACAGATTCAGTATTCCAAAAGAGTGGAAATGCAAACTCAGAATATTACACAATCCTGCAATAATTAAATAGGCCTGTTAAATTACACAAAATATACTTTGTTTCATATCACTTTACTCTTTGCTTCTGACCTTTAAGGATCAGATTCAACTAATTGATCCAAGGATCCAATTAGCTAATAAGCAAAAATGACTTTAGATAAACATCACATTTGTGTGCCTAATATTTTAATATAATATTTCCTGCTTAATATTTTTGTGGAAACCGTGAAACACTGGGGTAAGAAAGAAAATATATTTTTTATTTAGCATGGACACATTCAATTGTTCTAAAATGTTACAAAAATGAATTACCGGTACAAGAAATTAAGTTCAAATTAGTTACAAGAATCCTGAAAAAATATATCCGTTTCCACAAAAATGTTTAAGAGGCCGTGTTTTAAAAATTGTTATTATTATTAATAACCATTATTCATAATTGCACAACAATAATAATTTATGATAATTTCACTCAAATCACATATTATTATGGTTTTCGAAGATCATTGACACTAAAGCTGTAAAATTTAGCAAATTTATAAATTAAAAATTAATATTAAACATTAACATAAAGCATCAATTATTATGTATTTTGCATTTTTGAAAATTGCAGCTTTTGATAAGACATATTAGACTTATTTTAAAAAAAAACTTAAAATAGTCTTTAATATTTCCAAACCATTGAAGGAGTTCAGGCGTTCAGATCTTTGGCTCATAGTCAGTGGTTTCATGTTTTCTCATCCGTACTCATTGCAGCTTGACTTTGAGGGCAGTTAAACATAAATCCACTGCCTTCATTTTTTTTTTGAAGCAATTTCTTTGCTGTTGTGAAATACTGTAGCTTAAAAAAATTGGGGCATTAAAAACATCCATGGTTGTTCATGGGTTTTTCTTTCATTTATTAATGTTGTGAGGTGCATTTTGACATTTTGTCGGGTACAATATCCTGCTTACGCTTTAAGATCGTCTACATTTCCAAAATGGATCCTTTGATAATGTGTGTGATTGACAGGTCTACATGTCTTGAATAGAAATATCTAGACCTTAAGGAGATGGATAGTAGGACATGATTACACAAAGTGTCCTTCTAGATTTGTGTGAAGTGCTTTCGCTTTTAAGTTATTTTCAGCAAAATACCTCATCAAGATTTTTTTACACTATTCCTTGGGTGAATCTCAAACAAAAAAAAAAAGAAAAGAGAAAGAAAAAAACTGTCAAGAAAATGCCTGGGTCATTTTTCACCCCAAAATCAAAAGACCAAAATGAGAAAATATATTCAGTTTATTTTAGTACCTTTGTTGTATTGTATCCATTGAGACAATCTTTTTCTGACCATAATTAACATCAAGTACATAAATACAGTTGTGTATACTTGCATACAGTACACCTTGCAAAATCTGCAAAATGTTAGTATTTTTTTCACAAAATAAGATTTTTATTTAGTACTGTCCTGAATAAGATATTTCACATGTTTACATAGTCCAAGACAAAATAATAGCTGAATTTATAAAATAATTACTCGGTTTACATTGATTCTCAATCTGCGTCGTTACCTAGTTGTTCATGAGTCCCTTGTTTGTCCTGTAGTTAAACTACCCAATGTTCTTCAGAAAAAAATCCTCCAGGTCCTGCACATTCATTGGTTTTCCAAAAGTTTTCCAGCATTTTCTGCATATTTAAACCCTTTCCAGCAGTGACTGTATGATTTTGTGATCCCCATTTCACATTGAATATAATTGAGGGACTCAAAATCGAAAATCAAACGCTGTTACAAATAAGTAACTTTTTACATTTATTCAATATCTTAGTTTTTGTTCTGCATGCTGCATATTTTTTCCTCCTCAGATGGATATAGTACATGGTTGTCATCCCTCGCCTTTATAAGGTTAAAATGTCTTATTTGTTTGCACATAAGCTAGTGTTAAAGATGCGCAATACATTATGACACTGGTGTCAT
This sequence comes from Chrosomus eos, assembly GCA_036326025.1. NCBI lineage: Eukaryota > Metazoa > Chordata > Actinopteri > Cypriniformes > Leuciscidae > Chrosomus > Chrosomus eos. Next base: position 29,771,028 of record CM070839.1, read on the forward strand.
AGGTTAACCTTTATTACTGGCTGGAAGTCAAAGGTCAGCCCCATGCGCAGCCATTCCATATACAGCTGTGACTGATTCATGATGTGTTACCTCTTTCTAGTTTGTGAACATTAATGCTTTTGGCCTTTAAGTCAGCAGCCTGGCACTTCTTCATAGAATCCAAGATCAAAATCAGCACATGCCACAGATCAGCTGTAAGCGTTATCTTTGAACATGCTACGGGCAAAAAATGTCACATTCAAATGTGCCGTGTTGAACACTACAGACACGCGGACCAAGTCATCTCAGTGCCGCATTGAGCGCCTGATTGATTTTGTCGTAAATGTTCCACGAATTTCCACAAAGCCAACATATTGTTCATTATCTACCTACTCACCAGGAGAAGCTTCTGGAAATAAGAATAAGAAATAAGATTAGCTTGTGGGGGCGTTCAGAGGCCACAAGACCCGCGGCTGTTGATGCCCTGCGCACACATCCGAGTACATTTCAATCAAAACCATTATGTTCCATTGCTCTTACTAAAGTCTGTGCTGGAGACTTTAACCGCGTCCTCCACTGTAGGCCTGCACTTTTTAAAAGACGACTATATCTACATTCTGTCCTTTGATTTTTTGCCACGTGATGATTCTTTGGACTGCGGATGAGATGATGGTGTGATAACTTTAGAGCGTCCTGACAGTTTTACTGGTAAGCACTGCTGATCAGAAAATTGGATCTAAATAAGATTTCTATACAGACGCTCAGTGCGGCGGTGTTCAAACACAGGTGATATAGGCTACATTGTACGAGCTTTTTCAATTAAAACAAGCTTAAATGCGATGTCTCCTTCGTCCAGCAGCGTCTGTTAATCAGACGTTTCCTTTTGTTGTGGCAGATAGGATGAGCCGCATCTTAATAACAGAGGTGGATCTGCCGAGGGAATATGGGAACCAAATTGAAAATGCTTGTCTAGAATATAAGAGAAATTTTCCCTGCACATCTGGGACTTTTATATTGCAACATCTATGGTAGTGTTTTGGCTATAATAAAAGATGAGCATAAGTCAAAAATGTTAATTTTATAGTGCATGTATTGTTTATTTAAAGGTGCAGAACGCATCCACTTTAAATACATTGAAGAAATCAATAGTATTTTTGATAGATAAGTGTCATTTCAGGGTCTTTTTTATGTGAGTTCTAAATAACACTGGCTAAGACAGTGGTTTGAATTTAGAGACGGTTTTTCCAAATAGCACTCCTTATTCCTTTATATAGTGCACATTTTGAGGGGAAAGCAATTTTATAATGATGTACGAAATCATAGTGGACATTCTTGAGGGCACTCATTCAGTCCCATAATGCACCGCAATAACGAGTGTCCAACCAATGAGCACGGAACGGCTAGTTAATACCGTCATGCACTGTCAGGTTCACACAGCTCTCTAGAAGATGCCGTCCAAAACAGAATCATAAGGCATCGTCACATTGACCATTGTTCTGTACATGTTTGAGGGTGAAATCCAATGATTTCAATGTGAATCCATGCAATCAGGGATTTCACAAAAGCTTGAAAGATTTTGCCTTGTAGATTTCTAATTGGTTATTTGAATTTGCTGCGTTGACTATGCGACGATATTATATATAGAGCAAGAAACTTTGTTTTGAATCTTTAGATCTATTATGATTATTATTATTTTTTTTGTAATTAAGTAAGTTTGATTTGTCGAGATCACATGGCCAGCTAAATTATTGCACTTTGAGTTGGGGAATATCATTAAACAGCTCCCAGATATTGCTATAATTTCCACAGTCTATGCCTTTACATGATCAAAATGTGTAGGCCTACTTTTAGTACTGTAAAGGGTTTAGGGTGATGTTTTGGACAGGACCTCAGTGCACCTAAAAATAACCAAAATGGCTTTTCAAATTTAGCAGAGGCTCAAGGAATGTGTGGATTTCTTGCTAGTGTTTAAAATGGTAAAAATCTTTTGGCAAAGCCTCCGAAAGACCTTTACATGGAGCTCTACAATGAGATATGCTGCCAAACCACCTGTAAGTGTGGAGCTTTATTCAACCATTTGCTCATTTTAAAAAGCACATTCAAGCATTAATCTGTTTTTTATGTAAGGATAAACAATTATCAATACTATAATTAACAAAGCAGCATGTAACATCCAGATGCCTTGCCTTTTTCCTTTGTGTATCTCACAGGTTCTTGGTGTGAACACATTTAATTAGTCATTATTATAATAACACATAAACGCAAACGTGGCCACATGCACACGCACGCACGCATGTCTGACTCCATTACTGTCAGTGCACCCAGGAGAGATCGGCAGTCAGCATTAAACCGGTGATGAAATCTTTCATTACTGCCTTATTGATGTAGCTGTACTTGTGGGATCTTATTTGCTACCAAACCTCTCCCGCAAATAAAACTTAATGAGACGACGTTTCAACACTTGCTTTTCTTCTGATAGCATTTCAAAACACGGGAACTCCCTCTAGCCCTCTGTCTGGATGCATCTGCTACCTGAATAAACTCTAGTTATCGGCAAGCTAAATTGACAGCTGAAGCCCACTGCTTGCTGTGTATGTTTGGGAGCTGTTTTTCCTCTCGTTCCAGGTAGATGAAACGCAGTGTGCCAAAGGCCATGTTTGGATGGAAAATGGAATCAAACGTGTATGTTTTTCACCTTGAGGTGCTTTCTGTGTGGTAAATCATTGGTTATTCATCATGATTAATTTGATGCTGTGCCACACTCCATCAGCAGTCCGCTAGAAGTTCATTCATCACTGCCATAGTCTTGCAATCCAACCAGCCTTGTTATTACAATGCTATTACATTGTAATAAGACGTTAATAAGCTTTGTTTGCTCTTGACCTTAAAAGAGAGAGTACAGCAAGTTTTAAACAAGCTAAATGTGAAAGAGAAGCTGTGATTTATGTCTCGAAAAGTGATGTCTTGATGTAAAAGCTAATCTGTGTGTATGGGCAGTTGTCTCGGCAATGTTACAGGCTTGAAAATATTAAACAAATTATTTAAAGCCCTATTTCAAGTGTAGCTGTGATACTGACACAGAAGTCACTTTCAAACCAAGCGACAATGCGACAAATCTTTTGAACCCATTGTGAAATCTGTGTGAGGAAATATTTCGCTCTCACGCAACAAATGTCGAATGTGACCACACATTCTTAATGGACTATAAAAATGCCCTAGCCAGAGTTAGCACAGAACATAGTAGCTGATCTACTACAGTATGTGCTCTCTACACTTACTGATAAAGACGAGAGATTGCTCTGTTTGTACACTGAGCCATACAAGATTAATCTGTTGTATCACTAACATCACCCAAGGATATGAATTCAAAATGCCACAAGAAATCTCAGAAAGCCTTTGTTTGTTGGGCCTCGATGAGACATTCTTTTCATCTCCAATGAGAAGTATTCAACTGAGTTTATTCAATTTAGGGCTCAATGCTTGGTGGACTGAGCCCGATAGTTGTTTATAGTCTGGTAAAAAGAGGGGACAGCTCAGCCTAGGGCGGCATATCATTGCTTTTGTGTTCAAATTGGAGATGGGTCTCGCATGGATATAGCCTGAGGTCTGCTTTTGATATATGCTTGATGTCATCACACTAAACTCATCTCCTTGAGCTCTGGAAAGATGGGAACATTTTATGTGTCATACTGTAGATTTGTCATATTGTTTTTCCATTATTGTTATCAACTGTATAATTAAGTTTGTAATTGAAGTCCTTCTATTGTAGGGTTGCTGTAGAGAAAACACTCCGTGCTTGAACTGCATTCACATTAGTTTAGTGCTTATCAGGCCATAGTGGATTGAAACATATGCATTAAAGACCTTGACTCTGTGTCTTGTATTCCGATGGAGGATATAATGTTCCCTGTATGTGTTTCATACTGTCACATGGATTTCAGTGGCTTTGCAGTTATGAACACCTGAGCTCAATTCCACAGGGGGGAAGTGGTCGATATGTCTTTACAGGCCACTGTGTAAAACAAGGAGGTGTTGAGATGCAGTCAACCTTTTGTTTTAAGGGGGCATGACATGTGTGGGCTGCAAGCAGTGCTCTGACATATAACAAGCTTTAGGATAGTTACAGACAGAAGAAAGGCTGAATTTGTAAGTGATATGTGTATCTGTGTATTTTGTTTAAAACAAAAACAATTGAGATTTGTACAAAAAAGAATTGAAATAATGAATGCAATATGATTGTGATGCGTTTGACACACAGTCTCTATTGATTTAAGACAACACAGGGACACTTTATTTAATGGAGAATAATGTAAAATCCAATATATGGACAAAACAAAATTACATTAAATAGCCTACCAATGCCATTTGTTCTGATAAGCGCTTATCATGCCCGCATATGTCAAAAAATAAATGTTTGAGCTAAATTTCATTGGGTGAACCTTACATTGTGGCTGTGTGTGTGTGTGTGTTTGAATTAGTTTAGGGATTATTGTGTCTGCCGGTAAATGATGTATCAGTAGCGACGAGCAGGCTTCTGGATTTCACCGATTACACGCTGGAGCAGCAATCTGTGCAGTCAAGGTTACAGATAAGGATTAAACACGTAAGCGGCGCAATAACGCTGCATGGAATGCAGGCCGAGCGCACGCCCAGCGAATCATGCGTGACCGTCACTGCTGCGAGCAGAGTCACAAGCACGTTTGATGGAAATGTTGATATCAGATCACAGTGGAGAGCCGTTTCTAGTAACGCTTCATTCCACGCACATGTGCTTTCCCATACCTGACGTGGAACAAAATGCCAAATGCGTGTTGTTAAGCACACGGGAGATGCACATTAATTAGGTCATTGCAAACTGCGGCACGCTAATTGCAGCATTGTGATTCTTAATTGCGGAATTGTTGGAATCTGTTTAGGAGGCTAATGCCCGAGACAGCTGGTATGCACACATTTTCCATTTTCCTTTTTTTTTTTTCTTCATTTTCATCCTTTTTTTTTGGATTTCGTCCTCTGGGATAGCGTCCAAATGCACAGTATGAGTCCTTTTCGCCATGTTTTCCTAAATTATGTGTTGTGTGTGTGTGTGTGTGTGTTTAGAGAGAAAGAATATTCAATTTTCTGTGTAAGCCTGTAAATAATTCTGCACGCATGCATGTGCGTGTATGTGTGTGGGGTCATTTTGTGTATCTGTGAGGTTATTTTAACCCCATTTTAATAATTCATGCACACACAAAAACACAACTCCCTGTGGTAATTACATATAATTACATTTATAAGGAAAATCATGGCAATGCATTATTTTGTTCCATTTTTTTTTCTCCTTATGTTACAGTAAATGCAGAACTGATTTGACATTTGTTTCGCTCGGTAAAAAAAAGAAGACAAATTAGGTGTTTACAAGCAATAGTTCACCAAAAAATGACAATTCTGTCATCATCCATAGAAGAAAGACAATTGAATGTGTTTTAAATGACGTGAGGGGGAGTAAATGATGACAGAATTGTCTTTTTTTCAGTTGAACTGTTCTTTTATTTCTACCTGGGATGGTTAATGCGACTGCACTAATATATTTTTAGCTGATCAATGCGAACTGAAATTCCCTGGAGAAGTTGCCTAAATTTAGGAAGAGGCCGCTGATCTTGGTCGATACTTGTTTGTAATGGTGGGCGTTAAAAAGCCCTCCCAGTGCGACAAGATGCCTCTTTTTTTTTTGCTTTATAGATTGTTCTTTGTTTGAACTCTCGCTTTTTCAGATATTCGTTTTATCATTGACATCTCCCATTGAGACTGTTTTAAAATAGCTCGCCATCAATTTGTTTACTTCAAGTCTTGCTATATGAGATGCCTTTCATCTAGACCGAAATGAGAAGAAATGTCATATAATTCCTAATTAATGCAGAATGTTGTCTCATATAATTAAAAGAGTAGAAAAAAACTTTATTTAACACGATGTAGGATTAGGATGTTAGTTTTCTAGGGTAACCTTAACTATTTGGCTAATGACGTTGTCTGAATCTATTAATTCATAAAAAGAAAATGCAATTTATACAATGACTTGAGATGTTTGGGTGCACTGTAAAATGTTCCCTAACATTGTTTCACAAAGTAAAAAATAAAATGTATATATATATATGCGTATATATATATGTGTGTGTGTGTGTGTGTGTGTGTGTGTGTGTGTGTGTGTGTGTGTGTGTGTGTGTGTGTGTGTGTATATATAAGAAAAGACTTCTGACTTTTTTTCAGTGTGATGCAAAAATAACCAAAAATTCATTCAATTAAACAATGTAAAGAAATGTTTTTATTAGTTTATCTATTATTATTATCACATATATTATTATCACATATTTTGTATTAATTTAATGAATCTATATTTATATGTTATTATATATTACTGTTATTTTATCTAATCTGCTTCACTACTTATTTGGAAAAACTTTTAACACCAAATCAAAGTCATGTGGTGCGACCAACACACAGAAACATGCAGAAACAACAACATACAACAGGAAATGATATCATAGTGCAGATCCCTCTCATGACTAAGGTATTCAATAAAATATCAGATCATTTGATGTTTTTATGACATTTTCAGGTTGTAAAATGACATTTGGTGCAACCCAAAAACCTAATGATTACCTTAGAAAATATATAATTTGTGTTCAAAGTGTAAATAAAATATTACTATATAGGCCTACTTGACATTTTAAATGGAACTTTTCTTGAAAATTATGTAAAGTTTTTCAAAACCTTATGAAATCAACATTAATACAAAGAGTACATTTAAAGAGCATGCCAAATGTGTTTTAAAAATGTTTTTCCTTTTCTTCATTGTGGACACTTTTGTTTGTCATTGACTGTGTGAAACTGTGTCTTACAGAAATTGCTGATCCGCTATGGCCACGTTACGCTTTGGGCAGCACATCATAAAGTCCTCTGCTGTGTTTTTGAAGACGGAGTTGTCCTTCGCACTTGTCAACCGAAAGCCGGTCGTGCCTGGCCGTATCCTTTTCGGGTTTACCATAGTGACTGGGGTATTACACTGAGGTGAAGCAAGGTAGGATTTTCTGTCTGTCTTATTTCCTCTGTCGTCTCTGTTTACTGTGGTATATAGTGTACTCAGAAGAGCAGTTCTGTTTGGTCTGACCTTCGCATTAGGTCATATCAACAGATGTTTGTGATAACCTTTCAGAACAGGCCATCTTTGTGAAGAAAGCTTTTGGATTGGCTAAAAGTTTTTCAATTTACTGGTATATTTTGAACTGTAATGAACTTAGGGTCTTTTAGTTCTAGGAACTAGCCTCTAGGGTGGTTCCCCGGGAACTAATGGTTCCCTTAGGAACATTTTCCTGGTTGCATTCGCGCCGCTAGTAGGAACTCTGAATTGACGTAAGCTGCGCTTGTTGTTGTGACTTTTATTTTGACGACACTGAGAACGCCAGAGCCTGAGCACACAGCGCTCGCATTCTCCGTGTTCATTAGTTTACGATCCGTCTTAAGCCTGTTTCACACATAATCCATGTGCAGTGCGTATGCGGTGGTGTTTTGCAGTGTGTATGCTGAGCAGGAGCAACATGCGCTATTGTGCTTTCACATATGCTGCGTTTGCAGTACGCAACTGATCTACGGCTGTACCACAAACACAACATGTATTCTCAATTTTTTACTTCAAATCAATGTGTTTATTATCAGCGTCTTTTATAAAATAATATAAAAAAAAGTTTTAGTATTGCGATTCACAGACGTATTCAAATTTAAACTCAATACACTTAAAGGGATAGTTCGGCCAAAAATGATATTTAAACTATGCATTACTCACCCTCAAGCCGTCCGAGATGCATATGTCAATCTTGTTTCAGACGAACACATTTTCAGTTATTTTAGAAAATGTCTTAGACCCTTCAGTGGATATAATGTGAAGATACGGGGTCCACCTCCTTCAAGTCCCAAAATGTGCATACATCCTTCACAAAAGTAATCCATCCGGCTCCAGGGGGATAAACGAAGGCCTTCTGAGGGTAATCCGTGCGGTTTTGTCGTAAAAATATACATATTTAAAACTTTACAGATGAAAATATCTGACTTCCGTCAACGATCGACGCGCGTTCACGGGTGATGGAAGTCGGCGTACGAGGTAGGACGTAGCGTAGCGTAGGACGTAGCGTAGGAAACGACGCAGTTATAAAAAATTCAATTAATCATGCAACAACAAAATTAATAATATACTGACTTCTAAAGCCAGTTTTTGCAATATCCATTCAATGATTTACTTTTACTTTCAAAGACATTACAATAATGTAATGTCTTTGAATTACTATATTTGGCAGATTTTAAGTGTAGTGAATTAATTGGCATATTATGTAATTCATTTGATGAATTTTTTTTTATTCAGTTGAAAGCCTAAATTTATCATTTTGATATTCCAGTTTTGTGCGCCTCTTTAAATCTTGCGGACACAAGTTGTACTCTTTTCAGAAGCTGACTCTGATGCATGCAACATGAAAAGCAAAATGCCTTGAATCATCATCAGATGCTCCTTAATACATTCTCCTCTTTTTTTTTGCTTTGCTTCAAAAAGAAAGTGGATACTTTTTTTGTCTATTAATCTTAGTGCTCAACGTGCAAATGCAAACCTTGCATACATTTGCATGATTTCCATTGCTGATTTGTTTGAATAATGTCCTTATTCTCTTTTCGAATAGCAATAAGTCCTTGGCTTTGCGGCAAAAGATCTTCAAGTGCTGCTCTGTCTTACATAAGCCGCTATGTTTAGATTAACTTTTGATGGAAAGCCATTTTTCACAGCATTATAGGCCACTGCAGCACAAACCTAAAATCCAACAAGCAGCAGCAGTGTTTGGAGGGCATAAGCAATACATTAGCATTATTTAATTGTTACTCTCGCAGTCCAACCGGCATGAAACATTATGGCACTGCCAGGAAGTAACAGTCACATGAGAGCTAAAGGGAAAAGCTGGTAATATGTAGAAAAGAGGCATATAGAGTGAATGTTTACTCAGAATTGCAACAATGGTATGTTTATCAATGGAATTTGTAATGTATTGCTTCATTATTAATATTTCTGTGTACCCAAATTTAGTGCTACACTTAATATTTTGTATCTAATGAAGTGACAAGTGTGTTCCAGGTTAAATACAAGTTCAGCTCAATCAACAGCATTTGTGGCATAATGATGATTAGCACAAACATTAACCCTCCTATTATCTTTGGGGTCAATTTGACCCCATTCAATGTTTAACGTCTGTAAATACATGATTTTATTTATTTTTTTGGCTTCAGATTTAATGACTTTTCCTAATTTAATGTGGACAACTCTGTAAACATAAAATTAAACTGCTGATATTTTTTCAATGTCCTGTACACATTTTGTAGCATCGGTATTCCTTGGGGTCAATTTGACACCCAGGGTCTTTTAGCTGTATAATAAAACAGAAGAAATATTCAAATTTCACACACGTTTGTTTTGGTTGTTTTATTGAGGTCCCTATAACATGTTATAATGTGAATATTTCTAAGGCCTTGTCCACACGGACACAGGTAATTTTATAACCGGAGTTTTTCCTCCTGCGTTAAAAAAAAATCCCTGTCCACACATGCTTGGTTTAAAAAAAATCTCCGTCTACATGAAAACGCAAAAACACACTATCAAGCGCTGTCAAGAGCAGATAACGGCGCACAATCTGACGTCAAACACAGCGGATAACGGCGCACAATCTGACGTCAAACACAGCGGATAACGCCGCACAATCTGACGTCAAACACAGCGGATAACGCCGCACAATCTGACATCAAACGTAGCGGATAACGGCGCACAATCTGACGTCAAACACAGCGGATAACGCCGCACAATCTGACGTCAAACACAGCGGATAACGGCGCACACTCTGACGTCAAACACAGCGGATAACGGCGCACACTCTGACGTCAAACACAGCGGATAACGCCGCACAATCTGACGTCAAACACAGCGGATAACGGCGCACACTCTGACGTCAAACACAGCGGATAACGCCGCACAATCTGACGTCAAACACAGCGGATAACGCCGCACAATCTGACGTCAAACACAGCGGATAACGGCGCACAATTTGATGTCAAACACAGCGGATAACGGCGCACACTCTGACGTCAAACACAGTGGATAACGGCGCACAATCTGACGTCAAACACAGCGGATAACGCCGCACAATCTGACGTCAAACACAGCGGATAACGCCGCACAATCTGACATCAAACGTAGCGGATAACGGCGCACAATCTGACGTCAAACACAGCGGATAACGCCGCACAATCTGACGTCAAACACAGCGGATAACGGCGCACACTCTGACGTCAAACACAGCAGATAACGGCGCACACTCTGACGTCAAACACAGCGGATAACGCCGCACAATCTGACGTCAAACACAGCGGATAACGGCGCACACTCTGACGTCAAACACAGCGGATAACGCCGCACAATCTGACGTCAAACACAGCGGATAACGCCGCACAATCTGACGTCAAACACAGCGGATAACGGCGCACAATCTGATGTCAAACACAGCGGATAACGGCGCACACTCTGACGTCAAACACAGTGGATAACGGCGCACAATCTGACGTCAAACACAGCGGATAACGCCGCACAATCTGACGTCAAACACAGCGGATAACGGCGCACACTCTGACGTCAAACACAGCGGATAACGGCGCACAATCTGACGTCAAACACAGCGGATAACGGCGCACACTCTGACGTCAAACACAGCGGATAACGGCGCACAATCTGACGTCAAACACAGCGGATAACGCCGCACAATCTGACGTCAAACGTAGCGGATAACGGCGCACAATCTTACGTCAAACACAGCGGATAACGGCGCACACTCTGACGTCAAACACAGCGGATAACGGCGCACAATCTGACATCAAACGTAGCGGATAACGGCGCACAATCTGACGTCAAACACAGCGGATAACGGCGCACAATCTGACGTCAAACACAGCGGATAACGCCGCACAATCTGATATCAAACGTAGCGGATAATGGCGCACACTCTGACGTCAAACACAGCGTATAACGGCACACAACCTGATGTCAAACACAGCGGATAACGCCGCACAATCTGACGTCAAACGTAGTGGATAACGGCGCACAATCTGACGTCAAACACAGCGGATAACGCCGCAAAATCTGACGTCAAACACAGCGGATAACGGCACACAATCTGACGTCAAACACAGCGGATAACGCCGCACAATCTGACATCAAACGTAGCGGATAACAGCGCACAATCTGACGTCAAACACAGCGGATAACGCCGCACAATCTGACGTCAAACACAGCGGATAACGGCGCACACCTCTGACGTCAAACACAGCGGATAACGGCGCACAATCTGACGTCAAACACAGCGGATAAACTGCGCACAATCTGACGTCAAACACAGCGGATAACGGCGCACACTCTGATGTCAAACACAGCGGATAATGGCGCACAATCTGACGTCAAACACAGCGGATAACGGCGCACAACCTGACGTCAAAACACAGCGGATAACGGCGCACACTCTGACGTCAAACACAGCGGATAACGCCGCACAATCTGACGTCAAACACAGCGGATAACGGCGCACACTCTGACGTCAAACACAGCGGATAACGCCGCACAATCTGACGTCAAACACAGCTGATAACGGCGCAAAATCTGACGTCAAACACAGCTGATAACAGCGCACAACCTGACGTCAAACACAGCGGATAACGGCGCACACTCTGACGTCAAAACACAGCGGATAACGGCGCACACTCTGACGTCAAACGCAGCGGATAACGGCGCACACTCTCACGTCAAACACAGCGGATAACGGCGCACACTCGACGTCAAACACCTGATAACGCGCACACCTGACGTCAAACACAGCGGATAACGGCGCACACTCTGACGTCAAACACAGCGGATAACGGCGCACACTCTGACGTCAAACGCAGCGGATAACGGCGCACACTCTGACGTCAAACGCAGCGGATAACGGCGCACACTCTGACGTCAAACGCAGCGGATAACGGCGCACAATCTGACGTCAAACCAGCGGATAACGGCGCACAATCTGACTCAAACACAGCGGATAACGGCGCACAACTCTGACGTCAAACACAGCGGATAACGGCGCACAATCTGACGTCAAAGCACGCGGATGAACGCGCACAATCTGACGTCAAACGAGCGGATAACGGCGCACACTCTGACGTCAAACACAGCAGATAACGGCCACAACCTGACGTCAAACACAGCGGATAACGGCGCACAACTCTGACGTCAAACACAGCGGATAACGCCGCACAATCTGACGTCAAACACAGCGGATAACGCGCACACTCTGACGTCAAACGCAGCGGATAACGGAGCACAATCTGACGTCAAACACAGCGGATAACGGCGCACATCTGACGTCAAACACAGCGGATAACGCGCACACTCTGACGTCAAACACAGCAGATAACGGCGCACACTCTGACGTCAAACACAGCGGATAACGGCGCACATCTGACGTCAAACACAGCGGATAACTGCGCACAATCTGACGTCAAACACAGCGGATAACGGCGCACACTCTGAGTTCAAACACAGCGGATAATCGGCGCACAATCTGACGTCAAACACAGCGGATAACGGCGCACAACCTGACGTCAAACACAGCGGATAACGGCGCACACTCTGACGTCAAAACACAGCGGATAACGCGCACATCTGACGTCAAACACAGGCGATAACGGCGCACACTTGACGTCAAACACAGCGGATAACGCGCACAATCTGACGTCAAACACAGCGGATAACGGCGCACAATCTGACGTCAAACACAGCGAAACGGCGCACAACTGACGTCAAACACAGCGGATAACGGCGCACACTCTGACGTCAAACACAGCGGATAACGGCGCACACTCTGACGTCAAACCAGCGGATAACGGCGCACACTCTGACGTCAAACACAGCGGATAACGGCGCACAATCTGACGTCAAACACAGCGGATAACGGCGCACACTCTGACGTCAAACCAGCGGATAACGGCGCACACTCTGACGTCAAACGCAGTGGATAAGGCGCACACTCTGATGTCAAACACAGCGGATAACGGCGCACAATCTGACGTCAAACACAGCGGATAACGGCGCACACTCTGACGTCAAACACAGCGGATAACGGCGCACACTCTGACGTCAAACACAGCGGATAACGGCGCACACTCTGACGTCAAACACAGCGGATAACGGCGCACAATCTGACGTCAAACACAGCGGATAACGGCGCACAATCTGACGTCAAACACAGCGGATAACAGCGCACACACTGACGTCAAACGCAGCGGATAACGGCGCCCACTCTGACGTCAAACACAGCGGATAACGGCGCACAATCTGACGTCAAACACAGTGGATAACGGCGCACACTCTGACGTCAAACACAGCGGATAACAGCGCACAATCTGACGTCAAACACAGCGGATAACGGCGCACAATCTGACGTCAAACACAGCGGATAACGGCGCACAATCTGACGTCAAACACAGCGGATAACGGTGCTCACTTTGACGTCGCAAGGCAAAAACCCCGGTTTTACTGTCTCCATGACAACACTGTAACCGGCGTTTCTAAAAATCCTCACCCTGGCAGGGATTTTCAAAAATGTTCGGTTTCAGTGACCTGATACTGCGTTTCCATGTGAACGAACGGCCGAACCGCGTAAAAAAGTCACGATTATAAAAATACCCGTGTCCGTGTGGACAAGGCCTAACTATTGCCGGAATCTGCTGGAACTTTGAAAATGATGGACTGGCCCCGTCAAAGTCCAGACCCTATTGTCAGACTTCAACACCTGGCTCAACCAATCTTCCATTAGCTTTTTAATAGTGTTTATTTAAGGTCTTGGCAGATGCTGGAACCTCTGGGTACATTAACATGAACAATAGACACTTATTGCCAATGGAATCAAACTTGCAAAAAGGTGGACATATCAAATATTAAAGTTAAAAGTGAATAAAAACAGTACGATTCACATCATCTGATATTTGTTGTGCTCAGAGCAGCCATCTGCATGTTTCATGAACATTATGAAATGATATCATGTATTGGAGGCAAAAAAGTTCAATATTTTCAGATCTGTCTTGTGTTCACTTCGTCTTTGCTCCAGGTTAATCCTTGATTCATTTTGAGAGGCATTAGCAGAACAAACACTGCTGTTTTCATGCAGCATATGTATTTGCCCATCATAGATTGTGATACAGCCTGCTTTCCAACCACAAGCCATCCGCTCCAGAGTGTGTTTTCAAGCGGGATGAGACCAGCGTTGTTCGGCGTTCGGACTTTCTCAAACTGATATTTTTGGTGCGGATCGGAGTGCAATCGGCATGTTCATAGACCAAGAGAAACAAGCGCACAGTCATTTTTACAATTTTCTCTTTGAACTTCTGTTTTTGCGTTAGCTCTGTATATTTCTATGGCATAACTGCCTAATAATAATTATTTGGTGAGGTGGATTTACTTATTGTAGAGTTATCATGTTCAGTGTAATGTTTAAAGCGGATGTCATAATAAATGTCAGTAGCCAGGGAAGATTTTAAAATGAGCGGTTCATTCATAAATCCGTAAGATCTTGCCTTCATGCTGTGGGAATACAAACCGGAAGACAGATGTCTCATCACAACACAATGAGACTAAAGTCTATATGCCTAAACAAACCAGACACTGCATGTTCCAGAACAAACGCTCCAAATGTGTCCATTTAAGTTGGACCAATCATTCTTTGGTAGTTTTACTCTTAAAAACGGACATCTGCGCTTTCCCCATTCTTAAACATCAGCAGCTGATGCTGATATGATCATTTGCTACACTATACCATAGGCATACATTCATGTTGATTTAGCTGATTGACTAGCCTGGCTAACGCCAGACCCAATTCTCGTTGAGACTTGGGTCTGGGAACCACATGTACATTTTCTCGTATTTGAGGCGTGGTTTACGAATGCCCGGCGCTGTTTATTGGGTGCTAAGAATGTCTATCAAATGCTCATAGCCAACATATGTCGTCATCGTCTTGCTGTTCCCTCCCCGTTCTGTGATCCCGTTCTGTGATTGGTTCCCTAAATGAGGCGAAAAATCTGGCCATGGTATCCAGACTGCCTTTCAGCGTGAATTGAATCGCGCTGCGGTAAGGCAGTATGGGGAAACCCAGGCTACTGATTGACTGTATGTTGACCAGTTCTAACTTTGAGCCCTTGCTAAGATATATTATCAATATATATTTATATTATTATAATATATTTGATATATTTATATATTTCTTGTTTATTTGTTGTTTTGTTTATTGTTGAATCCTTTGATTCTCTGTTCATTTGTAGCTTGATATGATCATGTTGAATATGTTGCAGAAGTAAGTCTGCTGTTTTCTTGGCTCTTGGCTCTCTACACCTTTCGGTGGGCTTAGCAGGTTTTGTCTCGTATCAAAGCTGTTCACTTTGTACATGTATCAGTTCAGAAGAGCTTGGAGAGGTAGACAGCGCTTGGCAAAGATCCTAAAGCTCCCTGGCAGCTCTTGAACATCAGTATGACACCTGAAACACAGAGTTCTTTGTGTGGGGAGCGGGTCCCTCGGGCAACGCTGGAAAATCCCGGAGGCTTTAGCTGGTGTGATTTAAGTTAGTCCACATCCCAACACATAACCACATGAAAGGTATAAGCTAGCCTGTCTGGCTCTCCTCCTCAACACACTTATCTTCTGTTTCCAAACTTTTTTTCAACAATATTCCTGTCTTGTTTTATCACAAGTATGGTTTGATATGGCGGCAGAAAGATGTTCTTTCTGTAGTCAGATGACAATTTCCATATAGCATATCATTGACAAAACACAGAAAATCATTATTGCTCTATATCCTCAGTATATCCTCGTGAATTCGATTGAACTACTGGTCACTTTACACTTATCAGAATTCTTGGCCATAATATGTCTGGTTGTGCGAGACCACAGCAATGTTTGAGCCGTGTGTTGAAGTCTGACATTAAAACAAGAATGAATGAATTAATTAATTAAAATGATTTTTTTTATGTCAGACAACACCTGGCTCAACCAATCTTCCATTAGCTTTTTAATAGTGTTTATTTAAGGTCTTGGCAGATGCTGGAACCTCTGAGTACATTAACATGATAAATAGACACTTATTGTCAATGGAATCAAACTTGACTAGAATTTAGAAGCTCGGTTCACGAGCACCAGCATGAGTTATGTGTGGAAGGAGGGGTTTAGGGACACTGAAATTGTTTTCAGACTGTTTGAGAAATGAGGTGATGTGCAATGTATATTATGAAAAAAATATAGTGTTTTTGACCTTGGGTGCATGTAAATCTATTGTAGGAGACTCCAATACAAAATGAGGAACCTTTAAAATAGCATATAGGGGCACTTTAAGACCCTGACATCTGCTGGCGTTATGGGCTATTCTGTTTGTCGTGGATTTTATTGTTGTCAAAGTTTAAATAGGATCTCACATTGAGTTCTTACACACACAGGCAAATCTAGAACTGCACTGATTAAGGCTGGGTGGTAAATTAAATACTAACAATGCTGATTAAATTTTAGGTAACATTGCGAATATTGAAATTCTTCTAATGTGAGATTTATTTGACTTTTAAAGTTTCCTACAAAACACGTTATTAGACAAACGTCTATTTCACACATGATCTGTGTGCAGCACTACGCATTTCATTTTTTTTTAAAATATCACATCTGATTTAAATTCATTAGATGTGAATCAGATCAATGAATAATATTTTTGTGGATATAAATATTTTCAAAAATATATATTTAAACAAACGTAACTTTTTTTACATTGTATTTATTTAAAAACACTGGAAATCTTACTCATCAAAGCTGCATTTATTTGATCAAAAAACAGTAAAAAAAGTTAAAACAGTAATATTATTGCACCGTGTCTGTTTTAAGACTGTCTTTTAAAAATGTATTTGATTTCTGTAATGGCAAAGTAGAATTTTTCAGCATTCAATTTTCTAGTCTAACCCCAGACTTTTGAGTATAGGGAATATTGATTTTAATACCTATCATTGTTTCATACTGAGTGATAATTCAAACAAAAGCAATTAGCTTCATAATTTCATTTCAAACTTAAAATGATTGCGAAAGCGACTCTAAAACGAATAAACCACTAACAGTCATCAAATCAATTGCTTAATGAACTAAGCCAGGCAAGTTGGACTTAATAGGCTTGCTGACACACTGGTGTATTTCACTTTTAATCAAAGGTAAAGATCACTCTCTAGGCAATTCTCTGATTGCAGTTTTGTTGATCTTATAAAGCATTCATTTATTTATTTATTTTTACTCATTCCCTGTATTGTCACTCATTATGTTTCTATTATGCTAATATTGCCTTGTCCCAGTTGATGTCTCACTGGAAAAACCGTGCTCTATCCCTCATTATCCGGCAGACTCAATCTCGTCACCTGCCAAATAATGTTGCTTTATGTAAATATTTGCTGAACATGTGAACATAAACATCAACGCAAATTGGATTCGTATGATAATGACAATTTTGTCAGCTCAGCAAAACCCCTTGTCAGCTCAAAGCTGCATGACTGTGTGGGTTTATGGGGGTGATGATATAGTGTAGGTGAGGATGGGGTAAGCTGTGTCACTCCCTTGATCTAGGCTTCTGTACATAATATTTGTCATGTGTCACTATATTTAGTGTCTATATATAAAGCATTTGTTTTACATAACAATTTTTTTAATTTTTTAATTTTTTCATAATTTTTTCTCTCTACACAATTATTTTTCATATTGTAGGCAAATATAATTTTAAAAATTAAAAACGATTTAAAAGCAGATGTATCTAGGTTATTGTTATTATTATTAACGTTTTAAATATTCATTTTTATACAAATAGAAGCATTTTTACAAAAGAAGCATTTTACAAATAGAGTTTTTTTACATAATGTTTAGAACCTTTTTTCATGGAATTTTGGGAAAAAAAATCACATGGCAAGATTTATACAGGATTATTATGATTACTAATACTTTGTATTTAGAAGTTAACTGCAAAATAACTATTTTTGCAAGAGTTGTTTACATACTTTTTAACACATCCATGGAATTTTGGAAAAATTATTTATGTATTTTGTTCACTCGGCAATGCAAACTGAATTTGAATTTTTTTTTTTTTTTTGCCAAAGGATATTTATCCAACAATATTAATGTTATTATTTTTAGTAGTATTAATAACAATAGTAATAACAGCATGTATGTTATTAGCATTATTATTATTAGAAAACCTGTAAATATATATTTAAATATATTTACTAAATAAATATATGTAAGTTAACTGCAAAAAAAAATATTTTTCAAGAGTTGTTAATTTAAAACACCTTTTTTTCATATAATCTTGTAAACATTAAAAAAAAAAAAAAAAAAAAAAAAAAACATGGCAAGCAAATTTAATATTTGTCAAAGCAGTTTTATCCAGGATTATTGTTGTTGTTGTAAAAAAAAAGAAGAAAAAAAAACGTACTCGGTTACTAACGTAACCTCGGTTCTCTCTAGAGAGGGAACGAGTACTGCGTAATATCTTACGCTATGGGGAAACACTCTTTCCTCGAGATATTGAAGCCAAAAATTATCCTTAATTTTTTTAATCATGCAAAACGCTTTTGCAGCAGCAAGCAGACAAGGGCGAAACAGCTCGCGCGCCCATTGGCTGCCTCGCTGGAAAAGCTGCAGCCTATCGAGTGAAGGCACTGCGTGACGTAATGACGAATGAAGACGCTTCGCGCTCATTTCGTCATGTCCCGCCAGTATAGGCGTGGTCTCACCCTATAAATACCCCTCGATAGCTGTATTTCTCTGATTTTGTACACCGAAGCGAACCAGAGCATAGTTCACGCACGGCAAGATACGCAGTACTCGTTCCCTCTCTAGAGAGAACCGAGGTTACGTTAGTAACCGAGTACGTTCTCTTACGAGAGTATCTCTCGTACTGCGTAATATCTTACGCTATGGGGACCCCATACAAAACGCCGTGCGGACAGGGATCCAACACCAGAGTCCCGGGGCAAAGCCCGGGGCACATCTAGTGCATAATCACCATAACTCACATAGAGTAGAGGAGGAGAGGCTAAAGCATCACTCCTTTATAAAGTCCCGTAGGGACACTGACCCGTAAGGGCAACATAGCCGCATTGGCGGCCAATAAGCCCGAAGTTCAGACCGCCAAAAGCTTAGCTTGTAGGGCGGGCACCTCCAGGTTATAGTACTTGATAAATGTCGACGGCGAGGCCCAGCCCGCAGCCGTACAGATATCCTGCAGGGAGACCCCGCTATACCATGCCCACGACGAGGCCACGCCTCTCGTGGAGTGCGCTTTGACACCCAATGGGCACCGTAGGCCCTTGGAAGTGTAAGCCAGCGCTATGGCATCCACTATCCATCTGGATAGGCTCTGTTTTGAGGCGGCGAGTCCCTTAGAACGGCCGCCAAACAAAACGAAAAGCTGCTCGGTCTGCCTGAACCCAGCCGAGCGGGACACATAAGCCCTTAACGCCCTGACAGGGCAAAGGAGACTCGCGTCCCTCTCCTCATCGAGAACCGGAAGGGCTGACAGGGAAATCACCTGGGCCCTAAACGGTGTATTGAGGGATTTCGGCACGTAGCCGTGCCTCGGTTTGAGTACGACCTTTGAGTCGTTGGGCCCAAACTCCAGACATGACGCGCTTACAGAAAGCGCCTGCAAGTCCCCTACACACTTCACTGAAGCGAGAGCCAATAGAAACACCGTCTTAAGGGACAGGTGCCTCATATCCGACAGCTGGATCGGCTCGAACGGGGCGCCTTTCATGGCCTCCAAGACCGTGGAAAGGTCCCAAGCCGGGACTGAAGGGGGCCTGGGAGGATTCATTCTCCGAGCCCCTCGTAGGAAACGCACGACTAAGTCGTTTTTCCCCAGTGACTGGCCAGACACAGGTTTAGCAAACGTTGCTATGGCCGCCACGTACACTTTGAGCGTGGATGGGGTTCTTCCCTTATCCATCAGCTCCTGAAGGAAGGCAAGCACTTCCTCAACCCCGCAGTCCACGGGTGAAAAGCCACGGGCTCGACACCAAGTAGAGAACACCGACCATTTCGAGGCATAGAGCCGTCTGGTAGACGGAGCTCTAGCCTGTGCGATCGTGTTTAGCACTCCTTCTGGGAGGCTAGCGGGTACCCGTTGATGGCCCATGCGTGCAGGGACCACAGTTCCGGGTGAGGATGCCAAATCGAGCCCTCTGCCTGAGAGAGGAGATCTCTCCTCAACGGTACAGGCCACGGGGCAGTGCTGGTCATCCGCATCAGGACCGGAAACCAAGCCTGGTTCGTCCAGAGCGGAGCCACAAGCAGCACTGGGCATCCATTTTCCCTGATCCGCTCCAACACCTGTGGCAGGAGCGAGACCGGGGGAAAAGCGTACAGGGGACCGCTGGGCCAAGTATGGGCCAGCGCGTCCCTGCGCTTTGAGAAGAATACTGGGCAGTGAGCGTTCTCGCGGGACGCGAACAGGTCCACCTGCGCTCTGCCAAACGTTTCCCACAGGAGCTGGACCGTCTGCGGGTGCAGCGACCATTCTCCTGTCAGGACGTTGTCTCTGGACAGCATGTCTGGACCCGTATTCAGGTGCCCAGGCACGTGCGCCGCTTTCAAAGAAAGTAGGTTGCGCTGGGCCCAGACCAAGAGGGGTTCCGTCAGCCTGCAAAGGCGTGCGGACCTGAGGCCGCCCTGGCGATTTATGTACGCCACCACTGACTTGTTGTCCGATCGGACCAAGACGTGGTGGCCCCTCACCAGGGGACAGAAGCGCCGCAGCGCTTTGTCGACTGCTATCAGTTCCAAGCAGTTTATGTGAAGGAGCTTCTCCCGCTCTGACCATAGGCCAGCCAACGGTCTGCCCTCGAGCAGCGCTCCCCACCCCGTGGTGGAGGCGTCCGTAGACACCACTTTCACCCTTGAGGCGGTCCCCAGACTCACACCAGACTGATACCAGCTGGTTACTTTCCAGGGTTCCAGAGCCGAAACGCACCTTTGGTCGACCCTGAGGCGACACCTGCCCGTGGACCATGCCCGGGGCGGGACCCGTGCTTTCAGCCACCACTGCAGCGGGCGCATGCGAAGCAGGCCCAGCTGGAGTGCATGGGATGCTGAGGCCATCAGGCCCAGCAATTTCTGAAACCGTCTGAGCGGGACTATGGAGCCGTGGCGGAAGGATTCCGCGACGCGCTGAATACTTAGTACGCGCTCCGGTGACAGGCGTGCCGTCATGGAAAGCGAGTCTAACACTGTTCCCAGGAAAGAAATTCTCTGGCTGGGACACAGCAGGCTCTTTTCCCAGTTGACCGTCAGGCCCAGTGTCTCGAGATGCTCGAGCATTGTGGCCCTGTGTTCTATGAGCTCTGACCGTGATCGAGCTAGAATCAGCCAATCGTCCAAGTAGTTCATAACTCGCATGCCCTGAAGTCTCAGGGGCGCGAGAGCCGCGTCCATGCACTTCGTAAATGTACGGGGTGCCAAAGACAGGCCGAACGGCAGGACTGTGTATTGATAAGCCTGGCCCTCGAACGCGAATCTCAAGAATCGCCTGTGATGGGACGCTATTTGTATTTGGAAATACGCGTCTTTCAGATCTATCGACATAAACCAGTCCCCTTGGCGCACTTGCGCGAGGATTTTCCTGGTCGTAAGCATCCTGAACTGGCGCTTCACAAGCGCTTTGTTCAGCTGTCTCAGATCTAGAATGGGTCTGAAGCCCCCATCTTTTTTCGGTACCAGAAAATATCTGCTGTATAAGCCCCCTTCGCTCTGAGCCTGAGAAAGGGGCTCTATGGCCCCTTTGCTCAGTAGTTTCGCTATCTCGGCTCGAAGTAGATGAGATACTTCGTTTTTCACCGAAGTCTCGACGGGCGCCGTACAACGGCGTGGACGTCGTGCGAATTGTAGCGAGTAGCCTCTCTTTATAGTGTTCAGCACCCAGTCTGATACCCCGGGTAGCTTCGACCACGCTTCTGCGCGAGTAGCTAGGGGTAGGATGCAGACCGGGCTCTGGCCGTGACCTGGCAACGGCTCGAGAGCCCCGGTACCCTGGGAACACGACGCCGTGTTTACAGCGTTCGAGGCGGGGGGCGCGCTGGGCACAGCGGGCAGTCTGGCCGCGCTCACAATCTCTATGGCGGGACGCATAACGAGAGTGAGCGGGGCGAATCCCGTGGGATTCGGCGTGCTTGCGGGAGGATGTGGGCGCAAACCTACGGGCACATCTACAGCACTGTGCACGCTTTCGGCCGGAGCCGATAGATTGTGTGTTGGTTTCGTTTTTACAGAAACCAAGGGACACGGGGCATGCAGCGTGAGCGGGCATTGTATGGGCGCAATCGCTACATTGTTTGCACAATCGACCTGAGTCAGATTTATGTGTGCTCGCCTCGCACCGTGGCGGGCTGTGTCTGGGTGTGGGAATGGGCACTGGGGCGTGGGCATTCTTACAACACTCATAACACCATCGGCCGTGGCCGGCATACCAGAAAATACACTCTTTATTGGATTTATCTGGGTAGCCATGAAAACGGCTTTTTTGTGCAGGCAAGCGGGCTGAGACACCGGCTGCTTCACTGCTAAATACACTGGCACAGTCACTTCGCAAGGAACTGAACGAGCGAATCTTTTCGGTGGGGAGCCGGCCGCAGCGGGCTCCGAACACCGTCGCTTTCTTAGAGTGGCTAGGAAAGCTTCGAGGCCTCGGGCTTGAGCTCAATCTTCGGCCGAGGCCCGCGCTGAGCGGGGCGGCGTCCAGCAGAGCGAGAGCGCGGTCTCTGATCCCGGGCCTGGCGGCGCTGTGTAGCGGCGGCTGCGGGCGATGCAGGCCGAGGCTGCGAGCTGCGAGCAGACGGCTGCTTAGAGCGACCTGCAGCGGAGCTCGAGCGCTTCGGAAGGAAGTGCTTCATGGCCTGCGAAGTCTTCTGCTCCTCCGAGAATCTGTCCGCGAAATCCTTGACGGCAGATCCGAAGAGGCCCGCAGGGGAAATGGGCGCGTCGAGGAATACAGAGCGCTCAGCTTCCGTCATCTCAGACAGCGTCAACCACAGATGTCTCTCAGCAACGGCGAGAGAGGCCATATTCCGCCCCATGGCCTGAGCAGCGGCTTTAGCGGCGCGTAGAGCAAGGTCCGTAGCGCCTCGTAAATCCGCCACGTTGATCGCACCCGGGCCTTCCTCGTCCAGTTTAAGGAGAAGGTCGGCCTGGTAGATCTGCAAGATCGCCATCGTATGCAGCGCTGAGACCGCCTGTCCAGCGGCTGTGTAAGCACGTCCGTGCAGCGATGAAGTCACCCGGCAGGCTTTAGAGGGGAGCGTCGTCTGCGCGCGCCGTCCCGCAGAGGGCGGGCAGAGATGCGACGCGACCGCCGCCTCGACAGGAGGAATGGAGAGATATCCTTTATCTCCCGCGCCGGTGACAGAAGTGAAGGCCGCAGAAGTGGAAGTGCGCAGTCTGGCGGAGAACGGGGCGGTCCATGACTTAGCGACTTCGTCGTGGAGCTCAGGGAGGAAGGGGGCGGCCCTAGACTTAGACGGGGCTTCGTCTTTCTTGAGAAAGCGCCCGTCGAGTCTGTTGCGCGGCGGCAAGGCGGGCGCCTCCCACTCGAGGCCGATGCTCTCTACGGCCTGGGTGAGCAGACGCATCAGCTCAGCCTCAATGCCGGGTCTCCTCACAGAGGGTTGGCTAGACACGTCAGCGGGGGGGAGGTCCACAGAGCTCGCCCAATCCTCGCTATCGGAAGCCACAAGAGAGCATACCTCGGCAGGCTCGTCCAGCTCGGGAACGGAAGCGGCGGCAGACGGCGGGCGCTGTCCGTCCGGGAGCGACTCAGGTGAAGCCGGCGAAGCAGGCGGGCGCACCGGCGAGCTTTGGCGGGCTGGAGAAGGCTCGGGAGCGCGCTGGGCGCGACGCTTCTTACGGCGCGGCACAGACGGCTGGGACGCGGGTTCAGAGAACGACGCCAGGCGAGTCCGCAGAGTCGCCATAGGCAGAAGTTCGCAGTGCGGGCATCCACCATCCGCGAGCGCGATAGCAGCGTGCTCATGACCCAGGCAGGACACACAGATGACGTGACGGTCCTCATCGCTGAGTTGAGAGCGGCACGAGCCACAGAAAGGCATCTTTAAAAAGACGCAGCTCTTTTAGAACATATAATGGGTGTTGCGTCACGTAAGCAAACACACACACACACAGTGACAGAGTAAAGGATATAGTACGCCGGAAAGCGCAGCAGGTACGGCAGTTGAAGGCGGCTGGGCCAGCGACTTCAGAAGATGGCACGTCCCGCTGAGAAGGCTACAAGTCAACGGCGCGGCTTCTCACTCTGGATCCCGCGATGCGTGAGCTTCGCGTGAAGAATGAAAAAATCAGAGAAATACAGCTATCGAGGGGTATTTATAGGGTGAGACCACGCCTATACTGGCGGGACATGACGAAATGAGCGCGAAGCGTCTTCATTCGTCATTACGTCACGCAGTGCCTTCACTCGATAGGCTGCAGCTTTTCCAGCGAGGCAGCCAATGGGCGCGCGAGCTGTTTCGCCCTTGTCTGCTTGCTGCTGCAAAAGCGTTTTGCATGATTAAAAAAATTAAGGATAATTTTTGGCTTCAATATCTCGAGGAAAGAGTGTTTCCCCATAGCGTAAGATATTACGCAGTACGAGAGATACTCTCGTAAGAGAACTGCTTTTAACTGCAAAAAAAGCATTTTTGCAAGAGTTGTGATACCTGCATTTCCAGAGATTAGCATTGTTCTGCTGAGAAGTTACTGTACTTTAAGTTACTATAAAACATGATATCTGTTTCAGTACACTTTACCTGTGCCTTTGTAGACCTTCTTGCCTATATCTATTTCATTTTCCTGGAACACATACCGATCCATTAGACAAATAGCTGCATCTCTTCCAAAGAGCTGTACATTGAAAGATGCTATCAGCGCTGATAAAGCGGCCCATCTTCTCAGAGCTGCTGTAAAATATTAATTATTCTAAACAAGAGTTTGCTCACTGGCAGATTTGAAGGTCGAACTCGCATCTAATGGCGTTTCATATCATACATTTCACCGCAGGTTCGCAAACGACATTATTGGAATAAAATGAGCCGGGCTATGAATTCTGAGAAACTTTATGAAGCAGAACACTCACAAGTCACATCAGTTGATTAATCGTCTCTCTGCTGAATGAATTAGGCTGCACAATACTCTCAAGATGATGAGATGATGCCAACAGATCCGCTAATCCTATTAAAATTCATAATTAGCAATATTCTTGTTTCCCAAGGTAGTAAATGAAAGAGATAATGAATAAAATAAATAGAAGATTTGAAAGTGATGCTAGAACAATACGTGGCATTATCATCAAATCTGCAGTGCCAGCTTCAGACTCCTGCTGAGGGACTTGGGCTTTATTGAAATGCTCCTTGGTCTACAGCTGTAGCCTGTAGGGGTCCGGGGACCGCTCCAGTCAATCATGTGCTTTTGTTTCCTTTGTATTTGTAAGAGATCAACAGTAAATGTGCACGCAGGGCATCACGAGCAATGACGTCATCTTTCTCCCCTCTCGACGACGATGTGCCGTTGACATGCGGTGAAGATCCTCGCAGAAGTTTGATTTCTGTTCTCACCTTCTTGTTCTATTGATGGATATTCCATCTGTTACTCTTCCTGCCCGGCAGGACGGTTTCCTTCAGCGGCGTTAGGAAAGCACGCTTCTATCATGGCACGCTCTGAGTGTTACATTGCATGTTTTCTATAGCTTTGAGTATTCAGTAAGTGCATCTTATTGCCATACATCTTTTATGAGAACTTTTGTCTTCTGCTGAATTAAAAAAAAAAGTATTATTATTATTTACCTTTGTTTTTTTCAATTTAATTTAACTAAATAATTTTGTACCAAAAATAAAGGCAATTGTCGTTGCCAGAACTGTACTGTAAATATGGACATACAATATAATATTTAGGTGACTATATTTAAGTTTTAAATGGCAAATATTATTTAATTATTAAATTATTAATTATATATATATATATATATATATATATTTATATACACTTACATATTTGATACTATGAACCATAATTAATACACAGTACATGCACATAGTGATTTATACAATTTACTGCTGAAAACATATATTATTATTTAATTGTATTTATTTAATTTTATTGTGTTTTTGTTTATTTTATTATTTTATTTAAATATTTATTTTTTATTTGTAATTGATTTATATATTATTGTTTTTACTTTTAATTTAAATTGCGTTTAAAGTTATGGTAACACTTTACAATAAGGTTTACAATCTGTTAACATTACTTAATTTATTAATTAAATCTTGAATTATTAATCATAAACTAATGAAAGTCATGAAAGTTAATCATGAACTAACAATCAGCAACTTTTTTTTTTACAGCTTTTTTTTTTTATTTAAAAAGCTTTTAAAACATTTATTTTTTTCATTCACGGTCATCATCATGCATTAAAATAATTTTTATTTTTTATTTTACTGCCATTCAAAACCTGGTCGGCAAACGTTCGATGTTGGTAGGATTTCGTCTGTAATGTTTTTTGAACCAGCACCAAGGCTGCATTTACAGTATTTATTTTAAAAAATATAGTAAAACATTAATATATTAGTAAAAATTTATATATTTGAAAATGTAATTTATTCCTGTGATGTAAAACTGAATTTGCATCCAGTCTTCAGTGTTACATGATCCTTCAGAAATCATTCTAATATGCTGATTTGCTGCTCAAGAAAGATTTCTTATAAATGATTGAAAACAGCAAACATGAAAAAGAACAGGATTTATTTGGAATCGAAATCTTTTGTTACATTTTAAATGTATTTACTGACAATTTTGATCAGTTGAATGCTTTGATTTCTTAAAAAAAAAATCATACTAACCCCAAACCTTTGAACAATAGCGTGTATGTAGAAATTAACATTAATTTTTTGTTCATTTTTTTTGTCATGTTTTTCCCGTAATAGTTATTGCATTAATGTTATTGTATAGGTTTAATAAATATATCTTTTTTTCCATTTTTCTTTGTATGTGGTAACGTAACATACATTTTAAAAATCAAGTAACATTACTAATATTTCTTACACTGCTTCAGTGCTGTTGATCAAGTTCTCCTTTTTAAAGTAAGATTTGCTAGAGCATGGTGTGTGTGTGTGTGTGTGTGTGTGTGTGTGTGCGAATGTTAAACTAACTCCTATGTGTATGTGTACCACCTACATATACCCCTCCTCCAGTCACCTCTGATAGATCGCTCGACTTCTGCCCTGAATAGCTCTCCTGTTCACCCTCTTAAGCATCTGTGTGTTGGTGTAGCGCTGCATGCCATACGGGCCCGTGATCAAACTCTCCAGCCGTCCGCCCTGATGATAGGCCGGTATAAGACAGACCCTCGGGCTGGATCCGCTCCACTCGCTTTGCTTCAACCAGATGCTTGTCTGCTGCATGGATCGCTGTGTTTCTGCTCCGGCAACCAGGGAGGGAAACCAGGTCATTGCGTATTCAGAGCCGAGGAATCGACCTTTTCATCTTTTCGTGTTTATGTCCAAGGAAGACTCCACAGCAAGTGGGAGGCCAGTGCTGGTCGGAAACCCCGCCGGACCTCGGCACGACCCACTCACAGGATACCGTTCCCGGTCGAGGCCATCGCTGCTGGAGATGTAGGAAGCAAAGTGAAATGGATATATTCCAGATCAGTCTCGCAGTGCCAAGGTTGCTTGTCCTTGCGTTTGATTTCATTCCATGTGTGTTATGTTAAACGTCTTTTTCTAACACAGTTAGCAGTGGTGTTCGCTAGGGCAAGTATTGCTCACACTTGCTGTATGCTTGGTTTCCACATATTGACATTTGTTCTACATCTATCCTCATGCTGTTCTTTTAGGACAGGTGTGCTACTACATTTCTTAGTGGTCAAACTTGTAATTTCTGGATAATAAAAGTGGACCAAAAAGACTAAATATAGAGAATATAGGATGATGTACTCAAGCCGTATGGGAACAGAATATCAGAAAAAAATGACTTGGGGCCATAAAGCGACCAAATCTGATTTATTTGACTCAGATTTGTTTTCTCATGACAGTGTGAACAGCACAAACCACATGGAATCTGATCTTTTTGATTCTGATATGTGGTACTAAATCTCAGATAGTATGTTTTCCAATACGACCTTAGTCTGAACAGTCATATCGGAATTCATGCGACTTGTACGTCACTCTAGATCGACATTCGTCACAATTCTGTGCTCATGGAGTCACTTATTTATCAACACAGTTGTGAAAGGTAGTCCGTGAAGGACAGTGATGTGTGTGTACAGTGACAGCTCTATACACACAAAACATGAGGGCTCTTCTAAATGTTCAAAAACTCTGCTCTCTTTTTTTTTTTGCATCATCTTTGTTTTTTATATTGCTTGCAGTGTGAACTTAGCCTTAGAACACCATAGAAACGCCCTAGCAACCACCTAGAACACTTTTGCACCCTCATAGCAAAGCCCTGGAAACCACCCCAAATACCACTAACAGTTGAGTGCATATATGTTTTATTATTTTTTATTTTCACTTAAATTAATGGATCACAGTTTCAAAAGGACCTCAAAGCTTCAATAATGTCTAAAATAGTGCCTGTGAAAACAAAGGCATTCTCAGCACTTAGAAATCCGTCTCTTTGAATCTAAGTGTGAGCACAAAAGCAGAAGAAGCAGAATCATTTCTCTGATTTACATTCTTTTACTGAGTCTGATTTTTTTTAAGAAGCAGCACCACGTATCCAATTAAAAGTTTGTATTCATAGTGGTTTTCTTTGTGAGCTTCTTTGAAGATTTATATATATATATATAGACATGTCTGTGTGCGTGTGTGTGTGTGTGTGAAAGTTTCCTCACTAAATAATTCTTTTTGCTGTATTTCCTTATCTTTCATGTATTCTCTCTCAGTAAATGTTTTTTGGTGTGTTTTCTTATCTCCTGTTAGGGTCAGAAACTATAGACACAAGGTAGAAACTTCCAGTCAATAACCGTCTTTCATCAAGTAAAACATAACATTTTGTGGTAATAGTTACATTTTTGATGATAATGGGGAGGGGGGCAGTTTTTTTTTTTGTGGCATTTACAGAAATATTCCAGGTTCAGTACAGCAATGTATACATTTATTGCTATTGAACACATATTTCTGCCTTTATACATTAAATTATTTACATTAAAAAGAGTGAATATTTGTTATATATATATATTTTTTCTGTTTTTATTTTGTCATTTATGCATTAATTAGATTCTGTGAGCAATCTTAACTCTGTTTGAACCTGAAAAAATCACCAGTATGGATTTCATTGAGAGGCAAAATTCTATTTTCTAGCTTCAAGTATTGGTTCTTGAATAATATCTAAGAAAGTAACATTTCTCCAAGCCTAAGCTAAGATGGGGGGTTTTGTTTCACAGGATTCTGACCTTGGACGTCTGCTTCAGTGAAGATAGCAACCCAATTTCCCTCTTTTAAGAAAACACCATTAATTGGTTTATTTATTTTTATTTTTTATTTTCATATCTTGCAATCGGATGCCTTTTTATGCTTTTTTATGGTCTAATATATTTGGGTAGAACATACTCTGGTTTTTAGTTTGCATTTTCAGATCAAATATCACTTTTCTTAATTGCCATCGAGTTGAACTGAAGGATATTTGAAAGACAACCGAAGCTTTTATAGAGGAGAAATAAAGGAGAACAGAACAACATTGTGTTTTTTTCCCTCCCTGCCTGTTTAGATTTTTCCAAAGGACATTGTGTCTGGGAGACAGCCAGCAGTCTACACTGACTATAAAATATATGTGTGTGTGTGTGCGTTGTTATTGTGTTTGCTTGCCCGCCTTTCTCTCTGGCCATGTTTGTCTTTGTTTACTGCTCTGTTGGACCTTGGAGAGAACAGAAAAACTACAATTCTCTTGTGATTCTAGTGCTGGCCTGGTTTTCAGAGTCAAGCCACTGTTTCATAATTGAAAGTTCTCCACTGTCTGTTATGTCCAGATGTCCAGCGTGTCTGAGGACTTACCCACAATGCAACTGTAAGCAACCACACAATCTTTTCACCTTAATTAGATTACACTTTTCTGACATTTAGAACCCAAGTGTTACAAATAATTACAGTGCTAAACTCATTCAGTATACACTTCATCCTTCTGTTGTTTTTGTAGTTGTGACATTTTTTGCAAGATTTCTGCCTCTAGTAAACCTTTTGATCGCATTGATTGTAGATGTCATGTAGTTCTGCGGATACATTTTTGTCTAACGGCAAGTCTTTTGCACTTAACTGCTTTTTCTGAAAAAGATCCCTCCTCTTCAGGAAGAAACTGTGGTTTCTTTGAGGAGTGTGTAAATTGAATGGTAGGCTACTATAAAAATAGACTGGCTTTGGGGAATTTTTTTAAATAAAAACAGTTTTCACAAATTTTTGTGCAGAAAATATTGGAAAATGTGTGATGGATGTTGTGAACGGATTTTATGTCAAAAGTAATGGGTGTTTTGACCACTTTGATGCCCCAGGGATTTTTTCTTCTTCGTCCTAGCGTGTATCCCGTGTTAGCGCAGGGTCCATCTTCGGCCAGCTGTGTGGTCGTCTTCCAGGTGGTGATAGATGCACTTTATAAATAAACAACGCATTCTCATCCTTTGGCGTCATATAGGTGACGCCATATGACATTTCGTCGGAATCTTACGCACATGGCACCCTTTAGCGTCAATATAACACGCACTGTTATGGGTAGGTTTAGGTCTGGGGTAGCGTTAGGTTATGACGCCTTGGGATCTGCGTCTCAAATTGACGCTAAAGGATGCCATGTGCGTCGGATTTAGACGCGCGTCACCTGTATGACGCCTTGGGATCTGCGTCTCATATTGACGCTAAAGGATGCCATGTGCGTAAGATTTCGACGAAATGTCAAAAGCGTCACATGTATGACGCCTTGGGATGAGAACGGGCTGAAATAAAATATACATTACAAATATACTTACTGAAGTTATTCATACAAGAAAGAGTTAATTTTCTCATTGTCTTTTGTTGTTTGATTAGTGTTCTTTATTATCGAAACTGCAGTTGCTGTTACTTTAAGAGTTGCCAAATAGTTACACATGCCTGCAGCACTAAAAACAGCACGTTGGTTTTATGGGATTGCGGCCTCGCGCTAATTTGCCCTGGTTAGTAAATCTGGCTCTAAGTGTCCTAAACAAATCTCTGATTATCTTTCAAAGATTTGTTGCCCCAAACCTTTCCTGTCGTTCGTACGCAGAAGCGCTCATTGCAACAGGCCAGTACCCTGTAAACACAAGTTCTTAAACACAAGAACCAGCCAGCCATAATCAAATAGACAATTCCATTTTTGTGTACAATATCTCTGGCCATGCCATCTGAGACTAGATGTCATTGACATTAAGAAGCCACCATTTCATAACTCTGAAAGATGACTGATGAAATTATAGACCTCTGAGCCTTTCAACATACAGTTGCACATTACACTTGTAACCGCAAACACCTTATTACAGGTCTCTCGAACGTTTTTTTTTCTTCTTCTTCAGTTTGAGCTGAGAAATTAACTTAGGTGCCTTTAAGCTGCTTACTTGCAAATATTTGACCTCCTCTGACAGTGAGTGATTACTGATAGCACAGGCATCGGCGGTGTACCAGCACACCATTAGCATGTCATTACGCATAATTACTCCGCGTGGCAGAGGGGAAGTGAACTGAGCTGTGCATTTAAGCAGAAATGAGCTTGTGTAATGGCACACAGGCCTGTCAGTTAGAAGAGCTGGTGGTGCCCGTGTTTGGTTATGTACTGTAGGTTGCCTGTTGACTGTGGTCTTGGCATTAGTTTGGTTAGTGGGCTGAGTTGTCGTCTGTACGTGTGTGTACTTGTACGCCTATCTTTGTGACGACCGGTTTGAGTTTTAGACCAGCGGAAAAGGACAAAGAGAGTAAAATGAGGACATTTAGGCCAGTCCTCATTTTCTGAGAGCCCTTTAAAGGCATGTTTGAGGGTCAAGACTTGAGCTGCGTCCCAATGTGCATACTATGCCCTAAATAGTATTGAAAATTACTAATGTCACATACTATTTAGGAGGGATAGTATGCACATTGGGACGCAGCTTTGGTTTTAGGAATAAGGTTATAATTATGTTTAGGGTAAGGGTTCGGGTTAGGAAATTAGTTGTGATGGGTAGCGTTAGGGGGAGGAGCTAGAGATTGCATTGTGTCAATGAATGTCCTCACAAAGAGTGTGTGTGTGTGTGTGTGTGTGTGTGTGTGTGTGTGTACCTGTAAATGGATTCACGGAGGAGTGTCTGTGGTTGAAAGGGGGTGTGTATTTTGTATATTTTTATTAAATATATTCGCTCACTTTTTGTATTGGAATCCAGAGACTCCATCTAAAAAAGACAAGTATATTTTATTATAAATTAGAAGGCTAAAACTCCAATGATATCTGCCTACTGGGTAATGGAAAATAATAGGATTTTTTTTACACAGTGTATTTATGAGTATGTAACCATGGTGTCAATGAAAGATCAAGCTCGAATCACACAATGCACTTCATGTCGATGTGCACACAGCTTGCTGTGCCCGGAGACTGCTGTCATTATAGTTTCCATATGTGTTGGTCAATGCCTGGGTTATGTAGATAGCTAGTTGTATTTTCAGGTCAGTGTAACTAATACAGTTGTTTCCCACTTTGTAGCGATAGAGAAAAAAATCAATAATTGTTCAGCTTTTTCTTGGTTGAATGACAGCTCGTAGCAGTGAGAGCTGTGTCAAAGCAAAGAGCTGTTTGATCCTGATCTGACAGCTACATTTGTGATGCTCGCTTTCAAGGATGTTGTACCATCTGTTTTGGAAAGACTTTGTTGTTTTTCATTATTATTATTATTATTATTGTTACTATTATTATTTTTGCATTATTTTGCATTTCGAGGTGATTAAGGTAATCATGTTTCCCAAATACTACAGGATGACTGGCGATTCCAACCTCCAATTTTTCTTAGGAAAGTATAAGCTTTGTAGCAATCCAGTGTCAAATAATTGAAAAATTTGGCTTTTTTCACATTTCAGTCTATTTACTTGCAGTCATACAACAACTACAAATATTTGTCTGTGTCATTGAGCAGGTGTAACTTGTGTTAATTGATGCGTATGTTTCCAGCATGCTTTGTTTGCACAGAGAGTTGAATAAAAAGCCCTGATTTGAGAATTATTACATTTTGGAGTGAAAGGACAACTTCACATAACAGAGAGACTACAATCTGCTGATGCCTTTCTCCCATTTCATGGGTCATTTCATATTTTAGAATTTATTTTACCCGCCTCCTCCAACAGTATCCATTGTTAATTCGAATGGCAAAGACAGTTCTGGTAATGTGCTCTGCCGTTAACTTGGAAACAATGTTAGAAAGCACATATGTGATTAGATTAGTTGGCACATCTAGAACTGCAGCATAATGACTGCTCGTCTGAAATTCCTTGCCGCATACTGAGAGACCCAGCGTGCTTCAAATTATTACCCAATTTATCAGCAAAATGCACTCTTCATATATTGAAATATTTTAGTGTGTATGCACAGTATACCATGTACCACAGTATACCATGTACTACAGTATGTTTTATATATATATATATATATATATATATATATATATATATATATATATATATATATATATATATATATATATATATATATATATATATATATATAGACGTAGACATCTATATACGTTAGATGTCATACAGTATGTTACCAGAAAGGCTGTTCATGACATATGGAAGTATGAGCAAATCTGTATTTTTATGGAAGACAGGAGGGTGGAAAGAATATCTTGCTATCTCTCATCGCCTCTGCTTCTCATGTTGAACATCTGGACTCGTCTGTCTTCATTTGAAGTTCTGTCGAAACGTGCCTTTCCATGCACACTGAGTGCTCCATATGTCAGATTCTGTGGGACCAATGTAAATATCAAGGCTGCTTTTATTTATTATTTAGCTTAGAATCAGCCTTATGCTGTTTACAAATGATGGAATTCTTTTTTAATTCATTTAAAGTATAAATGAGGATAAAAAATTGAGAAAATATTGAGCAAATTCATGTTTTTATATATATATAGATATATATATATATATATATATATATATATATATATGTATATATACATATATATATATATATATATATATATATATATATATATGTATATGTATATATATATATATATATATATATATATATATATATATGTAACCCTCTTCGTCTGTGTGCTCCCCTACTGTATGTCTCTGCGTTGTGTTTGGGTGATTGATGTTGAATGAGGAGGACACAGGTATCGTGGTCGTCACACAGTAATGAAGCTTTATTTTCTGCTCTTTTTCTGCATCAGCCACTTTTCACAAAGGAAATAGAACTGTTAGTTCCCAATATCAAAAAATAAAAATGCATACAAAATTATAAAACGAAACAATATAGTTTTAGCTGTATTAAACATTAAATCACAGGGGTTCTCAAAGACTGGAAAAATAATGAATAAAACCCAAAATACTCAGATAAACGTTAAAACAATATACAATATACAAAAAAATATACCCCACCACATGGAATCCACAACCCATGAAATAACATCAGAAATAAAAAAACATCCATCACAAATAACTGCACATATATGTTAGTAAACATCTCCAACAGCAATATATCTTTTCAAACAACATGGATGGCCAATATAATAAAATAAATTAAATGGATGAAACAGAGAAACAGTGAAAACCCTCCTTACCTTTTCACAAAGGAAATAGAACTGAATTAACAACAGCTCCACCCATGTGAAGAACGGCTCACTCACACAGTGAAACACTCATGGAACACAGCTCCCCCCTAAGGCTGGGAAAACATTTTACATCTTTCCTACATCCACCCCCTCTTTAAATGATGCCGTCCCAGACATCACTTAAAAAACAAAATTAAGTCAGTTTAAATCTTAAAATTATCTTTGAAGTGTCTGTGTGGGGTGTGTATGTGTGTATGTATTGCTAAAGTAGAGCTGCCTCTTCTCTTTAGCCTTTTCCCACACTTGCCTTCCTCTCTCTATCTTCTCCTTGTCAATCTCACTTTGGAGGACATGTATCTCCAAGGAGAGTCTATTTGGAGGGCGCCTTTTCCGCTCAGGATATCTCCTTTCTGGCCGCTCAGGACTGGAGACTTCAGGTGGCATCTGCTCCCCCTGCTTCTCCTTTTCACTCACAGTCTCTTTCAATTGACTTCCATCCTGTTCATGCTCTTCGTCCACAACATCTGGCCATTCCACACTTGTACACTGTGTAATAGTGCCACTGTCTCCACTTTCAATTGTCTCCACTACTTCCTCTTCTTCCTCTGAAACACTTAAGTCCATTCCAGACACTTCCTGCATGTCAGACTCTTCTTGAGCAAGGTACTTGGAGCTCACCGGGAAAAACATGCACTGTGACAGAAGATTTCGGTGGATGACTCTTTCCCTGTCACCATCTTCTGGACGAACCACATAGACTGGAATTCCTGGCTGTTTCTTCACCACAACATATGGACGTGGTTCCCACCTATCAGCCAGCTTCTGTTTCCCCTCGACATAACACACTTTCACCATCACTCTGTCACCCGGTTGGAACACATGGCTTTTGGCTTTCTTGTCATAGTGCTTTTTCTGAAGATCCTTAGCATGCCTCGACATTCGGTCTGCCTCATCATAAGCATAGGTCAAGCACTCATGCAGAGTCTGGACATATTCACTGTACTCACATGGTTCTTTTGCTGTTGACAGGCCAAAAAGGAGATCAACAGGCAGTCGTGGATGTCTGCCATACATCAAGAAGTATGGGGAGAAACCAGTTGAATCGTGTTGAGTGCAATTGTAAGCATGTGTCAGTGCATCAATGTATTCATGCCACTTGGGTTTTTTATCAGGATCAAGAGTACCCAACATATTCATCAGAGTTCTGTTAAATCTCTCTGTGGTCCCATTTCCCTGCGGATGGTAGGGGCTAGTATGAGTCCTTGTAATCCCCGTCAGTTTACACAACTCCTTCACTACTGTACTCTCAAAATTTCTGCCTTGATCTGCATGGAGTCTTGCTGGGAAACCAAATCGACAGAAGAAATTCTTCCACAGCACCCTTGCCACAGTGACAGCCTTCTGGTCTTTTGTGGGGTAAGCCTGGGCGAATCTTGAGAAATGATCGGTGACCACCAGGACATTCTCTATTCCTCCCTTAGACTTCTCCAGGACAAGGAAATCCATGCAGATGAGTTCCATAGGGGCATTAGTGTGAATGCTCACCAGCGGAGCCCTATTTCCAGTGGGAGTTTTCCTCAGACAACACCTTTCACACTGCTCACACCATGACTTTATTTCACACTGCATTCTCGGCCAAAAGAATCGTTCCCGGAACAGATTCAAAGTACGCTCAAATCCCAAATGACCAGAGTCGTCGTGAAGACTTGTTTTAGTCAACAGTCGCATTTTCGCCGGCAAGACCAGCTGATCAATGGACCGTCCCTGAACATCCTTAACTTGCCTGTAAAGAATTCCATCTTTGACCACCAGTCTCCTCCACTCTTTTAAGAGAAGCCGTGCATCTTTCCCCTTTTCCAATCTTTCTCCACGTCTTGGCTTTTTGTTTAGTGTCTTGTAATGCAGGACTGGCCCAATGACAGGGTCCTCCTTTTGACATCCTCTGATCTCCAGCTTTGTCATTGCAGGCAGCGCATCAGTACCTGCTCCATCAAATGGATTTGCTGGCTCATCAACCTGGCCCAGAAACTCTCCCTCTTTGCATACAACAGTTCTCTCCGCTTGCTCACCAACGTCTTCCTTCCTCCCGGACTCATCCCCACAGGGCTGGCCTTGCTGCGTGGAGGAAATGCACTGTGGGCAGGACTGAAGAGTTCCTATGACCTCTTGATTAGACATCCTTGAGAGTGCGTCGGCATTAGCATTGGACTTCCCTTGCCTGTACTCAATGCCAAAGTCAAACATGGCAAGCTGTGACACCCAACGCTGACCAGTGGCGTCCAACTTCGCTGTACTCATCACATATTTAAGTGGATTGTTGTCAGTCAGCACAGAAAACTTATGCCCATAAAGGTGATCATAAAACTTATCTGTAACAGCCCACTTTAGAGCCAAAAACTCTAACTTATGTGCGGGGTAGCGGGTTTCAGGTGGTCTCAAACCTCGGCTTGCATAAGCAATTACTTTTTCGACACCATCCTGAACTTGTGCAAGGACAGCCCCAAGACCCTCACCAGAAGCATCCGTTTGCAGAACAAATGGTAAGCTGAAGTCGGGGTAGCCCAGAACTGGTGCTGTAGTTAGTCTCTCCTTCAGTGCTTTAAACGCTCTCTCACATTCATCTGTCCACTCAAACGGTTTAACAGTTCCAGAAGTTCTTTTCACCCCTCTTTTCTTCTTCTTTGGGTCTCCAGAGGTAAGTCTATACAGCGGTGCCGCCAATGTTGCATATCCCTTGATGAACCGTCTGTAGTACCCAGTGAAACCAACAAACCCCAGCACTTCCTTCACACTCGACGGCCGCTTCCAGTCTCTGACTCTGCTTATCTTCTCTGGATCTGTATGAATACCCTCCGCAGACACCACATGGCCCAGGTACTGAACTTCTTTCCTCAGTAGACTACACTTTTGAGGCTTCAGCTTCAAACCATGTTTGCGGAGCCGGCTGAACACTACTTCCAACCGCTCAAGATGCTCTTCAAAAGTCCTAGAGAAGATAATCAAGTCGTCAAGGTAGATAAGGAGGCTCTCAAAGTTCAGATCACCAAAGCAGCAGGTCATTAATCGTTGGAAGGTTGAGGGGGCATTCTGCAGACCAAACGGCATCCTGTTGGCCTCATATAATCCCATGGGGGTGCTGAAAGCAGTTTTGAGCTTGTCCTGTTCAGCCACCTCAACTTGCCAGTAACCAGATGTGAGATCAAGAGTCGTGAAGAACCTTGCCTGTCCCAGCGCCTCCAATGCCTCCTCTATTCTTGGTAGCGGAAAAGCGTCTCTGGTACTGCAGGAATTCAGTTTCCTGTAGTCCACGCAGATCCTCAGGGAGCCATCTTTTTTAGAAACAACAACGATGGGAGATGCATATGGGCTTTTGCTTGGCCGAATGACTCCAGCTTCTTCCATCTCTGATATGGCCTTCCGCACTTCCTGGTACTGAGATGGGGGTATTTTGCGATAAGGGAGGCGGAAAGGTTTAGAATCCACCAGAGGTATCTCATGTTGCACAGTGGTGGTATGCCCATAGTCCATGGAGTGTTTGGAGAAGACATCAGCATTTCTCCTCAGCAAATCCTGAAGCAAGGCCAACTGCTCCTCACCTTCTACTGCTGCAGCACTAAGATCAACTCCACATGTCATACCATTAACAGACTCAACGCTGGTAGTCTGCTGTTGACTTTGACAAGACACTGTCACAGAATTCTCACACTGACTCGGACACATGAACTGGTTCTGGCACAGAATTGGGCACTTTTCTTCCTCTTCAACGACATTCTGAACCAGGAAAGCATCTGCAAGTAGGGTCCTTGGGTTGACGATAACATCCTTTCCAGACAGATTTAAGAGTCGGATGGGAACACGACCTTTTTCGACATTAGCAAGCAGCCTGGCGACCATAAGGCCTTCTGGAACCCTTTTGGAGGACTGGCTCTCCACTAGAACTGTATATTGTGTTCTCTTCGGTCCACCCACAACTCTGCCAATAACATCCTGCTCCTTACCAGCTGGTATCCTTATTCTGTGACCAGCATACTGTACTTGACCAACTTTACCTGTAGCTCCACCAGGTTCACTTTTACTCACAGCAACCATTGCAGAGTGCCACTCAGGATTGGTCAACTTCACTTTGGCCAGATATTTTCTGCCATATGATGCTTGAAGGTCATTTCTGGAAACCCTTATTACATTAGTTCCAATGAGCAATGGAACACTGGACCGGTACTCTGTCACAGGGACAACAAAAGCAGGAACATTTGAGTAGACCCTTCCCAAAAACTTAAGGTTGATGCAAAGCACACCAACATAAGATACGGGTTGACCAGCGGCACCTTCAATGGGGATGTCTGACGGCTGCAATTCCTGACCACATAGGACAGGATGTCGGCGCCAGAACTCATCAGTAATTGTAGTTACTTGAGAGCCAGAGTCGATGAGAGCTTTACACATTTCTCCATTCACTCCGACCACCCCTTCATTACAGGGACCTACCAGCGGGGTATCAGCTGGTTTTGACCTGCCCGTTTCATGTTGCTGGGGACTCTGTTGCATGCCTGTGGTTGCCCCGGTAACCACAGGCCCTAAGCATTTAAATCCTGCCTGGTCTCTGCTCCAATTTCAGCTTGGGCTGCCTCATCAGTCATCACTGTCCGACACAGACGTGCAATGTGTCCCGGTTTTCCACAACGATAGCACACTACGCCCCTTACTGCAGTGTCACTACTCTCTTGAGGTCTCTGGGTGCGAGGAAACACAGTCTGTGGTGATGCTCCAACTTTAGCCTCAAGCTGCGTCAATCTACTAAGCTGATCCTCCTGACTGCTCACCAGTTTCTTCACCATGGCTGTGAGTTCAGTAAGATCTGTGTTTTGCCTATTCCCTTTTTCTGTTCTCGGCTTTTCGCCACTCAGGTTACCACTCAATGTCGTAAACTGAGCCTGTGCATACGTCTTTCTGGCCTTTGGCTGTGTCTGAAACTTCCTTGTCTCCCGAGCCAGGTTACGAAGTTCTGCTTGAAGTTCACGAAAACTTAGAAGTCTAGGCTTCATCGGTGCTATCCTGTGAAAAACCTCTTCGTCACTCAATCCTCTCATGAACTGACGAGTCAGTTTGCCGTCCCGGTCTGGAAAAGGCTGGCCTCCATACTGAGCATCTTCCACTGAACGTAAAGTGGCCTCCAGAGCAATGGCAAATGAACACGCTGATTCGCCAGGGCGCTGGTATCTCTCATAGAAATCAGCTAATGGGTCCAGGGATGTCTGCATATCACTATACTCAGCTCGTAGTTCTTCAAAAGCTCTGCCAGCAGTCTGCTCATTAGGAGGGAGATTCAGAACTAGCCTCCTGGCTTCACCACTCAAATGTCGCACTACAGTAGAAAAGGACAGATTTTCGGGCATTCCTCCAGCATCAAGGAGGTACTTCATATCTCTTATCCAGTCTTCAATCAGTATCCTGCAATCGGGACCCCCGCTGAACACCTGCACATTTCGAACTTGATGTGTCTGTGTAAAGCTGGGCTGTGGCGTGGTCATTCCAGAGGCAGGGATGTATGCATCTTGGTGATGAGCCACCTGCGGAGGTGCAGTTTGAGGTCTCTGCACTGAAACGGGTTGTTGTGCATACATATGTGAACCATGAGACACCGGCACTGTCACAGGAGCATACACAGGAGGTGAGGACGACGACACAACGGCACAGTGTGAATGTAAGGTGCGCTGTCGATCATTGTAATTTCGGTGCGATTGAATGAAGTCTGTCTTCTGCAAAAAGTCGGTCCCAGACAAGACAGGAGGTGCAGGGGGCTGGAGTGTATCAGGTGGTTTTGAATACATGGCATTTGGCAAGCCATAACTGAAGGATGGAGGAACCTGAGAGGCCGTTGGATGACCTGGCAAGTTGGTTTGGGGTGAAACAGCCATGGCAGCAGGAGAGTGCAGGCCATATGGAGAAGTGTACATATTGGGTGCCTGGATCATACCTGGACAAGTAGGAATGTAAGGTTTAGGCGGCACAGTCAATGCTGGGGGCAGGTATGGTTCATTTGGAGAAGGGGACATGTAAGTTGGCATTCTGTTGGCCACGTTTGGTGAAGCCTGAATGGCAGTGACATTGTCATGCATGTTAATTTGGGACAAAACAGTGGGCACATTAGATGGATCTGGGCTAACTGAAGACATGGGTATGGTGGTTGGAAGACCATAGGATTGGTTATCTGGGCCTTGGGCATGAGCTGAGGGCGGTTGCACAAAAGCGCTGGGGCAGGTGCCCAACTGGTGCCAGCTCGCTGCCGAGGGGAGCGCATTTCCTGTATGTGCAGCTAGCTGCCTTGTCTTTGGCCTGACAGACTGTTGGGGGTTATTATTTGGCTGGGATACAGTTTCAATACTCGCATCGATGGGCATGCTTATTTCATACTGTTGGATTTTGTCCTGCTGTACTGGTAACCATGGGGTGGCCTGGAAGGGCTGCCTTAGTGGTACTTGGGGACGAGGAGGTGGGCGATGAGGGGTGGTTTCATGGAGCCCCTGCATTTCTCTTCCACTTCTTTCCATTTTCTCATCTGTGCAATACACAATGTGTATGTAGTGTGTAATACACTGTGTGTAGTGTTTGAAACTGTAAAAATATGAAAAATGTAGTAAAGTGCAAATTAAAGTTATTAGTGAATGTGTTGTATATATCTTATGTTTGCTGTAATCACAAAGCAAATGCTTATAAATTAAGGTAAATAGAAAAAAAAAGAAAAGAAAAAAAAGGACCCAATTCAAGAGATTTAAACACACCTGAATGCACACACAAAAAAAAAAGTATATGGTTTCAAAAGACACAGCAATTCACAAATGTGTTACTCAAATCAACAAATTAACACTCTTATAGCACAATATCAAAAGTTCAGAGACAGGAAAAAAATAATTCTTCTTAAGCAACACTCAGTTCAGTCCAGCAATATATTTAACACTGTCACTTTAAAACAAAAGTTTTTTTTTTTTTTTTTTTTTTTTTTCACTCACACTTCTTATTTGTCAGATTGCTTCCGTTGACGTAGAAACCAACGATCCGGGTCACGGCACCAAAGATGTAACCCTCTTCGTCTGTGTGCTCCCCTACTGTATGTCTCTGCGTTGTGTTTGGGTGATTGATGTTGAATGAGGAGGACACAGGTATCGTGGTCGTCACACAGTAATGAAGCTTTATTTTCTGCTCTTTTTCTGCATCAGCCACTTTTCACAAAGGAAATAGAACTGTTAGTTCCCAATATCAAAAAATAAAAATGCATACAAAATTATAAAACGAAACAATATAGTTTTAGCTGTATTAAACATTAAATCACAGGGGTTCTCAAAGACTGGAAAAATAATGAATAAAACCCAAAATACTCAGATAAACGTTAAAACAATATACAATATACAAAAAAATATACCCCACCACATGGAATCCACAACCCATGAAATAACATCAGAAATAAAAAAAACATCCATCACAAATAACTGCACATATATGTTAGTAAACATCTCCAACAGCAATATATCTTTTCAAACAACATGGATGGCCAATATAATAAAATAAATTAAATGGATGAAACAGAGAAACAGTGAAAACCCTCCTTACCTTTTCACAAAGGAAATAGAACTGAATTAACAACAGCTCCACCCATGTGAAGAACGGCTCACTCACACAGTGAAACACTCATGGAACACAGCTCCCCCCTAAGGCTGGGAGAAACATTTTACATCTTTCCTACATCTATATATATATATATATATATATATATATATATATATATATATATATATATATATATATACATTTCACCACAAACTCACCACATTCCTTTCTATATCAATTTTGCCTATCCCTTGCCTATCCCTTATTCACAAAATCAGCGCTAATTACCTACCACAAATAACTTTGCATAGCCAACATAGCTATCATTATCATCATTATGAATCAATCTTGGATAGACTTGTCGTCTTTATCATAGCATGTGCTATATACAGGTTGTGATCAGGAGCGAGGCCCACCCTGGCATTACGCCAAATAACAGCCAATTGCAAAGTTGGTGCAATGTTTAATTCTGCTTCAGATTTTAAATGAGATCATGCTTTTCGGCTGCTTGGTATCAAAAATCTGCTTATTATTTAGAAAACTAGAAAACATTATTAGAACAAACGTTTTTAAACCGTTCAAGTGCAAGACGACGTGAAAGAAGCTCAATTCGTTTGTGAGCATATACGCAAAGCACGTACACACAGCTGCATCTCAGACAGCGCACCAACCAATACCGAACTAAATTCTCTTTTGCGACTTATTGCACTTAAACGGACAAATACACGCAAAATTACATCAAAATGCCCTTTTTGGTCAGTATCTTTGACTTAACTGTGTTAATATAAAAAGTCTTAATGAATGTAAACAGTTGTGAGAAAATCTGATGTGTGTCAGATCCGTGCATTTGGTCTTAAAGTGACAGTGGCTTAACACTTTCCACACCATTGACGCACATTTCCATCATTTATGAATCAACGCTTCTGATGACTGATGGTCATTTCCGGCTTTCTGTGTTTCCACTGTTATACAGTAGGGGGTTCTATTACACATAGAGTAAAATAATGCGATAATCAACATTAAACTGCATATAAATCAAAACTGCCTAACGTAACCGACTGAAATGTCGACCCAGGACGAGCTTTAGGACTGTGCAAGCTTTGGGGGTGTTGATGAACTCGATCTACTCCATCTTTGTTTTGATGAAATTTACCCACATTCAAGTGTTGATAAAAAAGAATGAATGTTTACACATTTTTGTTTAAAAGCATAGGGTCCCAAACATAAAATTTCTTTCATCTTTTACTCACCCTCATCATTCCAAACCTTAATGACTTTCTCTTTTCACAAAAGTTGACAAATGGATGAATAATGGAACATATGAAGCCATTAAAAACTATCATTAGAAACATTTACACATAAGCCTTTACATAAAATTAATTTTAAGATCATGAGAAAGATTAATTCAGTCAAGTGTGTTCAAGCTTTTAACTGGTAGTGTAGATAAACATACACAGACTGAGCAATTAGTTTTATGTGCAAATAAACAGAGTTTTACTGGAGTCCATAGTTTTTCCTCTTTGTTGCCATCACTGTTCGAAATCTGCAATTACATTTATTGGCGGAACTATCAACTTTACGTGGGTTGTAATTATCACAGCGTAGATGAATCCAATGTTTTAAAGAGAATGTGCGGCTGTCAGTCACCGCGCCGTTGTGGATACAGTCATTCGGAATCACATATTCTACTTTTTGGAAGTATGACCAACATAACAAACAAGCAACATCTACTTTTGTTCTGACCAACTAAGGGGAAAAAAGCATTGCAGTAAATCGCGCTGATTAAATCTAACGATCGCTTATAACATGTCAAACCCTGCAAATTATACTTTGTTCTCAAAATTGTTAATGTTCAACATCAGCATTGCGTGAATAAATTTAATGCCCTTCCGATACTTATCCTTGTTTTCGCATGGGCACAGTTGCAGTCTCTTTTTTTTTCTGTAGCCACTCCGAAGGAAGTCTTTTGCATTTTACAATGGGTGAATCTCCAGTTGTCACTGGTGATTGTCGTTTGAACCTTTCTGGATCCGCCATCAAATTGATAAGTTTAATTATATCAAGTGCTGTGAGAAAAGGCTATACATCTCCACCTCCAACATCCTCACACTCAATAGCTGCGTTTCCACTGCCGGGCCAGGGCCGAGCCGTGCT
Organism: Chrosomus eos; assembly: GCA_036326025.1. Classification (NCBI taxonomy): domain Eukaryota; kingdom Metazoa; phylum Chordata; class Actinopteri; order Cypriniformes; family Leuciscidae; genus Chrosomus; species Chrosomus eos. Next base: position 29,815,692 of record CM070839.1, read on the forward strand.
AGTGCGTGTCGCGTTTACAGTCGCGTTTCCACTGTCACTTCCGGGGCTTGATCGGGGCTTACTCGGGGCCAACGGCCAGGATTTCTGGCCCGTCGAATACCTTGGGCCAAAGCGGGCCAGCTCGGGCTAGAGGCGTGCTTGAGGTAAAAGGCGGAGTTTATCTGTGTTATGGAAAGTTATGATCTGAAGCAAGATGCATATTTCACTTTTTTATATTGCGCAAAATAATCACTGCTCGAAATGGAGAATCGCCTGTACTGGTCTGTCGAAGATACCACAGCTCTTCTGAGCATTTGGGCAGAAGAAAGGGTACAACGTCAATTTGACGGCGTGTGAGGAAACGAGGACGTTATAAAATCCTTTGATGCTGAACTTTCTAAGCTAAGCATTCAGCGAACAACGCTTCAAGTTCAGGAAAAAATAAAAAAGTTGCAGGCGCAGTATTGTACAAGGCGATTAAAACGCACAATGGATAAAGCGGAGCTCAGAGAATTAACTTTCCATGGTTCGACTTGGGTCACCATCCCTCTGTTAGTGGCGACTCGCGAGACAATCGGGACACTATTGCCGGTGAGTTAATATACATGCTATATTCCTAACTTAAAAAATAAATAAATTCATATTACCCGCTGAAATGGGTTGGGTTGTATGAAGTTTGATCCAGAAAGATGTGTTAGGGGCGGGGTTTAGGGCAGCGCTGTGGGGCTACTGGCCCGGCATTGGAAACGCAAGGCCGGTGCTTAAGGTCTGAGGCCACTGGCTCGGCTCACTGTTAGTCCTGGCCCGGCCCTAGCCTGGCAGTGGAAACGCGGCTAATATAGCCTACTAGCCGAGACAGCTTCTTTATGTGTAAAGATGTGACGTAATGACGCAAAGACATGCTCGAATCTCCCGCGGAAATCCACCAGTACCACTGGACCAGTACAACATTATTACAAGCTTACTGTTTTGAATCGAGCAAGCTGATAGTTTTGAAGGCAAGCTGATAGTTCTGAACACTGGCTGGTTACAGTATGTACTTTTATAATATTTAACCCAAAAAAGTTACGGAATGCAGCTTTAATTAACATGTTATGCTTATGAGTTGTTAACCACGCAACCAAACTGAAGTTCTTTCTGTTGGATCATGTGCACTCTTGAAGTTTGGTTGTGTTTTGGCGAGTTTGTGTTTGGCACTGGGCTGATTTCACCACTCCTACACACCACATGCTAACGCTTCCGTCAGTATCTCATACACAGCCCTATTCAGCCCACTCTGAGCGCAAAAAACAGGCAACTCCTCCCTAGTTGGATGGAAGGATGGATGGTTAGCAGTGTTGGGAAAGACACTTTCAAACAGTGTGTCATAATTTCAAGTAACTCTTTCATAATGTAATTAGCTACACTAAACGTTATTAACTAATTAGCAAACTACACTACGGTTCAAATATTTTGAGGTTAGTAACATTTTCTTTTTTAAATACTTTTATTCAACATGGATGCAGTAAATTGATCAAAAGTGCCAGTAATGACATTCAAAAGATTCAAATAAATGCTTTCTTTAGATTTTTCAACATTGATAATATACAGTGTGTGTATATACATATACTGCCGTTCAAGTTTAAAAAAAACAAACACTTTTCTTCAGAAAGGATTTATTAAATTGATCAAAAGTGACAGTAAATAAATTTATAATAATGCAAAATATTTCATTTTTAATTAAATGCTTTTCTCTTGAACTTTCAAGTAATCCTGAAAAAAATGAATCACAAAAATATGAAGCAGCACAACTGTTTTCAACTGTGATAATAATCATGAATGTTTCTTGAGCATCAAATAATCATATAAGAATGATTTCTGACTTCTTACCGATATATATATAAAATTATAAACTCAAAAAAAAAATTTGTTTGCCCCCATTTTCCATGAGCTGAACTCAAAGATCTAAGACTTTTTCTAGTACACAAAAGGCCTATTTCTCTCAAATATTGTTCACAAATCTGTCTAAGGGTGCTTTTACACTGGGCTGGTTTGCTGCGGTCCGAGCCGAGCGCGTTTGTTCCCGGCGGCCCCCGCAGTGTTGGTCTGGTTTCACACTCAACTTGATTCTATCGAACTCTGGTGCGTTTGCGTGCATATTAAATTCCACGCGCAATGCACAAATACACTGCAGGCTCACTCTCGCTCGTATCCAAGGTAAATCATCAACACTATCATTCCTTACAAGTGTTTTATTTAAATGAATACATCACAATAAGCTAAAATGCATGCGCAGGTTACTTTACTTCCTTAACAAGTGTGCACCCGAGTCCGTGTTGCTTTCACATTCACGCGAACCGCGGCACGGTTCGGGAGCAACCGAACTCAGAGCACCTCCTCCAGGTAGTCTCAGGTTCAGTACCCCAGTGCGCACCCGGGTCCCATGACAACATTCACATTAGTGATTTTTCATGCGAACCGTGCCCCGTTCCGAACTAAACTGCCAGTGTGAAAGCCCTCTAAATCTGCGTTAGTGAGCACTTCTCCTTTGCCGAGATAATCCATCCACCTCACAGGTGTGGCATATCAAGATGCTGATTAGACAGCATGATTATTGCAAAGGTGTGCCTAGGTTTATAATATTTCACAATATTGCTGTTTTTACTGTATTTTTAATCAAAGAAATATAGTCTTGGTGACCATAAGATACATAAAAAAAATACTGACACCAAAGTTTTGTGTACTTTGACAATGTTATGTGATTTAAATAGGATATTTTAATGATCAACAAAGTTTAACAAAAAATATCAGAGTGCTAGAATTTTGAGTCAAGTTGTATCAAGTTGTATTTTTAGTTGTATTTTCTTCTCTATCGCAGGTTAGTTGTATCAAACAAAACAACTACTTTTGTGTATTTTTGAGGTATTTTCTTTTTATTGAAGGCATACATTGCTTTCATAGACTGCTTTTTATCAGATCTCCAAATCAGGGAAAACATTTTCTCATTGCAATGAGTCTCTAATTTTTAAAGCCAAGTAAAGTCTCAAGTCACTTCCTCATGATTCAAGTATTAAAGGGGCTATGTGTTACCCTGGCTCCGCCCTCCTACGCACTTCCGCTCAATTTCATTTTCCTTCAGTACTACGTCTGGGATTGTGCTGTTGACTTCGGTTTCCAGAAATCAATTTTTTGTAGGACCAATCAGCGAACAGAGGGAGTGTCTGAGAACGATGACGTTGATGTCGACTCGTGCGTTATTTTGAGTTGTAGTTCAAAATAAGAAAGATGCGAGCGAAGTCATTCGGTCCGTTGTGGCAACGCTGCCGAATATCAAGAAGTTAAAGCTGGAGCAAGAACAATCTTTGCTTAGTTTTGTGTTTATGGCCATCCTCCCACGGGGTTCGGGAAAAGACATACGTCACGACCGAACGTTAGCGATTGGTTATGGCAGATAGAGTGACTCTGGGCAGATCCAATAGTTTTAGACTTCAATAGAGTTCCCGCCTACAAGGAAGTAAACCTTTGTCAATGGAGCGGTGCCAGACTCTATGTACAAATGAAATGTACGAGAGTCTGGTAGAACCAGGCTAGCTATGTGTAGGTTTTTACTTAAAAAAAACTTTAAAATAGAGTTTTCATTTGTACATTTATGAGCCAACCATAATGTAATAGAAAGAATGACACCTTGAGTCGGGTCTGAATTGGCGCGAAAATTCACAAAATGTGACATCATGCGCGTTCTCGTCTACTTGGGCTTACATCCTTACGGCAGCCATTAGTAAGCAGCGGTGTTATGCCCTGTGGCTCAAAAGGGACGCAACAAAATTTGGACACACGAGAAAACCGAACTTTTGAAGAAAGTTATTTATTAACACAAGAAAATTATACAAAAACTGTGTAATGTAGGAGTCAGTAGTGTCATGCTAGGTGAATATGTGGAAATGTATTGTGCTGTAGTGTCGTGATGCATGCAAAAGAAACATAACCAAACGAATATAAATCAAATCAAATAGGTCGCCCCGTCTGCCATCCGTCTTGCTTGTCTTAAAGGGGAAAAGGGAAGTTGGCAGCACGTGGTGTGACCGATGCAATCAGGTAGAGGGCGGAAAAATTCATCCAATACTGGGGAAAACCCCATTAAAGACACAGGTCGTCACAAGCGGCAATCGCTAGCAGTAGTCTTTCAAATGGACTCTGCAGACAGAAAGAAGCGACCAGCCTCCAGCACAATCCAGACACACACAGAAACTCCTCGTAAGTTAAAAAAAGAAAAAGAAAAAAGCCTTATATAGTGCGGCCAACGAGCGTGCGAGCGTGCGCACCGAGAACGAGCATGAGACTGGCTGCAGTTTCTCTAATGGCCACTGGTGTCAGTAACGGTTAGAAATTTCAGAACTTCCGCAATGCTCCTTTAAGATTGGCTTTTGACTTAAGTGTAGGACAAGTAGGCATACAGAAATCGAAACTTAAAGTTTGTTTGACTGCATGTGGTCAGAAGTGTGGATGTTGTGCTAGGGAGAAAGATAGACAGTGATGGGGAGGGGTGTCGTGGTCCCGTGGCCTGTCTTTTAAAGAGGTTATGTCTGTGGTTAATCAGGAGAAGCTGGTGTAATGTGTGCCCGCTGTGCTGGCTGTCTGTGGGGGGTGAACTACTCTGATTGCCCCTCTTTCATTAGCCTGTCAGAAAACACACCAGAGGACCACAAACACACGGCTCCACCTCTACCATAGAGGTCAAACGCTCTCACACACTCACGTATCCAGACATTCATTCATCTTAACGCACACGCGCCGTCCGACAGCTCCTCTCTCGGGCCGTCAATAGCTGTCCTCAGCTTAAGTTTATTTTGTGTTGAAACTCCCCAACCTGTTTCGAGTCCATTTGTCCTTCTCAGTTGTTCTCGCAGTATCTGTTGAGACAAATCGATCACTCTTCTACCTCACGGTTGTCACTCAAACGGGCCTTGAGTGACTGTTTTCTAATGCAAGACACTTCTGAACTTCCTCCCTCACTGAGAGAGGGAAAAAAAAAATCTCCATTAGGTGAAGACTAAAGACGTCAGTCCTCAGAGACACAATGTCCTTTCATCAATAGTGTCAGGCTCGGAGAGAAGTATGATCTTTATTTAACTTGCATATCATCTGTTGTTATTACTTTCAGCAAACCAAATATCCGAGTTTGGATGTTAACTCAAAGCCACTGTGGATTAGCTTAGTTTGAACCCACGTAGCAGAAATGTTGCCGTTTACATGAAAATTGCATCTTTTAAAGCAGTTATTGTCAAAAAATTTACTTTTTGTGCATTTTACAGTTTCCTGTTGCTTTGCCTACCGTTCAAAGCCTCTTAAGCTCACCAAGTCTGTAATTTTTTTAATCAAAAACGCAGTTTTATAATACAATTACTGTTAAAAATGATGATGCTATTGTGAAGTAGAATTAAAATAGAAGATATTTTATTTTATTTGGCAAAGCTGAATTTTCAGCATTATTACGCCAGTCTTCAGTGTCACATGATCCTTCATGTGTAAAAAAACCCCGGTACCCATTACATCTGTGCCTAAAAATCTGTACCTGAAAAAAACTATTATTTTTTTCCTTGCAAGCACTATAATTTCTTTCAATTTCTGTCAGTCCATAAGTATTAAGTACTCGTTAGTTGCCAGATTTAAATTAGTTTAGTTAACTACTAAGTGCCTCAAACTAAACTTTCTAAGTACTGTATTTTATTTTTATTTGATGACACTAACTTATAAAGAGTTATTTTTCAAAAGTGCCAGTACCTTAACCAGTACCTAAACAGAACTTTGAAACCTGGCTTTTTTGGAAATCAGAACAGTTTCTTGCCAATTTTTTGTGCAATATGCTTGGGAGTTCTGATTAATGAACTCCGTTATCATCAGTAAATGAGCAATTTGTCATAGTGAGCTAAATATCCTGGTAAGTTTTTTTTACCAGAAAGATGGTCATGTCTGTATTTTACCCAAGGACACAGGGACAACTTAAAGGCACTATGAAAATTCATGGCGTAGTCATTTAAATGGCATTTTTAATGAGGCATAACTAACTCCCTAGTGTGATTGGCCCACCCAGACATATGCAGATAGCTTCTTGTTTGGTTTGGTTGTTTATTCTAGATTTCACTAATTGACCCATTGCACCATTTATCATGCAAAGATAATCAACAGGAAATTAAATCTGCAACAGGGAGGGGGTGAAACTGATAACTTTGCGTAAACAATACAATGCTTCACTTCTGTTTACTTGATTGAAGGTCTGAGGAAGAAATGTTGCAGATTTCAACCTGAAAACACAGTATGTGCCACTTTTTTACACTCCGGTCTTACCCTGGTCATTAGGATCATAAAGCGATCCATGGACAGTCAGGTGGCATTATGATTAGTTGCTATAATCAGTAAACTGGCACAGTGTTGGTTGTTTGAATCGGTGTTTGCTGGCAGGCTGGTAATGTAGTGTGTGCTCAGCCGGTGTGTCTCCGACGGCCTTCCAGAAACAGCTTGCTCAATAATTACTGGGTCATTATTGTTCACTTCGTGGCTTTGTCTACTGTGCGCTTGATTGCAAACTCGGCTATGGCTGTCCACACTGATCTTCCCTGCAGTCCAGCTGACCTGGTGTTTAGTACATAACTGGCCCTGACAGTATAACTGATTTTTAATTGTGTTGTTCTGGCAAGCATTTCACAATTCCTGTACTTGGTCCTGACCTCACACCTTGCTATATCTGTGGCCGTAAGCGCACAACTGAAAAATAACTAAATGTAAGTGCTTGTTTTGGGTGTCACGGTTTAGTTGAATTAAATGAGGAGTGAAGGATCTAAATCCAGCGGTTAGAAGTTTATTGAACTCTTTCCCCACCATCGACTGAATTTTCTTTCTTTTACTGTATGAGACAACGCTTCCCCGCCATTGACGGAATTTTCACTGTTATACGGTAGGGGGCGCTATGACACATCTTGTAAAAACAGTACTGAATCTCCTGATCAAAAGATATGTGAAGAAGAAGCAGAAACTAGCGATAGCATATGTAAGCAGATGCATATGTAAAATAACGCGATCGTCAACATTAAACAGCATATGATTTGGTCGAGCTATAGGACTGTGAAGCGTTGGGAGTGTTGATGGACCCAATCCAGGCGTAGTCGTTGACAAAAATTTTATGAAACTTACCCACATTCAAATGTGGGTACACTTTTACTTTTAGTACTTTAGTACCGATACCTGCATTTTTATTGTATTTTCCATTATTTTTTAAATAGTGGGCAGAAAAACAAAAGAATATGAATCAAATTAGTTGGCTTAGCAAATAGACATTTCCTTCAGTTATTTTCATAACTATGCCTGTTAAAATGTATTGTAGGAACTACTGTTACTTTCATTGTTCATATTATTGCTCTATCATATTCTATCTTTAATTTATTGGCACAGTGAATATTTAGAGCTGCTCCAGCAGGGCTCAACCAGTTGAGAGCAGTGAGTGCTTTTCTCTGTCTTTCGTTGTTAGATAACATTGAGGACAGCAGCAGGTTTATTATGCTGCTGTCACTTTAAGAGCTGCATGTATCCAACATAACTGAATCCAACAGCGTTTTCTTTTAACCGTTTACGTTCACTTACCACATAACCGACTATGTTTCACAAGTAAATTGCCTATACAGGTATTTTGACATCATTGTGTGTGAATTTGTCCATTCAAGTGCAAGAAGACATGAAAGCGAACTCTATTTAATAGGCTTTTTACGCTCTGTCTGAGAGGCAGCTTTCTGTGAGCGCTATTTATTGAAAACATCATGTGATTACTGTACCACCTTCCTGTAATAATGTAGGTAACCTCTCGTTATACATAAATCATGTAACAGTTCATGTGTTTGCACATACGATTTGGTGCACTCTCGCTTATCAGCTCACACACACCAGCTATATAGGCATAAATATTTAATCTGTTTAACATTCAATTTACTCGATACATTTATTTCATAGACATCCTTCTCTGATATATCAATTCTGCTCTCTGTTTGTCAGTGTTTCTTTGTCACAAGCACTGTACTGTGCACGCTGTGTGGTATCAGCATTTTAATGAGTACAAGTACACGAGTACACGAGCGCAGTATCGGGCCAATACTGATATCGGTGCATCCCTAATAAAAGGTGTAAACGATTATCAAATAACCAAGGAAATAAACTCAAACACATTAAACTAAACTAGTAGAAAACCCAACCAAATCACCAAAGAATCTGAAAAAAAAAATTATTTCCGCCACAATATTAAGTAGTACAACTGTTTTAAACGTTGATATTAATAAGAAATGTTTCTTGAGCAGCAAATCAGGATATTAGAATGATTTCAGAAGGATCATGTGACACTGAAGACTGGAGTAATGATATAGAAAATTATTCTGAAATAAAATATATTTTAAAATGTATCAAAATGCTGGTCAGAGAATTTTCTCAAAACGATCAATTGATATTATGACTTGAAATGTTATAGTGATAAAAAACAATATGCTTTTAGTCAAGATGTGCTGTGGGATAATTTTGCTTGGAACACAAAAGACCTGATTCATTGCATTCACCTGAGGGGGGGTTGGAAAGTCAGTTTGTAGAGATCTGAAGAGAAAAGCTGATTTTATCTCCCATCTACCATTCCCGCTTTCTTTGGTTCAACAGATGAGGACGAGATGCATTAGATGTGCCATTGAATCATGCACAATATTTGATCAGAAATTGCAGGCAACGGATTTTACTTCTTGGCAGCAGTCTCTATGAGCCTGAATGATCCCTGAAGTAGCATGTGATCAAAGCTAGCGTTGCACGGGCTGAATGGCAGGCTTTTGTGCGGCAGAAGGACGTCGGTGGCGTCCGATAGAGGCTGCGCTGAATGACACTGAATCCCTTGATCAGGCTTCATTTCAGCCTCATCACCACGAGTGCTCTGCAATTCTCCTCTCTGAAACTCGTCTTCTAGTAATGACGCCAAATCCACTGCATTTCTATTCGGGACTACATGTGCAGTTGGGTGTCTTTCCGCAGTTGTACCTAGCGCTTCACCTGAATTTAGATGATTCATCCGGCCACCGTGGAGAAGGGTTTTTTTTTTTTTTAATGATGACTGTTATTGATGTCAAAGTGTTGCTCTGGGTTCACAATGAATCTAAAAGTTTGTCCTTGAGAGAAATGGACTGTTGACAAATCAAACCCTAGTGCAAATAAAAGTAAGAAATGAACAAAGCATGTATCTGAATTGGAATTAGGCTGAGAATTTATCAAAGCCTAAGTTGCAAAGCCATGGCGGCTAGCGGTTAGCGCATACTGTATGTTGCAAAAACATTGTACCTCTGTTCTCGTATGTGCAATGTAAAATAATCATTATTATTATTAATAAAAAATACTCAAGTTTATTTTTGAGTACAATATAGTATTATCATAATAATATTTTCTTAGTTGGTGTTTACTTTGTTGTTATTGTTATTATTATATAGTCATATTGAATGGATTCCTTAAAAAACAAAACAAAGTGAATGTGGCCCTGAGACAACTGAAGTTGAGAGAGACATTTAGATTTTTTTTTTTTTTTTTTTTAAATAAAATAAAAATAATAGTAATATAAAAAATATAAAGAAAGAGTCTATGGGCACCTTTCACCCCTGATTTTGTATCTATGCATACAAGAGTAAAAAAAAAAATCCTCTGAGATCAATCTTGACGTTATTTCCAGTAATAATTAAAAAAAAAAAAAAAAATTAGAAACAACAACAAAAAAAAATCAGATTTTTACAACAAAATACAAATTGTAGGGAATTTATTTAAAAACCTTCCCACATCTGTATCATTATATATCCTACTGTAAATGGGCATACAGATTATCTCTATGGCATTCACTTTATGCCACATTAGAGGCCAACAAGTCCCATCTCTCATTAAGAGCTCATCTTACAGTCATCAAGTCATGTAATGTCATGGATTTTATTGCATGTTCGAGTTCTCATTTGGCTTTCCTGGCCTCTAGCTCTGTTCTCACTTTATAGCACACATCAATGTAGCCATTGCCTTCTGTAAAATGCTTTATGGTATTCCAGAGCGAGACTATGATCCATTTATGATACCTCAGGACATTGAGGAAAAGCTGTTGGAAGAAGCGCGGTGTTTTTGGTTGTAAAGCAACGTGAGTGACAGAAATGCAGACAAAACCAGAGCTTGACACAGATAGAGGAGTTAGTCAAGCAAATGATTGGGGCTCATGTCACAGTTCCCTTGGATGATAACGGCCATCTCCTTCAGACGCCTTTCTCATGCTAAAGTCTCTCTCTCCTTTCTGCTCTTACCTGTCACATGTACGCCGCTAATTAATATGGCCACTGCAGCGTGTAATTGGTCCTTTCTTGTGAAACCTTGCACTTAGTAATGTTGCTCTGGCTCACCTTGAGGTGAAAGGTAAAGCTGTTCTTCTGTCTATAAAATACTGTTGCCACCTGTACTTCCACTTCCTGATGGTGGAATATGTTACTCTGGACAGGAGTGCCTGATTCAATTGACTGTGACTCAACAATCCAAGTGATTCATGACCGCTTTACCAGTGATATTTACTAAATTCTAAGTGCTTAATAAGAGAGCATGTCAGTATTTGAGACATATGAGGCTTGGTTATCTTGAGCAGTTAGTTCATGCTGGTAGATGCCATAACTACTAAATTCAATTAAAATGAACAAATGCTCCAAACTCTGGTGTGAACGACTGAAATATGAACCCAAAACTGACCAAAGACATCTAAACAAAACAAACACAGGATGTGATGTCACAAGATGCGACCCTAAAAGGACAGAAAGCTCAAGCATAACTGGTTCTTCTTGTCACACGAGGGATGTTGCCCATTACAGTTCGGTACAGAGGTTGGAACTGTGTCTCCTCGCAGAAGATCTTCGTTTGTGTGTAAGAATTCTTGGTGCCGGTTTGACTCCTTTACACATTTTCTAAGTTCTTTCTTTTTCAGCTGGTACAAATACCACCATGTACGCACATACAAAAAGCGCTTTAAGTCCAGCATACAGAGTTGGTTTGAATGTTCCGTTGCAAAATGTTTTTTTTTTTATTTTGCATCTTTAGGTTTGGTCTTAAAAATTACATTGTGAATGCTAAGCGAACCAGGACTAAATGTATAATTTTCTTTTTTGGTCCAGACCAAAGGAAACAAGAGAACAGCACCACAAGTGTGAACACCCTAATAAGCCTTATTCGCTTTTAGATGTTGACTCAAGAACCACTGCAACTAGTGATTCAATCAGTTGAACTCAAAAACCAAATTAGTGATCAAGCAATTCTTTTGATCCAGTTAATTTCCAGTTGATCTAGTTCAGAAATGATTTCTTAATAATAGATTTATTCAAGGACTGAATGATATGGAAGCTTCCTTCCACCACATAATTAAAAATAAAAAATGTAATTGCGACTTTTTATCTCACAATTCAGACTTTTTTTTTTCTCAGAATTGCTTGATATAAACAATTGTGTGTTATGATGTCAGAATTGCAGTATATAAACTAGTTTACCGGCCCCCCCTTTCATGTATTATCTTTGTGAAGTTTGACAGCAAGTTAAACTCCAAATTGCATTTCTTGATTCTATAATGGATGAAGTTCAAGCATTTATTATATCTTGATGACACAACATTATGATGGATCAGAGTGAAACTAAAAGAAAGAAATACAATCTCCAAGTAGACTCATGACTAAACATAGCTTCAAATAAAACAAATGAAAAGTAATGCCTTTGACATTAAACACATTTGCAATGAAAAACTTAAGATAACATGTCACATGCTTAAATTACATTTTTCTAATAACTTTACATGTTAATGTCAAAAATATACTTCTGAGTTACCCAAAGCAAGTAGATAAAGAAAACGTACAAAACTTCCAAAAGTGAGGATTATCCAAGAAAACACCCAGTCTGAGCAACATACACTAGCCATGTGTCGAGCTGCTCACCTTCTGCTATATATTACCCACAGATTCTTAAACGTTCAATAGATGGCAGTTCCAGAACAAAATTAACTTGGTACAGAACGTGGTACAGAACAAGGAACTGCGAGAAAAAAAGAGATTTGCGAAATTATATCTCACAGTTCTGACTTTATTTCTCACAATTGCGAGTGTATATCTTGCAATTCAGACTATAACTTGAAATTTCGAGTTTATATGTCAGAATTGCGAGATAAAAAGTTGCATTTATCTTTTAAATAGTTGTCTATGGCAGAAACAAGCTTCCATAGAATGAAGAGTTCAGTTCTCTAAATCAATGATCTATGGAGGGTTGCATATAATATTAAATCGGTCTTACAAATTAAAGCGTGGTTTATACTTACCGTGTCTGCACGTGCATGAACGTGCGAACGGCAAAAACTGGGGGCAATGTGTTGGGCGTTCTGGCACAATATGGCTGCCGTTTCATCATCCAAGTGGATGAGCACATTGGTGGAGATTGATTTTGTATATTATTTTGTCTTAAGATGCACACCAGTAATTTTTTTCTTCTAAGGAACATTTATAAAAGCTACTTAAATGCCCTAATTGAACTTTGAAGTTAACTTGAACTTTCATTGAAGGCCTAATCCTGACTTAATCTAAGCCCTGTATGTGAAACCTAACCATCTATCTTTCTATCACTTGTGTTATATATGTAAGTATGCAGAGCTCCTGGAGACCATAACCAAATTGATTGTGTTTTTTGTGCTCACTTTTTAGCAAGTGAAGTACATTCAGATTCTGATTGAGAAAATGAGAAAAAAGAAAAAAATGTGTTGGACAATACAAGCCCCGAAAATGATCGCAGATGTACAATTCGAGTGTCATCCAGACACTTTCACAAACTACTTTCAGCATATGAATTGGGACACACTAATCTTACATGCCATGTCGGACAGAAACTGGGATTCGGGGTCTTTGTGGCGACAGAGCAGTAACTTTAATGGCTATTAGTATTTGGGAATAGATGAGCGAAAAGACGAGGCACTTGTCCGGACATGTGCGACCGTCGGAACTGCACACATGCTCAGAGGAGAGAGAGCCAAATAAATCAAAATCAATCTGTGCCTCTTTTTCAGATCCAGAAGGCCTGGCCTTTCCTCCCCTCTCCCGAGAGACATTGCCAATTCACTTTTGAGATACTTTACTTTCTCTTGCTGCTTTAATTTAATCTATTGCAAATGTATTCACCTTTCCTTCATGAAAGTGATGGAGGATGTTTTAGATGGATTACAGTTATTTGGCTCATTCCTGCATTTTTGTCAAAAAACTTTTGTTTTTTAGGATAATACTTCTGCCATTTAAAAATGTTATGTCAGTCATACACTTCATTCTGCACTGTTGTACAGTATACTAGATGCTACTAACATAGCAATATATATGAATTATATTATTCAAGAAGAAAGCATTTTTGGCTCAATGTACTTTACACTTGGCATAAATCGAGTAATTGGATATAAAGACCCATAAGTCTCATTTTATGGTGAATGGATGATGTTTTTTAGTAATAATTCATTTAGATCTTCATTTAGTTTATTTTAAAACATCGTGGGAGTCCCTAATAAAGTATTGTAGTTTTTCAAATTGCTTTTCTTGCTGTTTTTTTTTTTTTTTTTTTTTTTCAAGAAAGCCCCATGTTGGGCATTCACCCATGCAGATCAGGGTTTCCCAAATTTGGGTTTGCGAGTTGGTGAAAGCTAATAATTAATTTAAAGAGATTTTGTTTTTTATGTTTTTGTTATATTATTATTTCGTTTTTCATCAACTCACAAACACCCAGTGGTTTGGAGATTGGAAACCCCTGGCCTGGGTGTCAAGTCAAGTCAAGCCACCTTTATTTACATAACGCTTTTTACAATACAGATTGTTTCAAAGCAGCTTTACAGAGAAAATTTAGGCTTTTATTCACATGTAAATTAAGCACATAGAGCTCAAATATGAGAAATGGAACCACAACCGTACTTGGTTGATGTGTGAAAACAAACGTATTTGTTTTTGCTGAAGCTCAAACCGGTTTGCGTGACACTCGAGAATAAACCTCATTGGTTCTCGTGCATCAAGCAAACATGTTTTAGCTTCTGTTTACCATATTTTTACCATACCATACATGTGTGCAGATCGATGTTTAGGGAACAAACAACTAAATTATTTTCATAATATAAAGTGACGATATCTCTTTAGAAGATTTGGAATAAACCTCTTTATTCACATGGATTACATTTCCAATGACTTCCTGAAACATCAACATTTTGTTGCAATGGCATTTCATGGAGGGATGAAAAAATGAAGATGAACAAAAGTCCTTTGGAATGACATGAGGGTGAGTAATCCATATTGATGTATACAATTTGTCAATAATGAACCGTGAATGTGGATGTGTTGTTAAATTATTGACTAATATAAATATTAACTAAAAATCTCAGAGTGTACTTCAAGTAATTATTTTAGGTAAAAGGGTGACAAAAAAGTATGGGAATCCTTGAGGATCATGGGAAATTGGACAAGAACAAAAACATATTTGAAATTCGCATCCCTTTGAAATATCTTCCTGTGAGCTCGCCCTTTGAAAGTTGATGCGAGTTGCACTGCGAGACCATTGGGGACGGATGGCGGTAAAGAATGGACCACATGTATGCGGGACCTGCGGGGTGACGTAGACGAGGTGGGTTATCTCACCCGTCTGGAGAACGAATATAAAGCATCCAGAAGGCAGTGGCAGGCAGCCCGGGAGAGGCGCCGACGCAGATTTCCGTCACACGGGGAGACGTAATGCTTCCGTCGTGCCAAATAAATTCCGGGAGTGTTAAGCCTCCACTGTGTGTGTATGCCTCTGATAAGCTGATCATAAATGGGGGGATTTATGATAGCGTATTAGGCAGCTGCAATTGTTCATTCAACTATTATTTAGGATATGAAGGGAGGGGTGGGCATAGAGCTAGGAAATCGCTTTGAGTTTTTTTCTAATGTAAAACTACAGCAGCAGGAGGTAGTGTTTAACAAGACAGGGAATAGAATCACAATAGTTTATTTGAAGCTCTCTGCGTTTTACATTTAAAACGTTTGAAAAGTAGCAAAGTGGCGGAGAGAAAAGGGAAGAACTCAAACTATCGAGATTTCCGTTTCTGATTTGTTAGCTGACAGATAAATGGCACAATGTAAATCAACATGTAACCCGCCAACTTATTACCAACACCTCAGGCTCTTTCGTTATTGATTTATTGAGTTCTACTGGGAAGGCGAGACCAGGCTGCTTTAGGTTTTTGTTGTTTTGTGGCATTGACAGTACAGATTAGTGTTTGGCCTGCCAGAATGGGAAAGGGGAATTGTGGGTTCTTGGAGTTGAAGCGAAGACTGCTTTCTTTGCTGAATGCTAAAGTACCTGTTCATTTAAATGGTCCATCTTATTCTTAAAATAAGAAAACATTCACCAATGGGGTGAAAAATCATGCTTAATATAGCCAATATGAAGATGTATTTTCAAAAAAAAAAAAAAAAAAAGTTTAGTTTAGTTTCCTTAAGTAAATCTATGTTAATGTTTTTAGTAAAAGTAAATGTTTCTTTAGTGGTAAACTAGACAATTTCTTTTTCAAATTTAGTTTATGCATTTAAGCAGCACGCCATTTCAAAATGTCCTCTAACATTGACAACTCCAATGAAATGGCAATAAAATAGGACAAAAAGTGTCAGAAAGTGTTTTTTTTTTCTAAGAAATTAATACTGTTATTTAGCTAAGTGTATGTTAAATTGATCAAAAGTGACAGTAAAGACTTCTAAAAAATTGTATTTCAAATTTTTAACTCTCCATATATGAATCAAATATTGAAGACTGGAGTAATTCTGCTGAAATTAGATTTGCATCACAGGAATAAATTAAATATTAATATTAATACAATAGAAAATAGTTATTTTAAATTGTAACAATATTTCTGTTTTAATGTATTTTTGATAAAAAAAATGCCTTGAACTTTTTTTTTAAATCTTAAACTTAAAAAGGGTATTATATTATATTATATTGTATTATATATATTATTTATATTATATTATTTATTATATTATATTATATTATATTATTAAGCACAGCATGTCTGAT
Source organism: Chrosomus eos (assembly GCA_036326025.1). NCBI lineage: Eukaryota > Metazoa > Chordata > Actinopteri > Cypriniformes > Leuciscidae > Chrosomus > Chrosomus eos. Next base: position 29,831,775 of record CM070839.1, read on the forward strand.
CGCTATTAGTCTCTCAGAGATACTGTCTATTTTAACACATTTGTAAGCAAGTTCCAGGTTAGTCTGTTAGTGAGAACAGTGTGTGTTTCTGGATGGAGGTTGGAGGTACAGTGAAAAGGTTTTCAGCAGCAAAAGTTCACTTTAACTAGACCTATACACTTCCGGCAAATCCCTAAAAGCTTTTAAACATGTATTGTCAAATGTATTTTTTCAGAAATCTGCTCTGTTCTTGTTATTACAATTCATCCTCCATCATCTCAGAAATCTGGTTTCTTTTAACATAAAAGTGTTGATTTTAACAGCTAGAGACAAAAGACCCAGACGTGATGAAAGGAGCAGTGGGTTACTTTCGTAAAACACTTTATGGCAGATGTTTCAGTATGCGTGATTGTCATTGCTTCCTGTCTAAGAGTGTTAAAGTGAAAGGTATTAGTTTTTTTTTTTTTTTTTTTTTAAATGACAACATCCTTTTACACTTGACAAATTAATACTTCAAATGTCCACATAGATTTCCCGCCTTTAATGAGATCTCATTAAGTCCTAGAGCATTAACGTTTTAAAGAATGTGTCATATTGAAAAGACATTTAAAAAGAAAATCACACTAACAATGATGTGCAGAAATCCTTTGGCGAGAAGATAACTCATTTCTACAAGAACGTGCTCTCATAACCAGACAGAAACACTGTTGCATTAATGTAAATAAGTCAGATAGTCACAGAACTGTAATGCTGAGATTCTTGTTTTCCTCTTCAGGAGGAATGATTGATTTCTTGTTAATAGGCCTTTGTTATTGTTCAGATAGCACAGTATTGTAGCCTGACATGTCCCCTTCAGCTTTCTCGCCGGCTCTGACAAACACACAATGCCAGAATTGATCCGCGTTTGCTCGGGTGGGAACCGTAATGAAGGGCCGCGAGTGTCAACACAAACACATCGACAGCGTCACTCTCACACTATTCAGGCAGGACGCAAAAAGTATCCAGCGACAAGCATTTTTGTTTTATTTCTATGGTGAAAGTGAAAATGCTGAACATTGCAACAAAATCACAGCCAATCAGAACAGTGTGTGGACGAGTTATTTTGAGTGCTCTATCGCACTCAACAAAAAAAACATGATTAAATAAGCATCCTTTTTTATGGTTTTGAGTTGTGGATCTTTGAGATGTGTCAGAATGTGATGTTCCTCAAGCTCCACAATCAGTCAATCTCTCTTCAGCCATATTTGAGGTTTCATATACAGGATTTTAGTTCAGGCAGTTTTTAGTAGTGTCATTTACCACTTACAATGCCAGACATTGTAATAAAACAAGTGATTTTAAAATAAAATTATATATATATATATATATATATATATATATATATATATATATATATATATATATATATATATATATATATATATATATATATTATATATATATTAGATGAAAACTTAAAGAACTTAGAACCTTAGAAATTTTTAGACATTCTAGACAACTCTAAGTAAATTTGCAGCTACATGTCAACTAACTCTCATTAGTCCATTCATAGACTGTAATCGGCTGTTAGTTAGGCCACATCCACTTGAAGCCAGAGCTTTCCCTATCCAATCTTTTTTTTTCCTCGTTCTAATTTTTTTCCGTAAACACGGAGTCGTCTCGAGAAATATATGCGTACACACAAATCCACTGAAACCGACTGAAAACGATGTGGTATACATGCCAGACCAGTATGTGGCGCTGTAACTGAAATGTAAAGACGGAAATTGCTCAACCGTATAGTACGCTAGGGAGAGAATATTTGCTTTAGTAAAGCTAATAGGCTTAGTAGCTTTGCTCAAGTCACAGCATCACAAGCATAAGGTCCGCCGTTGTTGTTGATGTTACGTGTGACGTAGCGGTGTGTGACTAAGGTTGACACGTGGTGTGATGACATACATCGTTTCACAAAATGTACGGATTGGCCGTACACACGAAAACGCAAGGGTGTCGGTTTCAGATTTATCCACTCTGGGACCCGGTTTTAAAAAAAAAAGGGTTTCAGTGTCCCAAAACGCCGGATCCAGTGGACGAAACGCCAATACGATGCAAAATTTGTACGTATACAGCTAAACGCGTCTCCGTGTGGACAGGGCCATAGAAGGGTTAGGTGTTCGGGTTGGGGTTAGCAGTCTTAGTTGACGTAGTTGCAAAGTTACTTAGTCAGTATTGTGTCTGCAAGGGCATCAAAATAAAGTGTTAGCAGATATTAAGCAGACAGTCTACTAATACTCTAATGACTGTTTGCAAAGTTACGTAGTTAGTAGAATGTCTAAATGGACCATTAAAAAAAGTGTTACCTTTATAGATCACATATATTTACACATCATATATACAGTATACAGGTGTTTACCATGCATGAGAGGTGGTGTGGAACCCACTACAAAGATGATAACCTACAACCACCTACAATGATGCTAACAAGCTTACAAAATTACAACAAACAACACAACATTAAGATTTCTGAACAGATTCATTCACATGTTCAGGCTTGTTCACTCAGTAACTAGTTATATAGTAAATGCCACATATAATGCTCTATATAGGGAATAGAGATTATGAAGAAATCAAAACACATAAAAACCTAAATGCCATTTAACGGGTTCACTTCATCTCATTATATGTAGAATCCGGTTTTGTATTACATGGAGCGTAATACACAGCCCATTCTCACCCAAGGCGTCATCTAACTGACGCCTTGGGAATCAGTTTGACCATGCTTCAATATTCGACGCTAAAGGTACCCTTTAGCGTCATTAGTTGACGCGATCCCAGGGCGTCATCTAACTGACGCGTTACCCTTAGCGTCAGTTAGATGACGCCCTTCTACCCAGACCTAAACCTACCCGCGTCATCTAACTGACGCGTTACCCTTAGCGTCAGTTAGATGACGCCATGGATCGCTCAACTAACTGACGCTAAAGGGTACCTTTAGCGTCGAATATTGAAGCATGGTCAAAATTGTCAGTTAGATGACGCCTTGGGTGAGAATGCGTTGCAATACAGTACCATATGTCTTTAAAACATGAATATAATTTAAAATGTTAGGCATCACACATTTGCTGACTTTGTCAACGGTAACAAAGGAAAGACTGGTCATCATAAGCTAAACGACTGGGATCACACTCGATCAGACTTTTAGATAATTCCGAACACAACAAATTTACACAGAAACGTGCCATTTTACTAGGAGATGCGTGACAAATTAAACCAATATGTGTTTTGCCTCAAAATATACCCTCTGACTGAAGCAAAAAGTTGGAGTTTGTGCCTATCAGTTTCTGTAAAATCTGTCAACTCAAATCTGCCAACTGTTTTTCCGAAACTAGCGTTGACTCGTCCAGACTGTAATATGTAGAAAAGTCATGTATAGTGAAATTCCAGCCTTAAAGGGATAGTTCACACAAAAATTTAAATTCTTTCATCATTTACTCACCCTCAAGTTGTTCCAATGTATGAGTTTCTGTCTTCTATTGAACACAAAAGAAGATATTTAGAAGAATGTTGGTAACCAGACAGTTGACTGTAGCAATTGGCTTCCATATTTTTTTAAGTCAATGGCTACCGTCAACTATTTGATTATCAACATTCTTTAAAATATCTAATTTTGTGTTCAACAGAAACTCATACAGGTTTGCAACAACTTCAATGTTTCCATTTTTGGGTGAACTAACCCATTAAGTAGCACTTTTATGATATTTGTTGAATATTTTTTTTAACCCAGAGAGCTTTATTCCCCATCCATTGTAGTTGCATTGGAAGGAGCGACCAGTAGATTCTTTGGAATATCTTCTTCTGTGTTCCACAGGTTTAAAACAGGAGGAGGATGAGTAAATGATGACACAATCTGTCACATTCTAGCACGACGCCTGCTTAAAACACAGTGTCATTCACAGTTTTAGGGACAGCTTTGAAGATTTTACTCTCGCCGAGATACTCTCGTACCTCTCGGGGTTCGTAAAGCTCTTTATGTATCTTTCATCGGTTAATATTTGATAATGAGAGCCGTGTGGCTTTGACCTGCGTAATTACCGGCCGAATATTTAAGTGTCCTGAATCTGATTTTCAATCAGCCCGACCAATGGCGCTGACAGCTCCGGTTAGAAGTGTTTTATAGTGGTGGAGACGCACTGGCGCAGATGGCCACTAGGTCGAGGATGAGTCCCCCCGTAGGGAATGGGCACGGGGCAGAGGGCCGGTCATTAGGATGGTCAACAGCTGTTGCCGTCTTGGCATGCAGTCAGGTCGGGGCAACCTTTTGACCCCGGTTGTGCAGGGAGCATGCAAATGAGAGCGGCGGCTTCTCACAGTCTTCCGCATTCTGGGTTCTGTTCTCCTCGCCTTCCCTCTGCTTGGAGATGAGGTCAATGTGGCATAATCACTTACACGCGAGCGATAGGCACCCCAACAGTGAGCAACACAGGTCATGAAACACAGATGTTGACTCTTTTCTCATCGCCACCGCCTGATTGCCCCTTCAGTGAAGGATATTGTGTGTGAATCAAGGAGTTCATTTCTGGGGCCTGGTATAGGCCATTAATTCATATCTGCGCTCTAATGAGTGAGTCTCAGTAATGGAGCAGCTCAGCGTGTTATGATGGCACACAACGCAATTATGTCATCATGGATTAGGCCGGTGTTCAGCCAATCAATGCCCATGAGCTCGGCCATTTCGGGCTCCCGATAAACAAATAGTCTAGCGCCTGCCACTTCCAATGAACTACATTAATTCTGAGGCCAGGCAGCCCGTGTGCACGTGTAGAGAGTGTGTGTATCCATATGCCGCTGTATTTTTCAGACCAGGTGTTTTGTTTATCATCTTTGGTCGAGTAAGGGGGGATAATTGGTACCTTTTTTTAAGCTGTAAAACCTTCAAATAAAGAAAAACAACCTAGACAACAACAGCTAAATAAGATAACACTGCTTAGAGCATTTGTGATTAGTAGAGTTGGAAGTTAATGTTTCTGTGAACTGGATCCGGCTCTGTTTCTAAGAACATGCTGTTTGTTCATTTGCTGCCCAATACTTTTCAGAGAAATAAGGCTAATAATAAATGCCACGATTCAGTTTAGTGGTTTGTTGCTAATACTTAGGGTTAGGGGTTATTTGAACAAGCAACTTTAATGTGTAACTCTTCCCACCCTGTTTTGGATAGACATTAATGATACATCAGATCGTGCAAGTTCATCAGGAGAGGTGTGGATTTTTTTTTTTTTTTTTTTTTTTTTTTCAAAAACACCATAGACAATCATCAGAGGGACCTAGAAGGGAAGGGCATCTATAGACTAGAATATCATAGAGATATGAGGATGGGTTCTCATAAATGGGTCCATGAAGCACCTAGCAACACTCCAGAGCACATTAGCAACCACACTGCAAAGGATAAAAACCTTAAAGCAAGATCTACCTTTTAGAAAAGTCCTTTAGGAACCTTTATTAGTCTTGTCTATTTTAAGCTGGTCTAGCTCCAAGCCTAACCAGTTGACTTTAGCCCAAAACACCCTAAAAAACCAGCAGACCTGATCAGGCAGGGAGACCAGATACATTTGCTCATTTGTAATTGAACGTTTGTGTAGGATACATCTAAGCTAGCAGACTTAGCAGTAACCTAATGCTAATGGTGTGTTCAAATAATCCTGGGAAATTCATATTTTCAAGAGGGGGATTCGTAATCTTGAAGTCACGTTCAAGTCAACTTGGTTGGCTAATGATGACAATGTACCTTTTCTACAAAAAAAAAAAAAACACTTTTTAACCACTTCTACAAAATGATAAATAATTTGTATCAGGTGTGTTTTCGATTTTATGTTTTTATTTATTTCATGAAGGAGCTGTAAATGAAATGTTATGCCTATCTTCTATCATAATTGTACAATGCTATTGCATTTTGTAAATGCAACTTGTCTAGTTGTATTGTACATAAAAATAAATAAATTCAGTACATTTCAAGAAATTTTGCGTCAACTACACACAATGCATCATTGCGTCCACCATGTTTTCTCACTGAAACAGGCTTAACTTTGAAACTGTCAACTCATAAATATAATGTCTGAAATGCAATAAAAGCTAGTGCAATGAGCAATTAGCTTGTAACACAAATACAAGGAATAAGACAAGTTTAGAATTTCAGAATCTATAGCGTTGTTTGAATACTATTACAGTATATGCAAAACAGAATTTAAAAAACAAATGTTTATAAAACCGTTCAGACAACATACATTAAAAAAACAACTTTGAGTTCATGACACTGGAGAGTTTTGCACAGACAAGCACCACATTTTCTTCAGAAACGGCTTCTGGCTTCGGTTCTAAGAAATCGTTGTTTAGTTCATTGAACCCCTTACTTTCAGAGAATCAAAGCTAGGGACAATTGCACTGTTCTGGTTCAGTTTGCTTTGCAAAATGTCAAATTCTAGTTTGTGTTAAAAAAAGAAGAAAAAAGAAGCAAAACCCTTCACAGAGGGAAAGAAGTACAACACACGAAACACTGCTCTGATTTAGTGTGTGTGTGTGTGTGTGTGAGAGAGTTTAACGGCTAGAAGTTGATGGTAGATCAGGCTTGCTTTCTAAGAAATCATTGTGTGTGTTCGTTGCAGCCTGAACATGTGACCCCATTTTTTAATATGATGCTTGCTTTGTTCTGTGCTCAGAAGAGTACATCTGACTGTTTCAGGGAGTGTGTTTGTATGTGTGCATGTTATGTGAGACAGGTGGTATTGTAGAGACCCGTGGATAATTCGACGAACACGACAGAGCAATCACAACACGAAAAACCAGGTGAGCATTAGCATACCGCGGCTAACAGTGTGTGTGTGCGGGTGACAACAGCTTGCCACCGCTGACAGTTCACTGTCATGGTGTTGAATGGTGCTCTGATGTGCCGAAATCTCATCCACGTTCCTGGAAAAGCCAAGAATCATTCTCCATCACCGCACCAAAACTCCCACTTCCCCTCTTGTCTGGAAAGACGAGGTTGTTGTTTTGTCTTTTTCATTGTATAGTTTGTTTCAACCCAGGGTCACTGGAAACACATGCCTGTAGTGACTTTATTTTCAGCAAAATTATATTATGTTGCGTCTTGCACATTTTGTGACAGTTTTAAAGTAAAATGTCCAGTAAGTGGCCCTAAAAGCACGTTCAGTTTATCCAAAACAGATGAACGCATACCGTTACGTTTTATTACGTTGCTTGTTGTATGTATCACGGCCGTTCAGAAATGTGTGTGTCCAGTGAGTGGCACTAAAATCTTAAGGCTCTTTTGAAAATGATGTGTAACCCACTCTAAACCAGACCCTAGTCTTAACCGATAGTGCTAACCAAAGAAAAAGTTGCTAAAGACACATTTGCTGTAGCAACCATGCTATTTTAGCTTGCTTAGAAGTCTTTGAGCTCTTTTATCACAACTTGTGTTTCACGGGACTTGCAAGTGTAGTGCTGTACCGGGTGAGTGTCTGAGCAAGTTTAATATATCAGAACATTTAGATTATTATTGAATGCTAACATCAAAATGTAGCCTATTAGTTTAAAAAATGAGTTACATGGTTAAAGTGCTTTGATGGCATGACAAGAACCATGGGAAATTGAGTAAAAATGATTGAAATCTGGCATTAATCATAATTTGTGTGAACAGGAATAATATGTGTTTTACTGCCCTAGTGTTTTTCACCTGGAAACTGCAGTGTATAGGTATATTTTTGGAATTTTGCAAAAATGTAGCCATGTTTTTCCAAACTGTCTAGGTGGGTTTGTTTTCATCACCTCTTAATTTTAATCACAATTTTTAAGCCAAAATGTTGTACAAAAGTTCATATTTTAGTTAAAGGGATTGTTCACCCAAAAATTTGAATTTACTCACCTTCAAGTTGTTCCAAACATGTAGTTTCTTACATCTGTTGAACACAAACAAAGATATTTATAATTATGTTGGTTACCAGAGAGCTGACAGTAGCCATTGACTTCCATAGTATATTTTTTCCTGCTATGGAAGTCAATGGCTACCATCAACGGTCTGGTAACCAAAATTCTTCAAAATATCTTCTTTTGTGTTCAACAGAAGAATGAAACTCATACAGGTTTGGAACAACTTGAGGGTGAGTAAATGATGACAAACTTTTAATTTTGGGGTGAACTATCCCTTTTGACAAACCTTCAAACTTTTTGTCTTTCTTCACTGTGCAGAAGTTGTTCAGACACATATGTAAGTCATATCAAGAAGTAAACAGTGACACATTAATTGCTTCAGTTCTCTTGCAGTGGATTGTGGGACTGAACTGTGCTGAGAACAAATCTCAGCGCTTTATCAGTTGTGTATTGTTTGTTTGTGAATGTTGCCATAGGATGATGCTCTGGGGGCAAAGCTTCCTTTGTGTGTGTGTGTTTGAATAGAAGTGTGCACCTTTTGTAATATGGCCCTGCCAGACCGTGTGTGTGTGTGTGTGTGTGTGTGTGTGGCACAGTGTGTAATGTTTCTCATGCTAGTTTAGCCAGACGTGGCTTCAGGCCCCACACACACACACACACACCACACACACACACACACACACACACACACACACACACACACACACACACACACACACACACACACACACACACACACACACACACACACACACACACACACACACACACACACACACACACACACACACACACACACACACACACACACACAACAAACGTACACTCACTCACGCAAGGTGGATGTGGGTAAATCTGCGGGAGCGGACTGGCAGGATGAAATTGGATTTTTAGCCAGAGCATCAGACTGCCGAAGCCCCTTCAGCAAACGGCAGCGCTTGAAATCACACACTCGTGGTCTCGGGCCGGCTGCAGTGTGTTTGTGTGTACACGCTAGGGATGGCAATCGTAAGGAAATTCATATCGGTTTCAGATGATACAGTTCATTAATGGTTCCATTATTTACTCTTTTAGTACTTAAGGATTTACAAATTAATGATATACTTAATGAAAATATATTTTAATTTCAAAGGAAACATATATCATTTTTTTTTTAAAAAATGTATTTGCCATGTTCTTATAAATTTACTCGTTGTATTCATGTGGGTCTCTTTTGGTTCTGAAAAATCTTTTTTTGTGTCAGTTTTTATCACTTATATTATCACAATTTTTTTTTTTAAATATATATTTTTTGAGGTAAATAATATTTTACAATCACAAATTAGATTAAAGATAATCTGGAAGTTGCACGATGCACATTACATTTTACAACCTGAACTAATCTTGCCATGTCATAAACAAGTCAGTGTTTGTTTGTTGGTGTGTTTGTGCATGTTAGTAGCACCACATGACTTACATTTTAATAGAAAACAAAACTTTTTTTTGAAATTATAATTTTGAATAATGAAATTATCATTTTTTTAGCTAATTGAAATATTTTTTATTTTATTTTTGTCCTTCTTTTTTTCCAGTATGATATTAAGACAGTTTTTGAATGTTTGAATTGTGATTTTATGCCCCAAGTTTAATTAAGTAATTAAAAACATGCACATCATGTATTTAGGTCATTTAAATGCATATATTAAATATATATTTTTAAAAAAGAAAGAAAAAAAATCTTGACAAAAAAAAGTGTGATGTCATATGTGTTTTCTCTTGTATTTCTCACATACCTGGCCAAGATACAGAGGAAGAGGCCATTTGATGAACGTACAGAGACCAGTCACACATAAACTAGTTATATCAGTCATCTATTGGCATTTTTGTATGCAATATGAATCAGCCGGTCAGTGAACAGATTTTGGGCTGTCTGTCGATGTGTAATCTGAGGCTAAGACTGTGACATGTGGTTTAGCTCTGTCTGATTCAGTCAGTTAGTGAGTCATTAAACTGATTCATGCATAACCACCCATACTTTTGAAACCTAGTTTTTGATTATTTTTTGAGTGATGCCAGGGCTCAACAATAGGACTTTTTCTACTGGCTCACTAAGGCCAGTAGTTCAAATGTTTTTGGCCTGTCAAAAATAGTGTTTTTGACACAATTATGACACCAACATTTTACATACCAGCAAAATATTCACAATTCTTATTTCCATGTTTGTAACCACAGCAACAACTTCAATAAGATAAAGTAATATAAAGTTCAAACATTATTTAAGACAAGTGATCAGTCAGTTATTAAACACATAAGCAAATTGCAATCAATAGCACAAACAGAACAAAGACACAAATTAAATAGTGTTTTAAAAAAAAATCTTAATTTACCCGAGTTATTTTCAGGTACACAAAATTAATTTAACAAATGTTAAATAGCACAATATATGTAGCTGATAAGTGAAAAACATACTAACCTTTGTTAAAGCTACAAAAGTTGTAAAGAGCAGTGAGTGAATTTATCTTTGTCTTTTGTTGTTTAATATTAATGACAGAGACAGCATAAGGTATATTAGGCTTCTGTCACTTTAAGAGCGAATGCACGGACATAAATGAGTGTATTTACAAGGATCGCCAAAACGAATATTTGATCATTTTGTGTGTATTTGTTCGTTCAAGCGCAAGAAGACACGATTCACACAAACTCATTAGTTTGTGTGACTCAATTTTCTGTTTTCTAATTTTAGTCTATTCAATATATTTTTTTTTTAAATGTACATATTAGGGCTGGGCGATATGGCCTAAAAATAAAATCTCCGATTTTATTTTTTTTAATTCGATTTACGATTTTTTTTACGATTTCCCCCCCCCTACTTATTAAGGAAAGCAATAACTACAAACGGCAGACAACTTAAGCAAATTTTGCTTTTATTTAATCAAAAGCAAGACAAATGTAACCCCCATTTCTGGAACGAATAATAAATAAATGAACACCCTCTTGGAATCAAAGTCCCAGCTGTGTTTGTTTAGACTAAAAAAAGACAAACGTTCACCTTGAGAGTATAGCACCATTTTCTAAAGCATTAACAATACATTCAAATCTGAGGGAAATTGTTATAATTCGAGGATTTGCCAGCATACAGAATTCAGCACTGAACAAAAAGTATGTTTTGAGCGGTAAGGGGAGTCTGTTTTAAATGCTTAAACTGGCCATTGCGTTCAAGAAATCAACACTGGTATGTCTGTGATTGGCTACATGCTCAACTGCAAACATGTTATAACTGGCCTGTAAATCGTTTCTATTTTGTTTTAGTTGTTCTTGTTGCTTTTCTGCAACAGATTAATAAAAATGTATTCGTTTTTATGTTTTAATCATAGATATTTCTAGTTTGCGGGAGTCCCGCGAATCGTTTTATTCTCCCGCAAACCGCACACACAGAGTGAGTGCATTACCCCCCGCGCTCGCGCTCGGTCATCAAATCTAGTCCCGCGCCGCAGTCTATTGCGTTGGCAGTGCACGTCTCTCTAGGGCCCGACCCGACCCGAGGATAGTGACGGGAAATCTCGGCCCGACCCACTCGGGCAGAATAAGCTCGAGTTCACTCCTATGCTAAGGAACAAACTTCCCACTCTCACCGGTAGCCATGTTGTCGCTTGCTGTATGCTGTTGCAGTTTCGTGTGTGCTATGATGTTGTTGTTGTCGCTTGCCATACTGCTACGTGAGTGAAACTAACGCTACGGAAACTCCGGGGGGCCAAAAATGTGCCTTTACAAAAAAACTCGATTTACTTTTTTTTAAAATCGCCCGCAACAAAAAATTCGAATTAATTCATTCAATCGATTTTTCGCCCAGGCCTAGTACATATACTGCATTCGACTAAACTGGGAATGGTCACAGCACTTACACATTGTTGTCCTATTGTTAGTTGAACTGATTCTGTTGTTCTTCTCATTTGTAAGTCGTTTTGGATAAAAGCGTCTGCTAAATGATTAAATGTAAATAGAGCCTGTTTTTATCTAGTGCATTGTCTATTTTTTAACTGTTATTGCATTATTGTTGTGTTAACTTGCCCTAAATTAAACACTAGAGAGAATTCATTCACACACATTATGAGTTGCAGTCTGACACGTTTTTCCACTTTTGATTGTCACGATATACAATATGCCGATGTATGGCCGATAGTGAAAATAATAGCTTTTATTGGCCTCTACTGATTATTGGCAGATACATCTGCATCTCTAGTTAAAATCACTTGAAAGTTTAAATTGGCTTTTGAAAAACCTTTTGTACCAATGCAGCAATTCCATCCAATGGCAGTCCTTACTGTCGAGCCCTGGATGCATTGAAAACGGACTGATTTGTCTTTGTTTTGGACCATTATAATTCATTTAGTTAATTATTTCATTCTCGACATGAAACTGGATCTGAATAAGAACCAGTTCTTGGGTTCACAACTCAAGTGCGTGTATGTTAACTAGACTTGAATGATTCACAAAAAGAAAGAATGATGAAAAAAGTAAGGGTGGAAGAAAATACGAGCGAGTGAGATGGGGATTGCAAGAGCAAGACAGCTTGACATGAATTGAATCAAGTGGACACAATGTTGACAGACAACATGCAAGGCAAGAGGAAGATAGACAGACAATTGGGAGTGAACGAAGAGAAAGAGGCTGGAATCCGATGGAAAGGTGAGGAAACAGAATAAGAGTAGAGGAAGAGAGACAGACTTTCGTCCTGAACTGATGTGGGTTGTCTGTGACTGGACTACCTGTGGCACTGATCTGAGGTTATCTGACATAACTCACATTGATAAGTGAGTATGTGTGTGTCAGGGAGGCTGGAAGCGAGAGAAAGGAAGGGGGAAAACGGATGGTAGAAAAGGGAAGCAGCCAGTCCTCTTTTAGTATAGCTGCAGCATTTAATGCATGAATAGTCAGATTGAGTCTGTCAGTCGCCAAAACTGACGGCAGTTGAATGGCCTCAGACGGGAAGCCCACGGACCATTCATATAGTGCATTTTACACACAAACATAACTAGAACTTTCTGAAAAGGCAAGTTCCAATCTCATTGGCTGGTTTTGTGCAATTTATTTAAGTCAGCGTGCACCAGGAAGGTCTAAAAGGTCTGTAAAGTACATTTTAATGAATACACTTCATTTAAACTTTGAGATACACTACTGTTTAAATGCTTTTGAAATATGTTTCTAATGCTCACCAAGGCTGTATTTATTTGATACAGTAAAAACAGTAATATTGTGAAATATTAATGTAAAATAACTGTTTTTACAGTATGTCAATATATTTTAAAATGGAATGCATTCCTGTCATGGCAAAGCTGAGTTACTTTCTGGGTTCTTTAATGAATAGAAAGTTCAACAATACAGCATTATTTGAAATGGAAGTGTAAACATATTTGCTGTCTTTTTTGATCAGTTTAATGCGTTCTTGCTGAATATTTTTTTCCAAAACACTAAAATCTTATTGACCCCAAAACTTTCAAAACAATATGGGCCCTATTTTAACGATCTGAAACGTCAAAGCGCAAAGCGCAAGTACTTTGTGGGCGGATCCCGGCGCTGTTGCTATTTTCCGGCGGGATAAATGACTATTGCGCCCGACGCAAATTTAAAAGGGGTTGGTCTGAAGTAGCTTCATTATTCATAGGCAGTGTTGGGAAGGATACTTTTAAAACGTATTTCGTTACAGAATACAGAATACATGCCTCAAAATGTAATTTGTAACGTAGCCTATTCCGTTACGTTACTCAATCTGAGTACTGTATTCTGAATACTTGGATTACTTCCGTATTGAATTGCATTTTATAAGTGTAAGAATGGGGAATGGTGATGCGGTGGTGACGCGTTGTAATATGTAGGGATGGCACTGCCAATAAAGCAACTAAAAGCTGTCACAAAGAACCGGCAAAAGTAGGCTATTGATTATGAATATGTAAAATATAGCAAGGAGATATTTTAATTGTTTATTAATAAACAAGTGTTTTCCGTCTGTGTCACTGTCGCTTGCAAAGATGAAGTTGACGATGCTGACTCGCGATCTTTGCAGTAAGTGAACGTGCCAGAGACAAATGCGCATTTCATACGGATTACATAAGCAGAACGCAGTCTGTTTTGTTTCGTTTTGAATTGTTCTGTTTAAATTTAGACATGTCTGTGACTGTGAGGCAAGAATAATCTTACGCTAAGTTTCGGTTCATAAGAGACAAGCTCAAGTTCACACGCCGGCGCCTCGATGTCGTGAAATATTTAGCCTACTTCTTATTTATTAAATCAATTGGTTGATGAAACATTTATTAAAACTAAGATACAATTAATACAAAACGAAATTCCCTCTAAAGAAAGGCGTTGTGCTCTATGTTTGAGGTCTCTGTGAAAGTTTTAAAGCAGTCTTTGCAGCTTTCAGAGTGGTCACGTTCGTAATATTGTTTTTTCCTCATAAATGCGAACGCGAAAAAATTTATAAAATGTAGGCTATATTTTATGTTCTGTGGAGAGCCAACCCTTCTTCATCCGGTGGGTAGTATGACTTTTGGTTTGAGCAGAGTGTAATTCACAGAAGTAGTTAAAGTCACGTTTATGTGTCACGCATGTTTATTTCCCTCATATTAAATAGAAAACGCATCTGTAGACAGATATTTTTCTAATGTCTGGACTCCTTTATTACGGGAGTATATATGGATATATAAACAGACGTTTTTAAATATAGCCTATTCGTATTAAATCAAATGCATTTTCAGAGAATTTCTATTTCCAGACTGCAAATGTCGCGTCCATAACGCTGGAATTGCTCAATTTTAAATCATTTATTTTGTGGTGTAGGTCTACATATTTTATAATGTTAACTTCAAATAATTCTTAAAGTAATTTCAAGATGTGGTAGCATTGGATCTGGACGGGAAGGATAACTTACTTTAAGATGCTTCGGTTGGAGGTGAAGTCTTTGGATGCTGAAAGGAGCTGGTTGCTGGCAAGCAGAGGTTGCACTGCACAGTTAGGCTATATTTCGTTCTCGCTTCTCTTTCTTTAATGTGAAATGCTGTTTGAATTTCCCAGATAGAAACGCATTCTTGCCCTGGCTCTGTTGTTCCGGCTCCATCTCTACTCTAGCTCCCGCTGCTCCTCTTCCGACTCCATTGTGACTGATCACGCAAACCGCGCATTTTTTTTTTCGTTTTCACATTGGGGCTTCTGGGAAATGCTGAGTTGCCTTAATTTATTTAGCTAGAGAGTGAATAAACTCGTAAAAACAGAGAAGTATCCTAATGTAATCCATTGATTTCAACAATGTAACTGTATTCTAAATACCCACTATTTAAATTGTAACTGTAACGGAATACAGATACTCATAATTTGTATTCTGAATACGTAACGCCGGTACATGTATTCCGTTACTCCCCAACACTGTTCATAGGTGTGGTTTGGGCGTATCGTGAAATAAACCAATCAGAGCGTCATCCAACATACCCTTTAAGAAAAGGTGCGCATGTTGCATGGCGGATTGTTATTTTTATGGCGGATTTACCAGGCGCGCTTCAGAATCGGTTCACAGCCGAGGAGACCGATGTTCTCGTCAGGGCCGTAAAATAAAGAGAAGTGACATTGGGGATGGGAAAAACCCACCCAAATCAATAGAAAAAAATATGAGAAAGCTCAACTTAACTGGTAAGTTAAAGAGTAAGGTTTTTACATTATGGTAAAGGTGATTTTGCAGTCTTCAGATCTTTTTTCCCCTGGTTCTTGACGGACAAACTAATTTGTCAGATGTCCTTATATACATATGTGTCTTGACACTATTGGGCAAACAGGTCTGATCCGTCATTACTACAATTTGCCTGAAAATTTTGGGTAAATGTAAGCTAGATTTATGCCTATTCTTCACATCTTCATGGACACCACAATGATTTACCTCGTATGGTAATATATTTCCCTGTTATAATGTATGATTTGCAAAAATAAAAACTGCTGCATCTGTGTTGATGAGAGAATCAAAGTGTATGCGCGTTGTGCACCCGCTACATTATGGCCAAGCGCGCTTAAAATAGCATTATGAACAACGCGCAACGCGCCAGTGACTTTAGACCAGGTTTTTTTTGGTCAGTGGCGGAATTGTTTTCTGGAACTGCAAAATAGCACTAGGGAATGTTTGCGCCGAAACACGCCTTATTTTTGCGCCGAACCGCCCAGCGAGCGCAAGTTCATTTCCTAGTTTACTGACGTGCGTCTGTGGAGGGAAAATCCTATTTGGCGGGTGCAAAATAGGAATACTTGCGTCAGTGAACAAAGTCATGTGCGCTGGGTGCAAGATAGGGCCCAAAGAGTTTTGTTTTGCACTTATTAGCAACCTCGACCACAACTGTATATTTCGTTCTGTTCTCAGAGTTTTCCTTAAAATCTGATTTATCCTTCATAAATGTCATGCAAAATGACAAACTGGAGTTATTCACATTACATATCAGTCAGGCAGTCTTATCCTGTGAAAGTGGGTGGTTCTTGGCCAAAATAATTTTGTCATTTGACAAAGGCCTGGCTATATAAATAGCAGTTGACAGTTGTGTTTTTAGATTTGGGAACTGGGATCCATGTGTTTTTGTGAAGCTACAACAGTTCTGCAAACCGGGTTTGGCTCTGTTCACCTGGCATAGATGAGCTGCGATCGAGCTTGCACCTGTGTGTGTTTGAGCACTGAGAATCAAACTTTGAGTTTTACCCACTCTCTTTTTCAGAGACTGATCATTGTGCAAGTGTGTATGTGTGTGTGTGTGTGTGTGTGTGTGTGAGGAAGGGCTGAGAGTTCATCTCTCAGATGGGAATGATTTATGTGTCATCATTGTTCAGAACTGTGATCACACCTGCATGAGAGCCGGAGAGACACAATACTGACAGGAGGAAAAAAAAATGATTGAGTTAGAACATCTCTCTGCTTTTAGTCTTCAAAACTTAACATCGGGCCTAAACCCCAGTGGAGGGTTTTACACATTTATACATTTATTTCATACTAAGTGTAGTGCAGATCTAACATATTTACTGAAATATCTCTTAAGACTTAGTGATATAAATATTATAATAAACATAATTTGCATTCTAATTTATTTTTTTACTTTTTTTTGTACAATGCACATTTTTAATATTAAGTCTACAATTAGTAAGGATAGTATGATGACTGTATAATATAAGTCATTAAATATAATATATTTAAAATGTACCTAAAGTGTACCTGCAATAGTTCAATTTTAGCACAATCAAATATACTTAAGACTTTAAGTATATCAATGTAGTATACCAACAGTACAATTGCAGGGTATTAATATTAAGTATAAATGTGTAAATGTATTTGTAGTAAACTTATCAAAAAAAAATGCAATTACATTTTGGTATATTTTTTCACAAGGTCTCTCTATTCCCTTTCCTAATCATTTTTTTTTTCATTTAAGATATCTGCATTTATAAAACAAGGTTAATTTTTTTATGTACTAATTTAAGCTATTAGGACTTTTATAAAAACACTAAAATATATTTTTTATATATCTTAACATGTGACAGTAAAAGAATCCCTTACTGATTATTTTACAAAAAAAGCTTATGCTATTTCAACGCATTCTCATCCTAGTGCGTCATATAGGTGACGCCATATGACATTTCGTCGAAATCCTACACACATTAGCATCAATATAACACGCACTGTTATAGGTAGGTTTAGGTCTGGGGTAGGGTTAGGGCGTCGGATTTAGACGAAATCCCACAAGCGTCAACTGTAAACGCCTTGGGATTACAACCGCTGCGTCTCATATTGACGCTAAAGGGTACCATGTGCGTAGGACTTCGACGAAATGTCACAAGCGTCAACTGTATGACGCCTTGGGATGAGAACGGGCTGGCTATTTCAAAGACCCATTTTAGTCACTCTTAGCCTAGAAATCTAGACGCACCCTAGTGGCAGCAAAAAATATTTTGCAGCAAAGTGTGGTCTAGCAACTCTCCATTGGCTTTTGAGCTGGAAAAAACAAAAACTGGTCAGGCCAATCACATTGTGTATAGAGTCGGCGGGCGGGCTTAACATAATGACGGCAGAGTTGCGACGGTTCACTGCTACATGAAAACAAAGAATGGCTGCTGCTGGTGAACAGCTGTCTTTCGATTCGGCTTTGGCCAGTACACCGGCAAGTCACGTTCAAGTCTCGATAAAAGGGTGAGACACCGCTGACAAATCCTGTCCGACTTTCCCGATGTTTTAACTGCTGCCACTCCAACATGCAGTAATCTCTCGGCAATACTTAACGTTGGTCGTTTTTCTCGAAGATGCTTAATGAATGTACAAGCACACCCTCAATTCTTATATATTTTTCGCAAAAGCAGCAACAGTCATTGTGCTCCATTACCATAACTTTGGTAGTTTACAGGAATCTCTCCATCAAACTTTTTCACAACACACCATAAGCGAAACACTTGCTCTGACTACGTCACCTTCTTCGTTGCTCTGGTTGGTTGTAGCGCTGTCCAATTGCGTGTAGACAGAATTTGAAAGACAACCCTTTATCCCGCCCCTCGGATTGAGGTATGCCAATTGTGAGTTCCCAGACCTAACATCTGATGTAGGTCTGGCTTGCCAGGCTAAGTCACTCTACTAACTACAAGTAACTTTGCAACTACATGCCAACTATCTCTCATTAGAGTAGTAGACAGTTAGTAAACTGTTAGGTTGGGGTTAGTAGAATAAGTTAACATACTTGCGAAGTTACTTCTAGTCAATAGAATATCTGTTGGAGAGCATCAAAATAAAGTGTTATCAGATATTAAGCAGACAGTCTACTAATACTTGGATGACTGCTAGTTGATATGTAGTTGCAAAGATACTTATAGTAGGTAGAATATCTAAATTGGAACATGAAAATAAAGTTCCGGGGGTTGTCTGTGCATTTGCAGCTCATGTCAAGTGTTTCTTTGGCCTGTATCTTCAGATGCTTGCCTAGTCTTTCTCAGGGAGAAGCTTAACCTTGGCCCACTCTCTCTCTCTCTCTTTATTCTGATATTCTCTTCTTGTAACATTCTGTGAGTGATTTTGCATTTACGCTGCACCTGCCCTACAGTGTGAGCTCAGGTAATATAACACTTCCCCGCTGTCTTAGGGAGAGAGTTTATTTCATTTCGTCTTCCTGAGCTGTAGCAATTCTAGGTGGAATGATCCCAGGGATGCTGATATTTTCAGCACAGTGATTTGAATGTTCTTTGAACATTTAATAGACAAAACAATTAATGCAAATTTCTTGCGCAGGCAGCAG
Source organism: Chrosomus eos (assembly GCA_036326025.1). Classification (NCBI taxonomy): domain Eukaryota; kingdom Metazoa; phylum Chordata; class Actinopteri; order Cypriniformes; family Leuciscidae; genus Chrosomus; species Chrosomus eos. The sequence continues at coordinate 29,850,923 of CM070839.1, forward strand.
ATCTGCCAAAGAGATCCTGAATTGCTGTGAGCTTGTTGTCCAACCCACAATGCACCTCTTCTGTTGTTACCTAAAACAGCAAGACAAAAAACAAGTAAACTGTTTATGAGACATGAGTGTTGCATTTTTAAGTACATTTCGAAGGGAATGTGTTGTAGAGAGTGTGAGGCAGAAAAAAGAGAACAAAATAGAATGATTTAAAGGAGTGTCGACCTTTAAAAAGCAAATCGCAGAACATATTTGTTTGAAAACAGTTATTTTTTCCCTCTAAATCTGTTTATAATCTGTCAAAGGACAGATCATAGTTTAAAGGGGTCATATAATGGCATTTTTGTACAAGCTAATATGATTCTTTAGGGTCTAAATAAAACGTTTGTAATATACTTTATTTAAAAATTCTCATTAGTATTGTAAGAAAACACTCATTTTACCTGGTCAAAAACAGCTCTGTTTTCAGCACGCCATTTCAGTGCATGTGCCTTTAAATGATAATGAGCTTTGCTCTCCCCGCCCCTCTGTTCTGTGCGTACACCGTTTGTAACACAATAACTCAATAACCATAACGCGTTGTTCAGTATAAACGTGGGATTATGAATTATATTGAGAACGTCGTACATAGAAAACATGCCGTAATGCACCTTGAGTGTAAACATTAGCCGCATTCATCGTGAAGCTAGCGATTTGCAAAGATTAATATAAATATTAATATAGGTTAAAAAAAAAATGCACCAACTTCAGTTCTTCTGGAGGTGCAGGAACACGAATAGTTGGTATCGATTCCTTTTTTCAGGAGCAGCTTCTTAGCAAAACCAGATTTATACCTCCTCGTTTATAAAGCAGTCTGGTGTGTGAAATGATTCACGCAAACATAAAAGCATTGACGTTGATCGTGGGGAATATTCCCTTCGAAAACAAACTCCGCCACTGCGTCTTCAGCCCGCATTTAGGAACATTAAAATGACTGTTGTGTTCCTTATTGCACCCAAGAACAGAACACCACTTCGCTTAGACTCCATTCTGCTCATAGACAGTGCTCCAGCGTACTTTTCGGCACAACACCGGTCCGCGCGCATTATGATTGACAGCTCGCTCACGAGCGAGGGCGGGTCTGTGTTGAAACACTGCTGTCAATCAACAATCGTGGTAGGGGCGTCCGACCGTGTCGGCTCGATTTGAGGCTGGGGAAAACATATAAGGAGATTAAAACAAAATCACTGGATGGATTTTTATCATTATATGATGGTTGTGTACAGGCACTGCCAACACACATTTCAGTACAATCAACTTGTAAAAGTGCATGTACCATTATATGACCCCTTTAAGAGAAATAAAGAGAGTTTGGTCAGAACTCGGTCAGTTTTGCCTGTAGAGCAAAGTAGTAGTTCACTCAAAAGTCTATCATTATTTACTCTCCCTCACGTTGTTCCAAAAAATATGATTTTCTTTCTTTTGTAAAACACTACAGCAGATTATTGATGCTGGTCTTTTCCAAGCAATGAAAGTAAATATAGGTCATGCATCATTAAACTCAAACATGATGGTTTAATAATTAAATAGGGCCTTTTGTCATTTATTTTGTCCTATTTTTCATTATTCAGGTTGAGTTTATGTTAAAAAAGCGGCATAATTCTGTAAAATAGTAGAAACAATTTACTACATAAAAAAAAATGGTAACACTTTATTTTGATGGTCCCTTTTGAACATTCTGGTAACTATAAGTAACTTTGCAACTACATGTCAACTAGCAGTCATTAGAGTATCAGTAGACTGTCTGCTTAATATATGATAACACTTTATTGTGATGGTCCTCCAACAGACAGTCTACTGACTATAAGTAACTATGCAACTACAAGTCAACTTATTGTAACCCTAACCCTACCAGTCTACTAATACTCTACTAACACTCTAGTGAGAGTTAGTAGACATGTAGGTACAACGTTACTTATAGTCAACAGAATGTGTTAAAGGGACCATCCAAATGAAGTGAAACCGACTATCCCTTTTCCATTGAGATTTTTAACTATCCCTTTAAAGTCGGCATAAAACACAAGTGCAAGTCTTGTCTTCCCTATTGTAACTCCTGTCCGAGTGAAACAACGTCTCAAACGAGAAAAAATGTAGGGTGGTACTTGTTTTTGTCCATTGGAATTGATTGGATGGTTTGAATGTTGTGGTTTGCTATTGGTGGATTTCATGTGAGTGACAGGTTGCCCCGCCGTCACGCCAGTAAACACATCATCTGACAAGAGATGTCTCTGCCAGAGGGAGGGGAAGTTATTTTGATTTAAAATCTTTAATCAAACAAACAATTTATTTATAATAAATACTGCAATATTCCATAAAAAAGTATTTGAAACGGATGTTTTGCATCATGCCCAATCATATATTGATCATTGGTTCCCAGGCTACACAAAGGACATAGTAAACCTAAAGTATTTATGCGTATACTAGGTTATGCGTACAGTACGTGTTTCACTACATGAAACGCAACAATACTAGACAAAATATGATACGTATGACATTAAATAAATATTTTTTTATCAGGTTAAACTTTGATTAGGCCCTCAAACCTTTATCTAAACCTCTCACCGTCGGTCGCACATATCCACAATGTTTTGTAGTTTTTTAACACTGTTTACTCGCGTTTGTAGTTCATCCTCCACAGCGCAATGGGTTGTGGGCAATATTAGCCTTTAGAGTGTGTACGGATACACACTTTGAAAATCCACCGATAATAGTACCATCCGGGCACTTGTGGCATACTCTTTTTAACATACTATGCTTTGGGACACACTTATTTTAATCTCACATACTGTTTAGGATGGATAATATGGACATCGAGACAGGACAATAGGAACAAAAAATATAATTCAAAATAAAAGTCCTTGAACACAAACTCAACCAGGCCTCGCTCCCTTTATTTTGGGGAATTATTTAAATGAGGAATGTTGTGACGTACGTCCCGGAAGAAATCTCAAGAATACCACTGAGGTATTATACTTACTGACAACTCCCTTTGAATTGGACTTTGTGCTTTGGAAATTTGCAGACCTTTTTCATGCTCAAACAGCAACACAATGAAAATGTAATAATAATAATTGTAATAGGATAATAGGTCCTCTTTGAAAGTACTCTGTCTTTTGAAATCTTCTGAAGTCATACGATAGCTTCTTGTGGTTAATTAAAAATAATCTTTCCTCAGAAACTTTTCTTAACTTATTCTTAAAGATTTCCTTAATTTTCTTTGTTTCTCACCCATATGACTTCAGAAGACTTTGAATACGGTGCACAAGTTGTAGCGACCATTTTTATGATTTTTTAAAATACTGTTTTTCTTTTTTTCTAATCCTGGTGGAGCCTGCATTGTTTTGTGTCCTATACAAAGACTATAGATATAGAAAGACGGCTCACACCTATTACTTATGTGAATGGGAGACACTGCAACGCACAATAAGGTGGAATATATCCTGCCTTCTAAGTAAAAGAGCCAATCGCTGAGTGGTAAAGTCAATGTGTCACTGCAGCTTCCGTTAGACTCTCCGGTTTTCATAGAATTCTGAGAAGAAACAACATATGAGATAGTTCATGTCTGATTTTGCTGCTGATTTGAAATGTTATTTAATTGTGAGTTTGGCAAACAGTTTTGAGATTTTAGGATTCCCCCATTCAAATAGATAGGATTTGGTCTTGGATGCCCGAAATAGCTGCCCGGAGGCGTTGCGTTAAACAGGCTTTCCTTGAAAGGGACTTTGGTTCTATAGAAGAAAGAAAATAATATAGGTCTGGAACAACACGAGTGTGAGTGGGTGAAATGGTAACATTTCCAAGCTATTCAACATTAATTGGTCTTATGAAACAGTGATACAACTCACTGCTCTTTACACTCCCTCACCGCTCCGTTCCTTCGTTGAAATTGTTCTCTTAGTTCTTTATCTCGACAACTGACCTCTTCTGTCCCAGAGCTCTCCTCGTGTGCCTTCAGACATGTTTGAAGCTGATCACGGTCCTCTGCTGTGAGTCAGGCACCGGCTGCTGCCTCAGATGGTTCGGGTCGCTCCCTCTGGCGCTCCGCAACAATCCCAAGATGCCGAGCCTTGTTGTTAGCCGTGTCCTGGTGGTACAGGAGGGCTATGATTCATTCGCACAAACAATAATGCAGCTTTCAGCCATGCCGATGAGTAAATCTGAGAGATGAGCATATATATATAGAGAGAGAGAAACTGTAGTTTGTGAGGGAAAAGGAGTGGGTGGTTGTGTATTGATTAAGTCTAATGTGGAGACAGCGCACAGGTCCACCTGACTGCCGGGAGAGAGAAATGCCTGACTAATTGACTGAGACAATGCAAATTATTTGTGGCTGTTTGGGAACATCAAGATTGATGGCTTCTTTGCTTGTGGATTTAATCGACTTGCTTTTACTGTTCTCTTCTGTCATGAGAGAGGGAGAGGGAGGGAGGGAGAGAGAGAGAGAGAGAGAGAGAGAGAGAGAGAGAGAGAGAGAGAGAGAGAGGGGAGAGAGAGAAGAGAGAGAGAGAGAGAGAGAGAGAAGAGAGAGAGAGAGAGAGAGAGAGAGAGAGAGAGGAGAGAGAGAGAGAGAGAGAGAGAGAGAGAGAGAGAGAGAGAGAAGAGAGAGAGAGAGAGAGAGAGAGAGAGAGAGAGAGAGAGACTCTGAATAAAGTGGTAATTAAACACTAAATAAAAAAAACATGTTCAGAGACAGAGCTGTGTTATATCAATGTAAAATATTAATAAATTAACTTATAATTATACATATATATAAAACACTGGGTTAAAAAGAAAGGCTGGGTAAATATAGGACAGAACAAATTTGGGTTGTAAATTTAATCCAGCATAATGGGTTTGTTTAACCTAGCATACTAGGTTGATTCATTTTTACTAGTACTAGCTTTTTACTTCATAAATGAGTTACGGATAAACTTAAATAATACACCACACAACCACTGGTTTGCATGATAACTCCTATATTTTTTTTCTTTATTTTGCAGTATAGCATATTTTATATAGTTTTTAATACACATTGCATACATTTAAGCTCGTTTAACAAATATTAGAAGTAAAACCATTTTTTTAATCTTTCTTTGTATTGTTTTGGTTACATAACATTTTGATGCTTTAATAAATGTATTTGATTCTTTTAGTACTTTTAAGGAAATATTTTCACAATCAAACAAAATATTGAATTGATAAGGAACTATTATATTCCTTTATGATTCCCACCCCGTTAAAGCACAAGTACCTCAGATCTGACAAAGCTGTATTTTTAAAAACTATTTCGATTCTCAGTTTTCAGGAGTTTGATCCTTTGCCATTAATAGCATTGAGCGGACAGGATATTTTAATGTAAAATTTAATATACTCTCCTCCGACATGAATATATGTGTGACATTTTGTTTTAATCACATCACATAAGTGCAATATTTCCCTTCTGCTGCATTATACAGTAAGACAATAAAGAGAGCGATATTGTCGCATAATCATATTTCACTGGTGTAGATCGTAACCCCAGCGGAATAAGATTTACATTCATGAATATCGTCAGTGGAGGTCACAGCAGCGTTTGTTTACGAATAGGTCCAACATTTTTAAATATGAGGGAAAAAATACATACAAATTGGCTCAATATCAAGAATGACATGTCTAGTGCATGTGATGTTTCTGAGAGAATGGTGTTCTTTGATATGAGAAACAAATAAAAAAGCAAGAATAGTCATCTCTCTCCATCTCTCTGTTAGTTCTTATCAGTCTCTTTGTAGTGATAGTGATCTAGTCAGCCCCGAGACACTTTTTAATGTTACCCAGCTCTCTTTTAATCCTGCGTTCTTTCGGTTCCCTCTGATCTGTGTGCAGTTTGGGGAGTTGTACTGTATGTGTGTGTTCTGAACTGTTCGTATGCAGCTTTTGTGTATCTCCTCGCTGATTTTTTTTTTTTGTGTATCTCCTCCCTGATCTTTGTGTATGTGCGCTGTGGCATGTGTGTGGTTTCTCAAAGCTCCTGACAGCCCATTTACAAACCCGAACTTCAGTCAGATAAGATCTTTAATACCAGGTGTCTTCTCTCTCCCATGACACCTCCCACAGGCCACCGCAACACAGCGTGCCTTTGAATTATTAATAACTAGGAGATGCCAGGCGGCCTTGATCAGCCCTCTAATAATGTTGATTTTCCAAAAAGTTTTACCACCAATGCGATTATTGAGATGATTAATGTGACAACCGCTTGGTGGGAGACGTCATATTAGTTTGAGGAGAACTAACACCGGGGTCTGCTTCTCCCGCTCTATCACCATCTGATCTGAGAGAAGAGTTTGAAGGAATCTATAATTCCAAAGGATCGAAGACATGAAATTTCTGGTAAATTAGCAGCGACATCCAACACACACAAACACGTTTCGGTGGACTGGCCTTGAACATCTCATTATTGGCACTATGGTACATGGTGGGAGCGTTTGAAAGATGGCGTCTATCAGCGGATCCCTAAAATATCCACTGATAGACAGTTCCGCTGATAGACGCATGCTTTCAAATCTAATCTCAAATCTTTTTGTATCTGTATCTATACACTCGGTAAAGGCGACATGTTTTTGAAGCGTTGAGCATTGTAGCCAATAACAGACATATGTGTGAATACAATGGCTAATCAGAGACTTACATGGTGAGCACATGAACGCCAACCAGAGGTGTTTAAGTTCAACAGTGCTCAAAATGCCAGAGGGAAATGCTGGTATCGTCACATTTTTTTAATTTCAGTACCGACTTGGTACCAAAGTCAGTACTTTTGACAACACTAATATATATAACTTACAATGCAGTTAGAGTGGGAATCAGTTCTTCGTCGGGACAGCATTCTTGCAATGCATGGATAAGAACAATTACACAGATGAAGAGGCGCTCTTTGGTTTTCAACCACAAAAAAACACTGATGCTTTTTGTATAACACATTTCCCATTATGAATTATGATACCGCTTAGTTTTAGTTTGTTGGACCGTTTTGTCAATCAGGGGTGCGTTTATCGAAAGCATTGTTAGCCAACTATGGTCGCAAGTTCCGTTGTTATCAGCAGTTCAACGAGTCTGTGTTTCAGAAACCATCGTTCCAACGAACATTCGCAAAAAGCATTGCAAAGTTGTGTGGTTGGAACAACAGTGGTTAGAAGCATAGTTTCTTGTTTGACATCTGGACTCAATAAATCCTTATCATGACCAAAATAAGCAAGCTTACAAGCTGTATCTTTTATTTAGAATACATAAAAATGTCATTTACATCTTTTAGTTTGTCAAGAGATTTAAAACTCCTTTTTTGAAGAGTGGACATGTGTGAACAAGCTCTAATACGTAAGAACAAGCCTATGATTGAATCTGGATATAAAGCAAAATAACTGAGGAAAATGAGAAATCGTCCTCAGATGCTATGCCCATATTTTATAGCAAAACATTTAGCATTTATTTGATCTCAAACAGATATATTAAAATACATCATTAAAATACCGCGTGACATCATTAACCAACGTGTTTAAATGACCAATTTGTGACAGTATGGTTTTGGGAAACCTCGTTCAGTCAATCTCGGAGCGATTGTTTAAGTGCGGATCCGAGTGTGAATGTCGTGTTCATACATGCCTAAATAAACCGAACTAAGGGAGAAAACACACCAGGTTCCGAAACAAATGCTCCAAATGTCCAGGTTTGAAAATGCCCTAACAATTAATTTAGTATAAACAGTTCTGCACTTGGTTTACACATTCATTTTACTGACTTTGGCAGACACTTTTATCCAAAGCGACTTACATTGCATTTCAAGGTACACATTCTTATCAGTTCTTGTTTTCCCTCGGAATCGAACCCATGACCTTGGCGTTGCAAGCACCAACGCTCTACTGTTTCAGCTATAGGAAGGCTATTTCTGTAGATCTGTAGATCATTTATATCTAAATTATTTATTTAGATCATTTATATCTTCACCTTGAATATCGGGGTCGGTGGCTTGTTAATGAACATAATTTCCTGGTCTGTTCTGTGTAAGTCAGGGATGATTATAAATGGTCTGGTGAGTGTGGAGAGGAGCCGTGGAAGCACCCCAAGAGTGAACCACAAATTTATCGTAATTATCTGTAAATTTTGGGAGCCGTGTTTCTGGAGACACAACATCTGAGCAGATGGCTGAGGGGGCTCATATAATGTATTACAGAGAGACAGGGGAGGCATGGGAAGGAGCCGAGAGAATCTGGGCTGTTTTCATGGGAAGAAAAGAGTGAGTGAGAGAGATTTCAGTTGTAGAGATAGTCTTGAGCAGGCAGTGCAACATCTGTATGGTGGCGTAGTGTGTGGTGATGACTCCTAACATATTTCATCTCCACACACGGCTCTACACTCTTTACAAATCTACTCTTCCTCGATCCCAGGAGACCAAACCCCGACAAGAAACATCTGGAGGTAGGAGCTCCAGCTATGTGCTAAGCTGTAATAGACTTACAGTTGTATTATAAATGTAAGAGTTGGTTGTGTGTCATGAATGAACGATTTCTACCTACCTGCACACATCCAATAAATGCCTTTTAAGTGAAATCTCAGTGCTGCACTTCTAGTGAAAGTAAAATGCATATGTGTTGGTACTTGTAAGAGTGCAATGCTACATAAAGCATCACGCGCTGTGCGTAGGGCACCAAGGGCTGAGGGGGCACCAAAAATAGCCTAGTGAAAAATCAATCATCATAGTAATAATAATTATAATGCCGATATTATTTCAGTATATAAATATTATTAGGCACTTTTTAATGATGTATATAACAAAACAGGCGGAACAAGAGTAGCCTATTTAATTGCACTAGAAAGTAATGGTGTGTTTTCATACCGAACGTGAATTTAATTATTTGCACGAGTAGATTGTATAAAAAGTCAATGCAAACACGCGAATAGACGCATCATTCCCGCCGGACGTCGCGAGTGACGCGAATTGGGCGACGCGTTTGCCGCGAACGTCTTCCGCGCAAGTTCAAAAATTTGAGTCATAAAGGGGGCATCATAAAGGAATTATGCGTAGGGCACCAAAATGGCTAGCAGCGGTACTGGCTACATAGCTAACTTTGCAAACAGCAGGTGCCCAGGTTTACACTTGGGTCGAAAGAAAAATAAGGCATGATTTGGATTTGGAAAAGAGCCGTTCAGTTGTGTAGTCAGTATATAGGCCAGCATAACCTGAATGGATAATTCACCTTCAGTTTTCTCAGAAATTTACAAATGGTTGGAAGCAAGTAAACTTACATATTTGTGTTATGTAGCAACTTGCTAGCAATTGACTGTACAAAGCAGCTTTAAAACTCTTTAAAATGTTTGAGACATATGTTTGCTTAATTTCACATAGATGTGTCATTTATGTTTTAGAACCTTTTGGAAATTCCATAGAGAACCCATGGCTTTGAAATGCTTTTCAAACCGCACAGCTCTATTGGCGGGACAACTCTGCACTGGTGGTAGCACACATTAGCAATGTAGCACAGCGTGGCTACTTTTTATGAAGTTTGGAGTTGTTAAACACATTGTCTTGAAGCCAGAGCTATTCTGACAGCTTTATCAATATTCCCTCTCATCAGTGCATTCAGCTGGCAAACACCCACCGAAGGGCAACACTGAGATGCCTGACCGGCTCATTAAAAAGTTTGGAGGGTGCGGCCAACCAGTGAAGTCAGGGAAGGGAGGGTGGCCCGCTGCCGCTCAGGAGGAATCTGACCTCTAGGGATGTGAGAGATCAGCTCACTAGGGAGAAACATGAACCTGGCGATGGCCTCACGTATTTACAGCCTGTCAGAGAGCTGATGAGGGGAAGGATGGGGGTTTATCATCCTCATCACAATAAAGGGGAACAATAACAATTAAATAAGAGCGAATAAGGAGAATTCTAATGAAAGAGAGGGAGCGTATGTAGAATGTGGTTAGCAACATTGGTTGGGAGTAACTGATTAACAGCAGCGATGTTAACCATGTTGTTCAGTTGCATGTTAATGGTTCAGCTGTTTCAAAATATTGTAACTTTTCCAGCAACAAGAAATATGCCTTTTTTTTGTACAAAATGTAGTGTCAAAAAAAAAATAAATCTATTAGCTGTATTGAAGTTTAATCCCGTCACCCTAATCGATTCTTATGGAGGCCCCATAAGAAAAGAAATCATACTTTTGGTCATAAGTCGAAATTATAACATTTATGAGTTGCATTTTCATAATCATGAGATAAAAAAACAATTATGACAACAAATTTAGAAAATATGACACGCTGAGTCATAATCATGACATAAAATGTCCTATTGAGCTTGTCAGTAATTTTGTCTCATTATGTTTTTTTTATCTCATATTTTATAACTAATCCTCATATAATTCTGACTTAAGTCTTAAGTCTCAAAAGTCATAACTGACTTCAATTTACTTTTTATCTCATAATGTTGGCATGCTATGTCTTTTATGTAATAAATATGATTTACCAAAGCATGATTTTTTTTTTTTTTTGGACAGAAATGGGCTTCAATAGATTCCTATTGATTTTGTGTCAAATAAATACTGCTCTGATCATAAATTTATATGCTTTAGCAATAGTAACAGCAACTGACTAAAACCATCTCTAATATCGCAACATTCGTCAATAATAAATTTACTGTTATACTCCAAAATAAAACACTTTGTACCATTGCATTACGTTGTTTATAGACCGTTTACTTGTATGTGGATTTATGTACAATTCTTACAAAGAACTGATACATCCTGTAGCATGCATCTATTTTTAATTACAAGAATGTGTTGTATGTAAACACCCCTTTGGAAACATTTCTGATTATGAATCATCATAATTTTTCAGGGCTACAGACCATTGACTAATTGACTTTCAAAATATGTCAATTAGTATTTTGCATATCCGTAGTCTGGCTGAGAGTTTGTTGTTGTGCAGGTATTAGGTGTGTTCGACATCGGCTGCGGCTGGATGTAAGCGATCGGCGAGAGTAGCCGCGTGCAGGCGGGGAGGAGCTGCAAATGGGGACGTGAAGTCGGACACTTTCTGGTTCCCGTAGTGAACGCTCACGTGGTGTTTGTATACTTTACCACAGCTGAAGTGAAATAAATGCAATATTTGCAAAACACACAGATGTTTCAGAGACATTTTCATTCAATACTTTATGTACTGCTTCATACAGCGTCTGTTTGAACAAGAATAAAGTTCAACATAAGTCTACAGTTACTATCAATGAAGTGGAATCAACGTTTTTTAATCAGTTTTATTTTGATAAACATAATACAATACATCGCGACTACATGAAAAGAGTGTTTACTGTTATAAAACAATGATTTCTGAGCTTTAGTGGAACTAAAGACGTGTGAGAATAAACCGAATAAACACGAAACACACGTGATCTTTGTCATGCAGTGAATCCGGCCAATCGTGGATCAGGTGTGTCGTCATCAGAACCTGTGCAGCCGCTCTTGAGAATCTGCGCTGGCTGAATCCTGCGGCTGCTCTCGAAACGCTCTCGCGGTGTTTTGTTAGCATACGTCACAGTCATGTGGAGTCAGCGCTGCATCAAGTCGGACAAAATTTCTAACCGGCATGCACTGTTTCAAGTCAGCCACCGATCGGTCTGCGCAGAGCTGCATGAAGTCGAACAAGCCTATTACTGAGGCCAGTGACCCATCGTGATCAGATGGATTGTGGGTAAAATTGTGGGGGTTGAGTCGACGGTAAGAGAGGGGGAGGGCAGTGCCTGTTTGCTGAGCGCTCCTAATGCAAAACAATAAAGCAAAAGCAAACAAGATAAAGAAAATTGAATTTTATAGCAGCTGTGAGGGGAAAATGTGTGTGTGTGTGGGGGGGAGCCCTTAGACTCGGCACCGCAGCTCTGAGGTGCATTACCGAACAAGCCGCAATCATGATGCAGATCTATGTGGCTATTATTCTGTTTTCATAGCCTGAAAGGCTAACGGGGGTTATGTGGCGTCTCCAGTTCCAGCCCTTCAGGAATATCTAGGATCTCTATAGCACAGAACATTTCAGCGAGCTTTGTGAGTTAATGGCAAGCTCTCGGTATCTCTCTTTCTTCCTCCAGCTCCCGTTTTCAGGATAAATGTTAAACAGATGGGCAATGACAGGACATGTTTAATGATGCTTTAACACCGCGGAAAGAAACTTGCTCCACCAGGAGAAGAAACACACACGGGGAGACGTTCCTCATCATTTAGAACGTCAGAAGACAGCATCATCTATCAGGCATACAGCAGGCGTTATCACTCACGGCTCACCCGCTCTCACCTGAGTCACTTTGAGAAGTCAGGAGGACAAGTAAACAACTTGTTACTGTTCTAGGTACCAAACCTCGAAAGACTGACACATTTCTGTTCCAATACATCTGCTATGACATAGTAGTGCACAGAATAAGTCTTTGTTGTTGAGAGTATGTATTGGCAAAAACACATGTATTAAACATTTTTAAATATTGTTCTTTTTTTTATTTGCCAAATAATCCTACGTATGTGTCGTCCCCTGCGACAACAGGAAAAAAAAAACATGAAAACGCTAATTCACCGTTAGTCCAATTGACTTGAGAATTGGCATGCCATGTCTTTGTCCGAGCTGCCGTGATGTCTGTGCATACATTGACGTATCTCAAAAAACATGTCCGACATTAGCCAATGAAGTTTGCAGCTATCAGACAATGTTACCGGAGGCCGATCGGAACACTACTCGCCGGGATTGTTTGACTCACGACCCTAGAGGCCTGTGAGAAATTTACGTCCCTTTACGTTTTTCATGTGTTTAAAGGAATGTCACCCACGACATTCATACCACATGGTAGAACTCATTTTGAGCAACTTTGCATCTAGGACTGCTGCTGTCAATCAAATATTGGTGATTTTTAAAAAAAAAAAAACTTTGGTGAAGTGTGGTCACACCAAAGAATTGGCAGTAATTCACCACTTGGTGGCGCTATAATGCAAAACAAACATAAAAGCAGCTATAACTATGCAACTGCTCGTCCGATTGACTTGAAACTTGTCATGCAGTGTCTTTGTCCGAGGTGCCATGATTGTATATGCATACATTGACGTATCTAAAAAAACATGTCCACCATTGGCTAATTTATTACTGTTAAAACTTTAAATCCATATATTTCTTATGGTACATTTCCTGTATTGTCTGTAAATGGTCATGTCCATCTATGATGGAGATGGTAACATGCTTGCTAAATAAAACATAATATCTTTTTACGCATGTGCTTAAAGGCCTTAAACTACTTTAACCCTATTAATTGCTGCTCGCAGCTATATTTATTATTGCAATTATTTAAACAAAGGCATATTTGTTAAAGCACAGTTTAATAAAAAAATATTTTGTAAGAAGCAATTTTGTGTTTAGTTTACTCCCCCCTGCTGTACCAAACCCATGCTGAACCGTGACTTAAACTGAGGTACGTACCAAACCGTCATGTTTGTGTGCTTTTAGTTACACCCCTACTTATTACCATATTTAAATCCATTCCATAGTCTGGAGATTGTCTCCCTTGATCAATGCAGAAAGTGCACAGGTTCCATTTGGGCATATATGTGACAATAAGCTGCATTAATACTCAGTGTGCATAATAAAGCGATGACGGTTCGAGTAAATAGAATGAGACGCAATTGTCATCTGCTACCAAGATGTCTCACATCTGGCATGTGATGGTCAGAATCATGTCTCTTGTTTATGGTGTGAGCTTTGTTTGGACAGATTTTCCCAGAATATGCCAAATGAAAGGCTGTTTTCCTGATTCTGTTTTCTCAATGCTGCTTTTCATCCATGTTTTAAATGAATGAGCACACTGCATTAGAGCCTGTGTCGGTGACATAGATAATTATAGTGTGTTTCTGAAGCGAAAATAAGACCCAGTTGTCATGCTAGGTTAAATAGAGTTCACAAGGGGGATAGGAAACAATGACAGGGTCATTTGTGGACGTTTTGTTTATTTATTTACTGTATGTCAATATTTTCTTATTTATATATTTACTCGCTCATTGAGGTCTTGCGGAGCATCTTAATGGGGTAGTTCACCCAAAAATGAAAATGCTGTCATCATTTTCTCACCCGCAAGTTGTTTTAAACCTTTATGACTTTCTTAGTTCTGTTGAACAGAAAATACGATATTTTGAAGAATGTGGGTAACCAAACAGTTGCTGGTTCCCACTGACTTCTAGCCTGGCTAACGCCAGACCCAATTCTCGTTGAGACTTGGGTCTGGGAACCACATGTACATTTTCTCGTATTTGAGGCGTGGTTTACGAATGCCCGGGGCCGTTTATTGGGTGCTAAGAATGTCTATCAAATGCGCCTGTACGTAGCTCACAGCCAACATAGATGTCAGCCAACATCGTCTTGCTGCTCCCTCCCATGCTCCCTCCTCGTTCTGTGATTGGTTCCCTAAATGAGGCGAAAATCTGGACCATGGTATCCATACTGCCTTTCAGCGTGAATAAAATTGCGCTGCTGGAAGGCAGCATGGGGAAACCCAGACTAACTGACTTCCATAGTATGGGGGAAACAAATACTATGGAAGTCAATGTGGACCAGAAACTGTTTGGTTACCAGCATTCTTCAAAATATCTTATTTTCTGTTCAACAGAACTAATATTTTCAAAATTATACTATAATAAATAACCCAACCCTCAATTTTGGTCTCAGGTTATGGCTCAAGTCCCTTCCACCATGGATTTTGTTTTTTGGCCCGACTTATCACTTGCCAGAAAAAAAATAGCTAACCTCCCCTCAACTAGTTGCACGATTTGAGATCCTATCATTCATGTCTCTAACACAAATGGTGTACGAATTACTCACCAAAGCTTAAAACTTAAATTAGTGGTTTGTTCAGATCCTTTATTTTTGACCGTTAACAATAGTGATGCTTGCCTAAGCAAAGACCTCTATATACACAATTTAGCAGCAACATTTATCTAGATTATTAAATCCACACCTTCTCAACTGACAATAATGAAGCTTTGGAATGGTTTTACCACTTCTACCACATGTCGGCTCACACCTGTCCTTTTCTACCGTACACAATCCACATGTCCCTCCTGAGTTGAAGAGCGCAAGAGGCGATAATCTTCCCAACTCATTAACTCCCAAATTAATTGATAAGTAAGCGGGGCTGGTAGGCATGTAGGTGTCTTATTAAAGTTCTTCAAAGCCTGAGAGATGTGCTTAGGCACTAACTTTGATCAGTAATTGCGGAGTACTTTTGCACAATTAATTGATTACTCTTGGGAGTGCAGGTTTCCCAAGTTCTCCGTAGTTTGAGTTCTTCTATTTTCCTTTCAGCTAGGGAACCTTACATTGGATCTTAACGGCATAACACTCGTGATTGCCTGTTCTTCTTTGTGTCCTTTTTCTTAGTTAAAATCTGGACTCCTCGTTTGCACTCAGCCGTTATGGAAATGATGAATGAATATTGGATTGGCAATGAATAAAATCAGAGCGCATCAGGAATTGGTTGCTTTGCCAAAGGGCCTCTGGTTTTTAACTAAGAATAAGTAAAAACCAGAAGTCAACCACAATTTCTATAATTTACTGTCACTCTAAATTAAATTAGCATCAAATCCAATGAGAAACCTAAATGGTTCACCTAAAATTAATTTAATCAGTAATTTATTCCAAACCTGCATGGCTTTTATTTTTTGTGAAACACAGAAGACATTTAGCATAAGCTTTATGCTCCTTATTTTGAAATATACAGTAAAAATAGACGGACTCTCAGGTTTCAAATATCAACATAATAGTTCATGAGACTTCTGAAACCATAAAATAACTGTGTGAGAAACAAATTGAACCTTAAATTGGTATTCATTGAAAATCTTCTAGTCAAGTTAAGTCAAGCCACCTTTATTTATATAGCGCTTTATACAATACGGATTGTTTCATAGCAGCTTTAAAGTGATAAGAAAATGATGCATTTCGGCTGTTGATCAGCTTAAGTCAGTTCAGTGTTGATTCAGTTTCATTGTACAGATCATCAATTATGAAATTAGTTAATTTCACCTGTAAACCAGTTCTTCTTCTTCTCAAAAAAAAGACATTGTCCAGCTCAGTTCAGGTCTCGTACAACAGCGTCAGTACAGTCAGATCAATAATATTGTTGAATATCAAGTGTCCCCAACTAATCAAGCCAGAGGCGACAATGGCAATGAACCCAAACTCCATCAGGTGACAGAATGGAGAAAAAACCTTGGGAGAAACCAGGCTCAGTCTGTGGGACAGTTCTCCTCTGGCCAACATGGTGTGATTATGATTCAGGCTGCATCACAAGTCAGAATTCAGATCGGTATCATTAGCATTAAAATATTCACACTTCCTTTAACTTGAAGATCAGATTCATCACTCCAGTATGGAGACGAAGCTGGACATAGGGTCTGTGTGGAGGACCTGTCTGGTTCTTGAGGTCTTTGCTGATGACTGTTGTGTCGATGAGGCCTTTACAGGGGATTGTCTTGTAGACACGGTCTCAGCTGACATTCAGGGCTGTGTTGTGGTCATGTCTAGGTGCAGGGCCACATCTGATCTGGAAACGGACCAGATCCAGCTGACTGTGGTGACCTCAGGATAAGAATGAGACGGACTAATATTGGTATTGAATATATATATATATATATATATATATATATATATATATATATATATATATATATATATATATATATATATATATATAATAATAATTGTAGTCAGAATTACCTTTTATTTCTTGTAAGAATTCCTGTTGGCCTTCTAGTCTCATGCTGCACCATCAAGCAGTCTGTCTGATTCAAACAGGTGTTTGTAGCATTAGCATAGCCCTAATTGGACTGAACCATTGGTAGTTTTGTCTGGGTGAGGGGGAATAGCAGCTAAACAATTCTTTCCTTTTCATTTCCTTTTTTAGGTTATGTTTTCTTGTGTGTGTGGTTGAGTACCCATGGGTTTAGACAGTGTTATTTGTGAATGTTTAGTGTTTCATTATTTTTATTTTTGTGTATAATGTATTGTATGTTTGATCCCTGCTTGTTCATTTGGTGCAGGCTGAGGGTGGAGTCAGCCCATATAAATAGGAAGCTATAGAGCTTATCAGGTCAGTCTTGGTTTGTTTAAGGCCAAAGGTAAGACCCTGTTACAAACTGGACCAAATTATTTGGTGTAGCCATTTTTGCACATTGTTGCAGTTTTGTTCAGTTCAGTTTATTTGTATTTCAGTATGTGACCATGTACATTTTTTTTTTTTCATTTTTCATCATAATAAACCACCTTTTCGGGATCCACTGAACCTCTTTCCAGCTTCTTTAAAATTATCCTCTAAGACCACTGGGGCCATCTCTTACACAATTAATGAAAGAAAAAAAAAAGCATCACAATGATGGAGCAGGTCACATACTTTCTCTGAGTAAATGATGAAAAGAATTTTCATTTTTGGGTGAGCTATGCCTTTAAGCGTTGATAAAACTAAAGATGTCCTCATCACTTTATCTTGTCCTTAGTAATTTCCCTCTAAATTAAAGTTTTAAGGTCACATGAAAGGCTCATTTACGATCACCACAACTGTTTTGGATGCTTAGCTTATGTCCTGTAATGATAACCCAGAAATATCACCTATAATGAACTTCCAGACCTCCCTTTTTGTGTTCATCATGTTGTGGTGGAGGTAACTAATGGCCCTCATACATTAAGGAAATGAGTTTTGCTCAACTAGTGGAATTACAATGGCTGAGGTCTAATGACCTCACATGTGTTTCCAGGGATTTTCACAGCACAGAGGGAAGTCAATGTGTCATACCTTAATCACTTCAACTTTAAACCCTCTAATGTGATTGCTTTATAAGCTACTAGTCGTGATACAATAACAACTATTCCTTATTCAGTTTAAAACAGGTTGAGACCCCATGGAGACGCTTAGCACCTTGTGATCTTAATGGTTTGATATAAAATGAAATGTCAAAGCTTAAAATTGTTCTTGTACACAACTTTAAATTGTCTTTATTATTCATATCATTTTTGCATAATACTAATAATAATCAATGTTATTATTATTTTTAGTTTTAATAAAATGGAGGAGGCCTTAAAAATATTAAAACATAATATCAAAGAATAGATGTTTCCAAACTTTTGATGGGTACCATATATATTTTAGAACTAGAAGAAGGATAGTGAACTCTGGGATCATCTAAGGTTTTGAGTTGAAATATTTTGATGGAAGCTGTCCTTTTCAATGTGTTTCACAAAGCTTTCAGAATACCACTCTCTCTCTCTCTCTCTCTCTCTCTCTCTCTCTCTCTCTCTCTCTCTCTCTCTCTCTCTCTCTCTCTCTCTCTCTCTCTCTCTCTCTCTCCTCTCTCTCTCTCCTCTCTCTCTCTCTCTCTCTCTCTCTCTTTTTCTCTGGTTGTTTGCTCTTTCTATTGTTTGACTGCCAAGAGTCCATCTGTAGGATGAGTATGTTGCCCATTTAGTGTGGAATGAGCTTTGGTCTGTAGAGGACAAAGGGAATGTTTCTTTTTCCTCATGCATCAAAGGGCCATGTGAAATGATGCACTGCAGCTGTCAATCAAACTTTGTCAGGTCACTATCAAACACAAAAAGTCTGTCTCATTTGACATTCCAGAGCCTAAAAATCCTAGTTCTGATCAAAAACAGCATAGTTTTGTTGTTACCAAAGCTGTTTGATGATGAAGAGCACACAAAGTATAGTGTGTCTCAAACTTAAAAAAAAAGCTTATCCACCGTATTCCTACGCCCCATGACGCTTTGCGCGAATTATGGGTGAAACTTTCGTTAAGCTGTAAACAATCAGTGAAAGGCTCGCTTTATGAACGCAATTATACGTTTTTCTTTTTTTAATGTTTTTTTTCTGTACGCTGGGTACAATGAGATGGTATTATTCTACTCACCCTTCAACCATCGAACATTAAAAGGACATTTAAAAGTGTAAAAGCATCAACAAGGTACTTTCAACAAGAGACCATAAATAACCCCAAAAGCGAGATTCTTTCCACGGTAATAACAGACGGGTTACATATCAGTAACATGCGTTACATAATGTATTGCTGTAATACATTATTATGTAACACATGTTGCCTTAATAAAAAATGCTCATTTCTTCAGCATTGCGTGATACTATTTCAAAGTTATTTCCGTAATTTTGACAGAAAATAAATTGTGAAAACAAACCTGGAAAGAAGAGACGTTAGGATTGAGGAGAAAAATGAGAGATTCTTCGTGCATTCCAGTGAATTATTAATGGGATATATCGTAAACTAAATCGGGAGAACAGACCACAAATGTGCAGTACAGGCTATATGTTGTAGTTTTTTCATACTATTACAGCGAAATGAAAAGGGAAAAAAGAAAATGATCACGAGGAAACGAAAGCAGCGACTGAAACGAGCTCTTGCCATAGATATTCTTGTTATAACATCATGTTAAAAATACCAAGTGTTACGTTATTCTCATGATGTCTGAAAATAAATCATGAAGGAAAATTGACAGCTCATTCAGTCAAACTGACAGGTCAGCTTTATTTGTAAGGCAATCTAATGACTTGAAATTATTCGTTTCAGTCTTTTGGAATGGAAGTTCCCCAAACCGGAAGTGCCACCCATAATTCAAAACGCAGTAAGCTCGCCAGGAATAAGGTGGATATCAAATCTATGGATCCCGGGAAGTCACCCGTAGAGAAAAAAGAACAAGAAAAAAACAAGACCCACAAGTCTGTAGTCACAGTTTTGCAGGTCGTCCCCTCAGTTTATAAACCATACTCAACGATTCTTGAATTGTTCCCTCGGTTTAACAAATCGTGCCCACAAATAAAAAAACTTACCCAAGAGTTTCCAATCTATGCGCTCAGATGTGTAAACCGTACCTTCGGTTTTTCAATCCGTACACACAAAATCAAAAACCGTGCCCACTATTTTGGAATCAGTTCCCACAGTTTTGCAAACTGTACACAAGGATTTTTAGAAATTTGTGCCAATTGATTCAACTATAGCTCACTGAAACAAGTTAAATACCTACATAACAACAATGTAACAAATTTGCATAATGCCAGCCTATGGTCTTCATTGGCTGCCCATGAACAACATCTACTTTGACCCCCCTCACACATTGTCGTTGCAGCTGAGACTGGAAGAGTTTGGTGTCAAGAAGGTGTTTTTTTCTGGTTGATTAGAGTTGGAGATGAACTGTGCAGGACAGCCAATCGGCAGGAGCAGGATTGGGCACCCCTGCGTTAGACCAATCACAACAGACTAGGCCATCTGACCAATCAGAGCAGAGCAGACCAATCACAACAGACTGGGCCATCTGACCAATCAGAGCAGAGCAGACCAATCACAACAGACTGGGCCATCTGACCAATCAGAGCAGAGCAGACCAATCACAACAGACTAGGCCATCTGACCAATCAGAGCAGCGTAGACTTATCACAACAGACTAGGCCATCTGACCAATCAGAGCAGCGTAGACTTATCACAACAGACTGGGCCATCTGACCAATCAGAGCAGAGTGTAGACCTATCACAACAGACTAGGCCATCTGACCAATCAGAGCAGAGTAGACCAATCACAACAGACTGGGCCATCTGACCAATCAGAGCAGAGTAGACCAATCACAACAGACTGGGCCATCTGACCAATCAGAGCAGAGTAGACCAATCACAACAGACTGGGCCATCGGACCAACCAGAGCAGAGCAGACCAATCACAACAGACTAGGCCATCTGACCAACCAGAGCAGAGTAGACCAATCACAACAGACTGGGCCATCTGACCAACCAGAGCAGAGTAGACCAATCACAACAGACTGGGTCATCTGACCAATCAGAGCAGAGCAGACCAATCACAACCGACTGGGCCATCTGACCAAGCAGAGCAGAGTAGACCAATCACAACAGACTGGGTCATCTGACCAATCAGAGCAGAGTAGACCAATCACAACCGACTGGGCCATCTGACCAATCAGAGTAGGCTCATGGAATGAGGGGTTTAGAGTGGGAATATTAATGAGAATATTAATTTTTTTTGTTTGTTGTTTTGACATTTGATGCATGTAAATGTATTGTAGTAGACTCTAAAACAAAATGAGGAACCTTAAAAACAGTATAATGGGGCATTTTCAGATTCACTGATAGTGCCCTTTGTAATCTATATTGTCTGATGAATATGTTATACCGAAGTTATATGTATAATTATATGTATTACATGTATTATTATTATTACATACAAATAAAAACACCCTTCAAAAATATTGATTCTTCAATTTAGGATACATTTGACTACAATGAAAATACTTAAAACTGTGTTTTGTCTACACTTAAAGAGCCCCTATCATGTATTTTTGAAAATGACTGTTCATGTGTGGAATATAGCTCTAAGGGAATGAAAACATCCTGCAAAGATTTATATCTGAAAGTGCACCGTAAATAAAGTTATTGTCTTTCAAAAGTGAGAGTCGACTCTGAGTCTATGAAATGAATTGTTTTTGAAACGAGTCATTAGCTGTTTTGTAGTGACGTAGATACGAAACATTAGCATATTGGCCGCGCACAGTTACTGCGCGTGCAGACGGAAGTGTAAACTTGAAGTCTAGAACACATTGAAATACTTCAGTTGAATAGCATCATGTCGAGAAGACGCTGTGTTCTACAATGCAAAGATAGTTCAGCCACTTTGTTTTCATTGCCCAGGGACGAGCATGTGAAGAATCAGTGGTTAGAGTTCATATTTGCAACGATACCACAACAGTATAGCCCGGACCTTGTGTTGTGTTCTCATCATTTTAATGACGAATCATTCAAAAACATAAATAAATTCAAATGTGGATTCGCAAGCCGGTTGTTCCTGAAGGAGGACTCAGTACCCAGTGTATATGGATCAGCTTCCTCCTCCAATCACCAACCTGTAAGTATTATTAATAATTGTTGCTTTTATGGGTTTTGTAGCGTCGGGGGCGCGAGGAGGGAAGGCGCAGTAAGTGTTTGAGTGTCTGTGTGTGTGTTGTGTAAGTTACGCTCAGCGCAGCTTCTAGGTCTCCAATGTCAATTTTTTTTAAATATGTGAAATGTTTGTCGCTGTTATTGGAGTTGTCATAAAGAATAGAGCAATACCTTGTAGTACTGCAGTGCTTTATCAATATGTTTATGCGTTGGGCTAACAAACAATAACTGACTGGGTCATCTGACCAATCACCACCGATTAGCGTCACGCAAAGGAGGGGTTTGGAAAAATGAGTCGTTGAACAAATCATTAGGGAGTCAGTGAGCAAATCAGTTTTTTTGTCATTGTATGCATGTAAAACTGTTGTTGGGGACTCCCAGAACAATATTAGGGACATTTTAATGCCATAATAGGTGCCCTTTAAAAATTGTTTTTGAATAATTAATTTAAATGTGTGTGTGTTATATAATATATATATATTAATAAAAATATAATTATATAATAAATATTATATATATTAATATATATATATATCAAAGTTTACTTCATGTTTAAAACAAAATAAAAAACACTGTTTATACACGGAGCGAACTCAACCCACAGACATATCACCTAACGTGAGTTTCACATAGACAATTATTCCCACCTTAAACATTATTATTTAAACTACTCTACAGATCAAATCATAAACTGTGTTCTACTGAAAAAATCACATCCTTTAACAAAAATACAAGCATCACATTTCAGCTGTAAAACCCTCTGGAAGACTGGCCTGGTTCACTTCGCTGTAAGTTACTTTATTTGACTGTATATTTTTTTTAACAGGGACAAATCACATTATGTTAATCGACTTTATGCCACAAAACCTGTCGATAGAGTTTAGCTTGTTCTTAACCCAGAAGTTTCCCTTAAGAATAACTTTATAATGGATTACATATAAAGTTGTCAAGTGTTACCTACGCTTTTCCTGAGCTTTCTCCATATATGACAGTGGGCAGTGTGGGATAGAGAATTCTCCAGGTGTTGTCACTGATGAAGTAGAGCTCAGGGAATGTGGGAAAATGAGCAGATTGGATGAGATTGAAGCATGTGGGTTGTGTCCATAGAGATGTTGTGTGAGCCACAGTCTTGTATTGTGCATGTTTGTGTGTACAGAACAGACACACACAAAAGTTCCTCCCCCTCTTCATCCACCCCCTCACCGGTGGAGCTCTCTGATGGAAATTTCCGCCCGCTTTATGTTCATGTCAGATGTACTTTTGGTTCTAACTGTAGCAGATGCTTCTCACATAACATTGAAACAATCATATGAGCAGATCTGACCCAGCACTGCCAGATCCATTCAGATTCCACAAGATACTTAAAAGCCAATACGCAGGATATCAACAGGAAACCTTTTTATTGGTAACAGTTTAGAATACTGTTCCATCATCCATCCATCCATATTGTCTATATCATCCTTGTCTGTATCAACTTTTCTATATCATCATCCATCCATCCATCCATCCATCACATCCATCCATCCATCCATCCATCCATCCATCCATCCATCCATCCATCCATCCATCCATATTGTCTATATCATCCTTGTCTGTATCAAACTTTCTATATCATCCATCCATCCATCCCATCCATCCTTCATCAACTTCATCATCCATCCATCCATCCATCATCCATCCATCCATCCATCCTGTCTATATTATCATTGTCTATATCATCCATCCATCCATCCGTCATATCATCCTTGTCTATATCATCCTTGTCTATATCAACTTTTCTATATCATCCATCCATCTCCATCCAGTCTATATCATCCATCCATCCATCCTGTCTATATCCATTCTTGTCTATATCACTACTCCATCCATCCATCTATCCATATTGTCTATATCATCCTTGTCTATATCAACTTTTCTAATCATCCATCCATCATCCATCCATCCATCCATCCATCCATCCATCCATCCATCCATCCATCCATCCATCCATCCATCCATCCATCCATCCATCCATCTTGTCTATACATCCATCCATCCATCTCATATTGTCTATATCATCCTTGTCTATATCAACTTTCTCTATCATCCATCCATCCATCCATCCATCCATCCATCCATCCATCCATCCATCCATCCATCCATCCATCCATCCATCCATCCATCCATCCATCCATCCATCCATCCATCCATCCATCCATCCATCCATATATCCATATTGTTTTTTTATGTTTTTAAAAACAAGTCTCTTCTTTTCACCAAGGCTGCATTTATTTTACCAAAACTGCAGTCAAAACGGTAATATTGTGAAATATTTCCATTAAAATAATTTTTCATTTATTTATTAAATTTTAAAATGCAATTTATTCCTGTGATGCAAAGCTGATTTTTCAGCATCATTACTCCAGTCTTCAGTGTCACATGATCCTTCAGAAATCATTCTAATATGCTGATTTGCTGCTCAAGAAACATTTATTACCAATGTTAAAAGCAATTGTGTAATATAAATATTTTTTTGTGGAAACCATGATACATGTTTTCAGGATTCTTTGATGAATAAAAATAACAGAATTTATTTGAACTATAAATTGAATTCATATATTAGTCAACTCCCAACAATTAATTTATTTACATTCAGAAATAAAAAATGATCTTAATAGCCAAAATTCCATCAGGAGCATGGTATTCAGTCTGTAATTGTTAGTGTACACATCTGCTCTATCCTTGACGCTTTCCATTAGCCCATTTACATATATATATATATGAACCTATTACACATTTACTTGAGATTTCAACAAGGATGAGCTTGATGCAGAAACAGCTTTGTGGTTTTCAAAGCAGATTAAACATAATCAAGCTTGTTTGAAGATGTGTTCTGGGCTAATCCTGGTCTCTGTGTGGATTGTCTATATCATTGTATCTGCTTCCACTTGCTGTTGACATTTCAACATCTGCTTTCTTAAACACTACAGCTGCTGTCAGAATGTGCGGAAGTCTTTTTTCTTTAAGTCTCTGGGTTTATTCCTCTCTAGCAAACAGACGGTTAACGTTGACGGGTGTGACAGCGTAGTTTAGAGGTGCTGTAATGATTTTGAAAGTATCTGCAATATTGAACCTTCATTTCAACTCTCGGACTTGTCAAGTTCTCAACATAGTTTGATTTTAGTAGATGTCGGGAAGCCCTGGGGATTATACAACTTTTGGTGTGTTTCGCTGAGTGGGAGCACAAGAATAGAGTTTGCCCTGTCAAGAATAGAATAATTTTCTTCTTGCAATGTCAGAAAGGAAGGCAAAAGGACCTTATAATTGAAAGTCATATTAACATACTCATGCAAAAAACAAAGGTTTGGCAAAAAAATTTAATTTAATACTATAGCAAATCACAAAACCAAAACAGAAAAGTAGGTCAAACACATAAAGTCTCAGGGGCTGTTTACATGACACCAATTTCGTCTAAAAATGTAAAACTTTTTATGCTTTTATGTTTAAATAAAGACTTTTTTGATGCAGAAAACATGGATGGAATCATGGAACCCAGTCATAAAAATGTAGTTTACTGTATAACCTGGAATGTGACATAATTGGGCATTTTATTGGATGAATAAATTAAAAGTAGGGCTGTACATTCATTAAATTGCGATCGGACTAGGGTCTGCGAATATTAAAGCTCAAAAAGACTGCTCTTGAAATCTAAAAATAAAATGACATTATTACATTTTTAAAAGATTATATATTTTTAAATGTTTTATTTGGGGAGAGACATCACTCACGGCACTCTGTGCTCCTGCAAAAGTCATGTAGAGTGTGATGAAATAACAGCGAACTGCATTTGAAATGCATGTTAATACCAGGTGAAAACAGTAATGGGTCACGGTTGACCACTTGTGTTTGGATCGCAGAAAGCACATATGAATAGTAGGTGGAATCAGCGCTACTCTTTTTGACTGTGCAGTCACACAGCTTTGGAACAAGGGTGAGTAAATGATGAAGAAATAGTTTTGGGGTGAACTATGCCTTTAAGCAGGGAAAGTTTAGGGAAGGGGTAAATATGAAATCAATGATGCAACAATAATGAATTAGTTAACTTGCTTTTAATTGCCTCTGAATGTCTTTCAAAGATTTGAAACCACAAACCGCTCAGTCCAGCTGGAATTACACTTCATAAGCATAGTTCACTTCAAGATTTTAAACTTCGGCTGAAACTACCCTGACAGATGTCCTTGACTGGAGTCATTGTGAATGTAAATGATTGACTGTTTAAAGTCTGCATGGGTTGTGGTCCACTTAACTGCGCTCGCATTGCTGAATTATAAGGACATACATTTTAATTTGCAGTTTCGCTGTCACTGTTACTGTATGTAGCTTTTGATTAATGGCGTTCTAAGCTCGTTTCAATAATTCATGAATAATTCGTCGTGAATAAGTTCCAAAATCTTATTCTCCTATATTATACATGTATAATGTATAAATGAACTTGAGAAAAGAAAAAAAAAACAGCAATCTCTTGCTTCATCCCATATTCTGTTCAGAAGGCTTTGGTTGTGTTAAAGTCACCATAAAATTGTGATTTGATTTTTTTTTTTTAATGGAATATTGCAGTATTTATTATAAATGTTTTATCCATGCACATCTTTTTTTTTTAATTATTAATATGCCATTGTAATCTTTAATCAAAATAACTTCCCCTCTCTCTTGCACCGACATCTCTTCTCTGATGACGTGTTTACTGGCACAAGGGCGGGGCAACCTGTCACTCACAAGAGATCCACCAATAGCAAACAACCACCATCCAATCAATTCCCAATGGGCAAAATAAAGCCCCGCCCTACAGTCTTTCTTGCTCAAGAAGACTTTTCACATAGATCTACATCACAATAGGAAAGAAAACACTATAACAACTTCTGTTTCATGCTAACATTAAACTCGAATAGTATCATGGAATACTGATTGGTTAGATAAAAGGCTGATTGATTGAAAAAAATCACTTGACGATAGATGAAAATGCATAGTGTCTGAGTTGGAAATGAATATGTAGGCTTAGCTTTGACAAACAAGAAGCGGGTCAGACGGTGAGAGAGATTGACAGCTAGAGCTTGTTTACGATGACATGGCCTTGACTGCGGGATCCCTTGATACGGGGCCACCAGGGAAGGGCCCGACTGTGGCTCTCCGGACCCTGTTGCGTTCTCATCCAGCTGTACAGAGTCTGACCCAGAGGGTACAGGTTGTCTGAGTGACTACATTCACCCGTCTCTCATTCTGGAAACTTCTACAGCCAAAAACAGGAGGACATGCGGGTGGAAGAGTCACTTAGCAGATGGATGAATAAAATATTTAGTGATGCTTCACTAAAATCAGCCGTGTTTCAAGCACTGAAACGTGGGAGTGGAATGAATCAGTTTCATTGACATCTAAGAGAACACAATAACAAGAAGTGGAAAGACGGTTGATAAGGCATGTTAGTACAATACATTTGAGTGAAGCATTGTGCTCAATAAATATGTATTGAAATATCACCATTGTTATCGAAAGAACAGAATATAGAAGGTCGCGTCATTGTGCGATAACAATAGTTTGAGTTTGTATCATTTAATCAAAACAGCCTTACAGCATTACTGTTGTGTTTATAGAGTGAAAAAAACCCATAATTAAATGGAAATATGTTGGCATGCATTGTCCTGGCACTAATGCTGAGTTTGTCTTCATTTGCACATTTTCAGTGTCAAAGTGAAGTGATAATTGTTGTTTAAACTATGCTCTGATTCAAATATTTACCTTTGTTTGAATATTTGGCTACTGTGGCACTTAAATGATAATGACAAAATCTATTCAACCAGGACTAATTCTATTTTTATATTTTTAATTCTTGGTTTGCATGCATATTGAGACATACAAAGTTTAGCAGTAGCATGATGTCTTTCTAATTTGTTGTGTCCCGTGCCATGAATGACATCTTTTAAAGACACCATGGGCAGCAGTGGTGCGGTGGTTAATGTAGGCTGTCCCCAGTTCCACCTGACCAGGTGTCCATGAGCAAGACACCTAACCCCAGCTGCTCCAGACGAGCTGGATGGCGCCTTGTACGGCTGACATCGCCATCGGTGTGTGAATGTGTGTATGAATGGGTGAATGAGAGGCAAAAATGTAAGCGCTTTGGTGGCCATTGGGTCTGTGAACAGCGCTATTATAAATGCAGTCCATTTACCATTTACCATCATGTCAAAATGAAAACAGTTAAACCTTAGAAAAAAATATGGTTACACTTTATTTTACGGGGTCCTTGTTACATGTACATGTACTTACCGTAGTAATAACAGTAAATTATGCATAATTACATGCAACTAACCCTTAACCAAACCCTAATCCTACCCTAACCCTATAGTAAGTACATGTAGTTAACTATTATTACTCCGTACTTAAATATATAATTACACTGTAACAATGACACCTTAAAATAAAGTGTGACCAAAAATATTTTAACTCAGGTAATGATGAACTGATATAAAAAAATCTGGATATTCATTGTTGGATTTTGTGAAAAACTACATTTAACAGTGTTTTAAATTATTCTTTAACTTTTAGTGCAGATTAGATAATGCAAAGGTTTTCTAAATGTAAAAATTATTGAAAGCAAGTTTGGACAAATTTATACGGAGTCTCATATATGACATGCAGGGAAAAAAATATATATATATATATATATATATATATATATATATATACATATTGTGGCCTTAGGGGCCCTTTGCATTTCGGAGGCCTATTTCAAACAAATGGAGGCCCCCATATAAAAAAAAACTATGCATGCTATGCGACTGAAATTACTTGATTATCTATTTTATATTTAAAATGTTTAACTCTTATTTCACTCTTAATAGTCTATTTATAAGCGCATACCATCCATGCATTACGATTATGACCGAAAACAAAATCAACATTTAATTTTCTCTCTCTCTCTCAGCCCCTCAGTGAGGACCTTGGACAGCGTAATGACCAGGCTATGGCAGCTGTAAAGACTTTAGGCGGGTCTAATCCATGGGGAATTTGCATATCATAATTAATAATTGGTAATTAATAATTATTCATACATGTTTGGATTAGATCAGTCTTACATGTTAATAAATCTCCCTCTAAAGGAGAATGTCATTTTACCTGGATGTATACATGCAATCCTTTCATTTTAACAAGTTGATTGCAGTCAATTACACAGATCACGTCTTACAAAGCAGGCAAAATTAATTTAGCTCAATTGTCAGAAGAATATTGAGGGGTTTTCCCCAATATCATCTTACTTTATAGGATTGCAGGAAACGCAATTCTCTGGCCAGAAGAACTGGGTTTTCTGCCCTATAAACAAATATGTAAAGCTATCTTTAAGTTATAAAGTTCGTAGCAAGATCTTTTGGCACTTAAGAGACTCGAAATTGAGCAAAGAGAAAGTCCATCAGTCAAGTGAATATAATGATTTAATAAAGGCATGTCTACTTATATATTTACTACGTTACAGGAATACATGTATTTACAAACACAGACATAGACAATACAATAAAACATCAATGAACGAGAAATGCGTAAAGTTTGGGCAATGGATAACTTACACGCGAAAGCGTGTAAGAGAGGGAGAGAGAGAGAGAGGGTGAGAGTTTAGAGAGTTGCATGGTTGCAGTGAGATTAGGAAGAGAGATGATCTTTCTAAATAAGTTAGCAAATTCACATAGACAAACGGAACTTTGAGAGACAACAAGACTTCAACAAATCTTAAAAACGTGATCAAACACGGATACTTGCAGAGGTTTGGTCTTTGCATGGCTTGTGAAGAAGCGTGTGTGTGTGTCTCGCAGCCCGGTGCGTCACGTGCGCGCGCCTCTGCTTCAGAGAGAGCGCGCGTTCGTTTGAATCTCAGCTGGCTTTGCTGAAGAGATATGTCACGCGGTGTTCTTTTCACTTCGTGGCAGTAAACCGCGTCGAATATGCAAACAAAACTAACTTTAAAGAAAAGAAATAAAGATCCCAAAGGGGAAATCACGCGGAGTTACGTCATGGCTGGTGAAGAAACGCTTGTGCGTCTCTGGGTCCGGCGCGTCTCGTGGTAACGGCGCTTGCTTCTCCTGTGCAGGGATTTCGACGATTGGAATTAAACACGGGGCTTATCTAGACTGGAAACAAACACAAAACTAACTAGAAACAAAATAAAAGAACGGCGATGAGCTCGCCGGAGGCGCGACGTTACATGATGACGACTAGGATCAGGAAGTAAGAGAGAGCTTTACTGGTGTTCAGTCCTTTTTGAAACCCTGACTTTTCCGCCTTCTTTTGGAAGAGGGTCCAATCAGGAGCTTTCTCTTTGGAGGGAGGTTTTATGGCCCATTGTGTTCTAACCAGGCATTTGACTCCCTAATTTCATTGGGTGTTTAAGGGAAGAATCTTCACAATTTTTATAATACTAGTGTGTCACCAAGTTTAGCAAAATGTAATGTCAATTAACAAATGGGGAACGAAGATTGGAGTTTATCAAGACCAAACTTGCCAGAAATGGATTTGGTTAAACTTAGTTTGCAAAGTTTAAGACCTTATACCATTAGTTTCCCAACACATAGATCAAACCCCTAAAAGACAAATCGTAAGATGAGATTAGATACATTGTTCGTACAATTCTAAAGGGGAAGTATACTAGAATATATATGAATGCAGAATTCATTTCTCCTTCGTTAGAATTCTAGGGAATACGCAGTTACATGTAAAAATACATAATGGTAAACTCAGTTATTTCAATGTAACATGAACAAACAAACACATAAAACACATTGAATATTTCTGTTTAAAATGTCTTTTAAAAAGAGAAGTTTCTTTTCTCTGTAGCATTCACTTCCTGTCGCACATTCCTGGGGGATGTGTTTGGTGGAATGTGTGTGTGTGTGTGTGTGTGTGTTAATTTTGAGTCCTGGGGGGAGGACGCTGGTTGGGAAGCCAGTTCCCGGCCTTTGAAGGCTCTTAGGATTCTGGTTATCCAGAATATGATTCATCCACATACCCTACACAGCAATACAAATTGGAGAACATGGATTAGATAAGTGATTTAATAAAATATGAATACGAATAGGCTACATCAAGAGGGTGTAGTTTAGATCTTGGCTTACCAATAACGGAGTGCTGCAAAAGCTCTGACAATTTATCCTTATCCAGCAATCTCATAACGTTTGGGCAAGTGCGGACAGTCTTTCTTGCAGAATGGTGGACAGTGGGTATGATTTTATCAGCCCCAGGCGCGGGATATAAATGTAGAAAATGAAACGATGGGAAAAAATTTTATGAAATTAAAACTGCCAGTAGTTGGCGCCAAATCTTGATGAGTGAGTCATTCAATCATTCGATTCCTTCACCTTACATTAACAACTTGCTTATTGAACTGTTAAAATTAATAGGCTATTACATTTGCAATTGTGCTAATATTCGGAAAAACAGCATATCCTATTATAAATATTAAAAATCAAGAACTCATACAGGGACATTTTTGCGCCATATATCTTGCTTTTCGGGTTAATTTCTGGGATGGCGAGGGGTGGGGCTCTTTTCCCAGTAATTATTTGTTTGTTTTTTAACAACATGGCCATGATTAAATAAAACGACGGGAACAAATTAATAAGCCGTGTGAACAAATTCTTAATTCATGGGCACGATTTAAATAAAACAAGAGAAATGATTCTTAACTTGTGGAAACACATTCTTAATTCGTGGCCACAATATATATTTTTTGTCCGCATGTCATGTGTCGGGCTTCGTAATTGGAAGCAATATACAATATCGAAGGATAATATCAGTCAATAACTAATATGGTACCAATATTTCATGTAACCCTAAATTTGGAATTTTAGACCCTAATGCTTTTGGACTTTGTTCATTCGTGTCATCATCTTTACATTTTTCAAAATCATTTTTTAAAACAACATTTTAGCTGTCTTGAGCACTTTACATTACAGAAAACGGCAAAGCCTAATGGCTTATGTAATTAGATGTGGATTTGCTCTTGGCACATTTCCATAGTCTCAAGGGCAAAACAGACAGGCCAGTAGTTTTTTTTATGCGTGAAGTGCACCTGAACGCAACATCGTGAGCCATATGACACAACATCGCAAGCCATATGATATGGGACGTCCCGTCGGCATCCAATATACAATTATACCTGCAGTAAACCAGATCTAAAATCCATCAAATGCTACATTCAAGTCACACAACACCACCCAAAGGGCTACAAAAAAACAATATTTGCAAATGTTTGATCAATGCTTTTTTGTGTGTGAGAGGTAGATTAGACCATATGGTTTGCTCAGTAATAAGCGTCCCATGGTAAATCACAGAAAGGCATGGAGTGTGTTTTAATGCAGCAGCAGATATTGCAGCGTTACACACAGGAATTGAAACCATCTTTGCTTCTGGGTGGCAGGTGGCCATCAGTTATTGTGTCCCACATTTGGGACTGAAAACACAAAAACTTTAAACCCAGAGAGAGCGAGATTAGTGAAATGTTCATGCTTTGAATGCTTACGTGCTTTGTCTGCTTTCTGTATTACAAAAATAGACACATTTAATAGACACTTTCAGAAATATTTGTGCATGATTCTTTTCTTCAATTTACTGTCCAGCACTTTATCTTGAAGTTAATGTCTGAATTTGTTCGTTACTGCATATTGGGATTTAATGACAAAAGCTCTAGTAATTAGCTTCTTGGTAAATACTGGTTCAGAAAAGATAATTCACTCGTTCGCCATTACTTTCGAGAAACGAGGGAGTTTGATGACTTTTTGTCGTTCCCTGTGGAGACAGTGATATAGCCATTGTTTCTTTATCTGAAAATTATGCGCGACCATTAACTGGCTTCCTTCATTATCCTTACTCAGACTGTCAAGCCAATTGTCTTTAACTAAGAATGACTTGCTCTCTTTTCCTGATGGATCTCTTTTGGTTTTCGTGAGGTAAACAAACAGCTGCCAAGGAGTTCTCAAACACCATGCACGAACGTTACTTCCATTCTTCTCTCAGAGGAGAAACATCCCAAACTCACCCAACCAATCAACCTTAAGAACCAGCAACTCAATTTAGTGTTTTGTTGTGCTTAAAAAACATATTTTTCTGTGGAAAGTTAAGTTCTTCTCTTCATTGTGATGGCAAGAACCTCCCGGAAGACAGCTGTCTTTCCTATTACACTCTCAAAATAGACAAGGTTGTAAACAAACCTCTGAGCCACGCAGAAACTATTTCAGTTGTTCAACGCAATGCCAATTTGTGGAATGGAAAAAACGACATCACTCGGTGAGTTTTTTTCACTGGGTGAGCTTATCTGTCTTCGTAACATTAGCACTTGTGTCTCTTGAGT
This sequence comes from Chrosomus eos, assembly GCA_036326025.1. Classification (NCBI taxonomy): domain Eukaryota; kingdom Metazoa; phylum Chordata; class Actinopteri; order Cypriniformes; family Leuciscidae; genus Chrosomus; species Chrosomus eos. The sequence continues at coordinate 29,884,265 of CM070839.1, forward strand.
ATTGCCTACATGGGTAGCGTGACCTCTACATTTGGTAATTGAAACCAGAAATATTCAATCTGTACTGTACCGTTCCCTCCATTTGACCAAATTGAATAAAGGTACTGAGGGAAATCAAGCCAATCAAAGTGAATCTTCTGAGATGTGTGAAAAAAGAGATGCAAGCTCTCTGATGCGTGATTGGACTCACATATATGGTTTGCTGAATGTTACAGGTCTATTTAATAAGCTCAGAGAAAGGCGTTCAGGATGTTCAGACTTTTACATTTAGAGGTGCGAAAGTTGGCCTATAGTAGATTGTTGGGATGAGGATGGACCATTTGTAGTCCAGCAAATAATTAATTAATTAATGAGTTATTTTTGTACGTTTGTCTAAATTTTTGCTTTAATAGTTTCTAGTAAAAGTATTTGAGTAGCCCATCAGAGGGTTGCTAACAGTACTTTTCCACTGTTACAGCATTAAAACCTCTCTGAGAAGTTGTAAATTCTGTAAATGACACACTGCTACAACCAAGTGAAATTATACAGAGGTTGTTTAAGATTGATTCATCTTGTCATTTAGACAACCCACTGACTAAACATGTACTTCACGGCATAAAGTCTGTTCCAAATTGCAGCATATTTGGGTTAAGAACGGTCTAGTTATTGATAAAAAACTAGGGATCTAATTCTTTCAATGATTTAAGGCCAGATTTACCAAATGGGGCAAATTAGTGTGAGAGCACAATTCCAAAAAAGCGCAGAAGGGAGTGGGAAGTTCTGCACGGTGTTTACGACGTGTAATTAAAGAACACAGATCATTTACATAATGACCAATGCAATCTACCTAGAGCAACTCAAATTAGCGTCTTGTCTAAGACATGCTTTTTTTGGCCGGTTAATAATAGTGCAACCACCAGTCAATTGACTAGTGCAGACCTTAGTAAATCACTTTGCATGATTTATTTTAATACTCTCCTCCCATAAATGTAGCATCTGAAAGGGAAACTCCAACAAATGCACTAAGGTCATCCGTAAAAATGAACCTTGTCCATGACTTTTCAGCTCTAATTTTTCACTGTGTGTCTTTAGTAAATCCTGACAGTAGTTTTTTTAATGCCAAAAGAGGGTTCGCGCTGGCACAGGCTGTTAGTAAATCTCTCCCCAAATCTGAAAAACCTGGCGAATTTTGGCCAAGGTAGTAATTAGTTCTAATTAATCTAGTAAAGTGCTCGTTGCATCAAGCCAGTAGATAATTTCTTTGCTACATTACTTTGTTTCCTGGTCGACTGATTTTTTTTATTTATTATTATTATTTCTTAGAAAAGGAAAATAAAGTCATGTAGTGCAATCACCATGATGGTGGGAACAACATTAAAAAGAAAGTTATATCATAGAGAGCACAGTAAATATTTTAATATGAGGCTTGTCTCAACAAGGCTTGTCTTAAAAAGCCATGTGGTGTCATGTGGTGAGATTCCTAAAAACTTTATGAATTAATTAATGATTAAAAACAAAATACTTTACAATAAAAACATTTTCGAAAATAACGAGCAAGATGTCATATAAATGTATTTAAGGTGTGAGAAAATATGTATTTTCTTTTACTTGTGTTTATACCACATGACATTTTTTAAGCATTAAGTTTTTCCAACAATATGAAGCCAAGAGTATATTTATAAGAGCTTGGCACTTGTTTTCCCTTTTCTTTATCCTGGACACTCTTATATGTCATTCAGAACGCAATACTAGATAGCCAGACAAAGTCGCACACACTGTCTTTCTTGAAGGATTTGTGTCCTCCAAGTTTCTAGTCAAACATGATCAAAACCAAGTGGCCCTATGTATAAAAATGAGCCCTGACTTCTGCGCAAACCATAATCATTTGATGATTATAACCCAGCCGATATCAGTGAGCTGTGCACTTGGCTGCTTCCTTTTATGTGCTAGTGGACTGAATGATGATGTAAATTAAGGGACTCAGCATCTGTTGCAGCAGGTTGTGTTTTGAGGAGTGCTTTTAACGATCGTTTCGCTATCGATCAAGGCCCAGCTCTGTTTAATCTATCAGAGTTCTAGCCTGGTGAAATCCATGGGAGACGCAAGGCCTGGTTCATTTGATTAACTCTGATCAAGAGCAAACGCGTATCTCGGTGGTAAGCCCCCTTTGGTTACTTGTGTTGGTGAGGGCCTTGATCAAATGCATGATGGGATTACACACAGAGATCAAGAATGGACGGAATGAAGGAAGGAGGGAGAGATACTTTGCACCTAATGTTGCACTATTCTCCAAAGCAACAGGTGGCAGTGTGAACAAAACATAGCAAGAAGTAACAGTTACTAAACCGTACTAAGATAAAGGTCTTATACACGAGGTGGACTTTGTGTTTGGTAGACAAACTTATCAAACTTACATTGTCAAAGTCTGAGATTTTCAGTCACAACTTCAAAAAGAACAGTGGAAAACGCAATTGTTCTCTAAGAAATCCAATCCTGTCTGGATAGGTGTGATTAAAGATATTGTATTTTTTTACAACGCTTGTTCACATTTATTTTGACCTTGGCTAAATACCATAGGCCTACCTAAAACTAACTTTAATCTTGTTGTACAAGACAGGTATTCTGGCAACAGACAATAGAGATTCGATCTCATCCACATCAGTGCACAAAATAGCATACCTATTTTGTTAAAATAGTGCTTTCTGTCACAAACTTGTTTTTAATGCACTTAATAAGGATTTCATTTAAAAACATTTAACATTTTAGAGTCTTGTTTAAAGTCAGCATGAAATGGAAATGAAAATCTATTTCCTAAATATCTTATCGTGAACAATTCAACAATGCAATTTTTTTTTCTTCCTGTGTTTAAAGTTTAAAGTTGACATGAACCAGAAGTTGCGATAGTCTTTTCTTCGCTATATCTGAATGAAACAGCTTCTCGAATAAGAAAAATGTAGGGTGGGACTTGATTTTGTGCATGTGAAATTGATTGGATGGTTGTGGTTTGCTATTGGTGGATCTCATGTAGGTGACAGGTTGCCCAGCCCTCACACGATAAACGCGTGCAAGAAAGAAGGGAAGTTATTTAGATGAAAGAATATGAATTTAAAATAAACACAAAATAATGATGTGTATGGATAAATCATTTATAATAATCCTGCAATAAAAAAGTAAGAATGGTCTATTTTGTTTCCATGGTGATTTTGAATCAAAACGTCAAAACTGCATCTTCTGGGTGAAAACTTCTGAAACGAATGCAAGACTTCTCCAATCATTTAGTCTGCTTAAACTCCGCCCCCATCTAACAATCCAATCAACATCTGAGGCTTAGAACCAAGTCCCCGCCCTACATTTTTTTTTATAGTAATCTGTTTGGTAACTTTATTTTAGTGTCCTTGTTACACAATGCATGTAGTTACTATAGTAATACATATACATTACTAACCCTAGGCTAAACCAAACCCTAAACCTATAGTAAGTACATGTTAATTAATATACTCAGCACTGTACTTCACAATATAGCCTTCAACTTTAAAAATCATTTCATGCAATCAAGTTGCATTTAAACACACATTTAGGACATTTTATAGTTTTTTTATGCTGTTTCATTTAAATCAGAGCTGTTCAAGAACCTGCATATTTGAACAAAATCACTAAACTCAAGTGAATTGTTTGTACGTTTTTACTTTAATGTACAAAAGGCAGCTCAACTACTCATTTACATAAATACCCTTTCTAAATAAGAATGAGAGGTGAGCTGAAACAGGCAATTTCACAGTCTAGGCAAAAACATGGTGCTTTTAAACTTATATGCAGTACTTCTTCTGGCTCTAAAAGAACCCGCTATACAACTTTTCCTCAGATTTGTCTAATAGGATTGAAATTCCGCTCATAAAATTGTGTATGCTTACAAAAATGTGCACAACCCAAAGGGTCAATGTTTGGTTGATTAGCATTAGCAAGTTAGCCTCTGCTGGTAGAGATGTCTATTCCGTTCTGCAGACAAACAACCTGTTTTTTCTGTTGACAGATTTTTAAAAGTAGCAGTTTATTTTGTGACAGATGAGCACCTGCCATTGAGATGAGTGAGAATGCTAACGGATAGCATTCGCCAGGTGTTATAAACAACCTTGACAAAACAGAGCAAGAGCAGCACGAGTGTCGTATTTGGTGCGTGATCCCTTGTGTTTAGAAATGTTAATGTAGAGATAAATAGATAGAAAATCCCAAAAATGTGATCCGTCACTCTCTCTCTCTGGACATTGTGATACATGATAAGAATAATGACCACTGACCTTGTTTGGAAAGGAGCTTTTCCTGAGTGCGGTCGGAGCCCAAATATGTATATTATTTTAAGGGTGGATGGTTAGGAGCAAACCTCTCCAAGGTTCACTGGTGCGCAGGTAGAGGTCATCATCATGCGACAAGAGAGAAAGAGGTAAGAAGCCAACAGCAAACCGAGACCCACAGGGAAGAGACTGACAGACATTATTATAAGTGCGCACCCAGTGTTTGAACATCTGTAGCTTTGCTTATGTAAATGAAGAGTAAAGCTTAGTGAATTGAGATGAACACAGCCTGTTAGGCAGCATGTTTCCTGCGCTCCTCAAAGCTGCGGTGTGTGTGCGCCAACCGTACACCGCACAATACGAACACAATTAAAACCTTCTGCGTGCTGTCTGGAATCAACTCTGTTAGCTGCAGATGCCAAACTGCATCACACTGACTGGCAGAAATGAGCACGAGGGCATTGCGTCGTATGAGTGATTTTAATGAAGTCTTGCAGAAAGGGAATGATTGAAACACTAATGAAGCGGTATGGACGGAAGACGAGGCTAGCGAAAAACTATGGCGGGGGAGAATCTGTAAGTCTTCTCTTGGGATTGGTGGGCGGCCTAGTCTCCCTGGGGAAGTCCTGCGGTGTGACAAATTCAACCCACAGTTGTCTTCTTTTGAATTATGCATGCCATTTACAGGTCCGAAATTGCGTGTGGATCATATTTATTGTATTTTATTTTTTATATAAGCACCCCCAATGGATTTTGAATGCTGTTAAAGCTGCGCCTGCTGAAGAAATACCACACAAATATTGTACCTTTGTGTGTGTTTTGGATTTGCTTCCTTTGACTTGCTTCCTGCTACTGTATTTCTTCAGCATCTGAGTCTGAAATGCAGTCATGTGCATTGTGTCATTGAGCCTGTTTCAGAGGAAGGTGATGATGGACATCCTGCTGAATTAATGCAATGCTTTAGCCATATGGAAAAAGGTCCTTTGTGATGTTTGTTGTTTTAGTGTGTGTTCAATACTGTTCTGAGCTTACAACTGCCACACCGAAATCCCTCATCGGTATATGGTATTTACTGTAGTGATAGACTGGCCCTCTGTATAATATATATTATGAGATGCAACAATATTAAATATCTGCCGATACCAATGGCCGATAGCGTGATTTTCTTACTAAAGCTGTTAAAATTAACAACAGAGCACAAACTATTTATTCAACTGCTATTTATTTTCAGATATAATAATTATGTTGGTATACAAATCTGTTGCACATAAGGTAGTTTTAATAAACACTTGTCTTCATGACAGATTTATTCAAACATACGTATTCAGTAAATAAGCTCCTCACTTGTTATATAATAATAATATAATATGTTATAATATAGTTATTGCTAACCAAGAACTGTGAACTTTGGATAACTTATAAGGTAAATGCAACATTAAAGGTGCAGTATGTAAGAATGACAACTAGTGGTCGAAATAGGTAGTGCAGTTGAATTCAAAATATCGGAGATCGTTGTTTCTTCCGCTCCTCAGACTAGACGGCGCTCACTCGGGTTGCCAGTTTGAGCACACGTAACAGGAATGAGCGCAATGGACAATGAAAATTGGCAAATTGGCAACGTGCAGTTTCACAGACCAAAACAAACATTCCAGCCTGGAAACGCAGATTTCAAAGTAAATTGCCTGGCTTTAGAAGTGTTTTTCAGAGAAACGAGTATGTGTGTACTTAGCATGTTTCCCAAATATCTGCAAACATATTATGGTATTTTTTATGCTTTATCAGAGTGAAAAAGTTTCATTCAGCACATTTAGGTGACATTTTTTCCAAGCTGTCCTCAAATTAAATATTCATAATTTACATTTTAATAACCAGTGATGAACGTAATTTTATATACATACTGTAAATATGATAGGGAAATCAAATGATTTTTACAAAAAACAACACATTCAATTATAGATGTACAAATACTATTAGTTTTTTACTCCATGTATTCTGCTTCTACTGCTAGTTGGGTTCCATTTTCTCTTTCTAATCTATTTTATCTTGAATTAGATTATTATCTGGGACAAGAGTTTGGACCAAGTGAAAAGTTTCCTGATAGTTTAGCACAGTCGTTGTAACAGCTGTGAGCGTTTGGTTAGATGTTCATCTAACATTCTTCGCCCCATCTGGAGCTGAGGCACTGAGGGTACATTCAGCATTTCACAGACTCATTACCCACCGCATCCGTGGCATCTCTCTGGGTATGAGAGCTTCATTTAAGACGGTTAAGATTTACAACACTTTGTTTTGCTCAAACACACTCACTCGCCCAGTTTTACTCTCATGGAGGCCCGTTAGCTTGTTGCACATGGTGTGTAAACACAGCAATAAAAGATATAACATTTAGGAAGAGTGGCTGTGAATTTATATGCATTTAGTTTGTTTTCCCATTAGCTCTAAAGTCTAACCCAGGGGATTTTACCATACTGTTGAGTGAATTCAAGTAAAATGGGATACTTTTGCCATTAAAATTACTGTGAAAACACACACACACACACACACACACACACACACACACACACACACACACACACACACACACACACACACACACACACACACAATATATATATATATATATTATCAATTATTTTATTTTTGCCATTGATATGGCTGCAAAATGAGGTTTATCTGAATTCATAATCTAACTAATGTTTGTTGTAATAACGGACTGTTTATGAATCTTCGAATAAATATAACTCCTCTTGTATGGTGCATGGTGAGGTCACTCTGTTTTATCAAGGGAAAGTGTGGACTTGAAACCCAATTAGATGAGCTAATTCAGTGCATGCTAATGCAGGTAATGATAAGGGAGAGAGTGAGAAAGAGATGAGATCAGGTCTGGCAAGACACACTCATGGCTAATGATTGATCCTCTACTGACCTTGACGGAGCAGGATAGATATATCTTGGAATTGATTTGCTAGATCTGAAAGACCAATATTAAAATATGCTGAAAGTAGCCAAAATCTCTTGTTTGCCTTTAGCTTTCCCATCATCCACCACAGATAACGGCATTCACACCCATCTCTTCCTGATATGCTTCTCTCTGATTGGTTGATGGTATCGTGAATTTAGCCGCAGTCTTATCTTATGGCACTGCACTGTAGACTGTGTTTCAACTAAAGACATGATTTAAGTAACATGACATGAAGTAAAAAAAATATATAATAATTTATCAAGATGTGTGTTCAAAAGTTTGAGGTCTGTAAGATTAAGTTTTTAAAGTCCCTTATTTTCACCCAGGCTGCATTTGTTTGATCAAAAATAGTGAACTATTATTACAGTTAATATGTTTAAAAAATGTTTTATATTTTAATAAATATTAAATTAGTTATTAAATAATTTTTTAATGTGATGTATTCATTTGTTTGCAAATAAAATCAATCTAATTGTCACTCCTACCAGCCGGAGTGCCTATGATAGCCACCAGGCGGCGCTCCTCCTAGTCCTTTGCCATTCCATCATGAAGTACATTTCCTAATTACATCCACTTATCTTAGCTTGTCATTGGCTTGTTAAATATATAACATAGCTTGTAGCTTTTTTCTAAAATGAATCCTTTTTTTATTGCCTGTGGTTGAAGGGGTTGTAATCACACATTACAATGATCCACTTGTCGGGTTGTGCTATTACCTCTGAAGGCCAATATTCATATTTCTATGTGAGGGCTCCGGGTCAGATTTACAGCGAAATCCATCGGATGTGACGTGCATGCGCGCTCCCGAGCCTCTCCTTTTTATATACAGTTTATGCGACAGCACTGCAGCGAACTACATGAGTCTGATAACACCAAAAAACGACCTGCCTCCAGCACAACACACACTCCAACACAAACTCCACATAAATATAAAAAAACAAAAAAAGTTGTATCTGCTGAAGCTCGTAACGCCAAACGTGAATCGGAACAACTTCGGACGAAAACACGGATCAACATCGGCAGAGCGTTTGAATTATGGAGAGACTTCTGCTGGCTTTCATCCCTATTGTGATGCTTTCTCCGGTGTGTTGAAAGTCTCAGTGTGGCCGGTACCATGAGTGCTCGCTCTTGAGTTCCAGCACGAGCGCTCTTGTAAAAATTGGTTGCAATCTGAAACATCACTGCTAGAGGCCGCTAAAAACTACACATAGCCCCTTTAATGTCTGTGTGTATACGCCCTGTGTTTTCTCTCAATCTTTGCGAAGTCTTGGATGTGTAACATTGCATTTCTGAGCATTATCTATTATTTTGGTGGATCCATAATACAATTACTTTTTGAATTATTTGATGAATAGAAAGCTCAAAGGAGCCACATTTATTTGTTATTTGAAATGGGAAACTTTGGTAATATTATAATTGTCTTTAATGTTGCTTGATAAATTTTTTCTTAGTAGAATGAATGTATTAATTTCTTGAACAAACAAACAAACAAAAAAGAACTTACTCTAAATTTTTGAACAGTAGTGTGTATTTATGTTTGTTCACAATCCAGTCAGTTCCTGGTGTAAAAAAAATCAAGTTCTCCCCTGCTCTTGTTCCCCCTCTTGTTCAATATCGTGTTTCCCACAGAAAAACATCACATTATGGTAATAAAATGAGTTGTGAATGGTATTTCAAATTGGTTTTAATGTGAGAAAAAGCTAAATCCGTCAGTGCAAATAAAAGAAAGCCCTCTCCACGCTCTGAATTTGTGGGCCTATTGCTGGGTAGGGCAGCCTCATAATAAAATATAAAATCATATCTGATTCCAAATGCGCTGTACCGCATTCAAGCACGGAAGGACACATCAGTTAACCTTCAGATTAATATATATTTTAGAGGACTTGTAGGAACTATTCATACTTTAAACAATGAATTGTAGAGCACTACCTGTCAAGCCTGTTTTAGGTCAGCAATTGAGTTTAAGGCTCCGTTCACTTTCAAGAATATTCTTTTGCATTTAAAAAAGAAGCAGCAAGTATTCTGATATGCAGTTTATAAATTGCTCCTCGGCTGTGGCTGGCAGTGAATTTATGAGTTTGTGTCTCCTTTCAGGTCCCTTTAAAGCCTTGCAGGGTCACAGTGTTTTTGAGAGTGTCCCAATCAATGCAGGAGAACGTCAGGAGTTATTTGGATATTTGTCTAGTGCGCCTCCACACATTAATGAGCTGTCTAATTGATTTAATGAAGTTCCTCACTATCACTTTTTCCCCAAATAGGAGGAAAAAACAGGATATGACATTTTGTAACAAAAGCTGACCCAAAAATCTTAGTGATTAAATAGTAAAAAACAGACATGGTCACTGTGAACTGAGCAGATACGGGTTTAGAACTGGGATGGAGTCACTGCCCTGGGAGTGGAGTGGGATGGGATTTGAGGGGATACACTTTTCTTCACTTTCAAAATTAAATTAACAAACATTTTTGTTAAAGGATAATTTCGGTATTTAGCACTTTGAGTTTATTTTATAGTTTGTTTTGAATGAACTAGAGTGGGGGGACCCAGAAATTTTGACGATGGGTGCTGTCTCGACTTTTTACTCTTTTAGAATCGCTTCTGACCGCTATAGAGGGGCTGTCTATGAGCATGCACAAACATGTCCTTAAAACAACCCTTAACGTTCGTTTTCAAAACTGTGCAACTCACCGAGTGGTTAGTGGTGTTCGTTGATGTTCCAAAACAAGTAGCGTAGTGAAATGCAGTTTCTGACGTGTTTTATTTGCCATTTTGTTAAATCGCATTGATGTCTGTTGGAGGACTCATTGCTCTGTGATATTACTGCGCTACACTGTAAAAAATGATTTTGTGGTGAAGTAAATACTACTGAAAAAAACAATGTAATTTACATGAAAAAGTTAGTTCAGGCAAGAATTAAAAAAACTAAGTAAATTCCATATCAGTACTTAATTCAAGCGAGTAGAAATGAAAGCGTAAATATCAACTTAATAAAATTAAGTAAAAATTACTCAACTTTTCTGATACTGGGGTTCCCATCATGCACTGGACCTTGAATAATTAATGAGGTTGATTTTTCACTGGTTTCCAGCTGTATTTACACTGTTTTATCATTGCTTTTGTTGTTAGGATTATAGTAACTTGCCATTTTGTGACATTTCGAGTACATTTTCTGCTCAAAATGACACATTCAAACACAAAAACGATTACAAATGTTACTGTCATTGTGTATTGTCTACCAAGTATTGAGGTCTTTGCATTCACATGATGTTTAACATCTGACATGATGTAGTATAAATTACTTAGAAGTTCTAAGTAAAGCACATTCTGGTATTTCAATATTGTTGTTTGAGTGAAATGTAATGCAAAGGAAATTTCAACTAAATTGATATTACTCAACCTTTTACTAGCCAAGTTAAAATTTCTTATTTTCTTTGTTACTTTCACTTGACTAGGTTAAGTAAAGTTTACTTAATTCCATATTCCAAGTAAATTTAACTTAAATATTTCTAATTAAAGCTACTGATAAATATGTTTAGGTTTTTACTTGGCAAATCGTTGTAAATTTACTAGCATTTTCTGAGTGAAAAAAGTTAGCAAGCTTTTTTCAAGTAAATCCTACTCCAAATTTTTTACAGTGTACCGGAAACAGAAAAGGGGTCTGTTTACATTTGGTTGTCATCTTTTCGCTCGGTTCTTCGTCTCTCAGAAGGTCTATGCGCTAGACACCGTGTTCCATACAGCGTCCTTGTACGGCAAAGTGGTTGTCGCCATCAAGTGGTTGGGAGTGTGCAAACGCTTTAGACTCAAATATCGAGCGGAAGTTTATACGCTGTTGTGAGGTATCTGAAAAAATAACACCGATTGAAATCATACATTGCGCCGATATATTTGTTTTTAATCATCAACGAACACCACTAACCACTCGGTGAGTTGCACAGTTTTGAGAGCTAATGTTAAGGGTTGTTTTAAGGACATGTTTGTGCATGCCCATAGACAGCCACTCTGAAGCGCTCAGAGGCGATTCTAAAAGTCAAAGTCGAGACAGGACCCATCGTCACAATTTCTGTGTCCACCACTCTAGTTCATCCAAAACAAACTAGAAAATAGACTAAATGTGCTAAATACCGGAATTATCCTTTAATTTTCAAAATTAAATTAACAGTTAATCTTGATTTCTCAGAACTTGTGTGCTTTTCTGGGCGAGACAGTGTGAAATGAGGTGCTTATCAAGTCTTATGAAGGCACAATTGACAATTAATACATTTTTGTTATTTGTAAAAAAAAAATATATTAACTTTTTATCTTTGAAAAATATAATAAAAAAATAACGATTTATATTTGTACACATAATATAAAAACAGAATTGTTAAAAAATGGCTTTGGTTATTGACATTACACTTAAACATTTGCTGAAAACGGTTTAAAAGAGTTTCAAAACCACATGAAACAATCATGAGTACCAGACATAATCCTGACATAACATTTCTAAAAAAAATTGGCACATGCATTTTAAACTAGACACTTCAAAGATTTTCCCTTTCCTTTATTCCTGGACTAATATGATCTGTGTTGTTTTTTCAAAGAAGAGAATGTTCAATCTACTGCGCGTACAATCCTCAAAAGGCCACACATAAAATTAGCAGATATTTGCTAACTTCCTCCTCTGCAGTTGACCTCATCAAAACACTAATTTATGAAGTCTGACCAGAGGGGTTTGATACACCCCACTGCAGAATGCTGGAGGTTTCTTCATTAATGGGTAAATTAATTAGACATTCTTTTATCAACATGTTAATGAGCCGTAACAGGAATGGTCATTATTGTTTTTTTGGTTCAGCTTAGCAGTCATTCTCCTCCTCTCTCACCTGAGGTCTCGTCTCCTTCTGGACTCCTTCAGAGACAGAGAATAGACTGAAGTGATGAAATGTCGGCTAATTGATGTGAAGGTTTAGTGGCACCGTGCGGCGAGAGGAGCTATTCTAATTGAACTATATTCATGAGAAGTTTTTTTTCATTCAAATGGCGCTATTTAGGGACTACTTCGTCTGGTTTTTGTGGTGATATGGTCCAGCAAAGGGTCTTAGAGCCTAACAGATGTCTCTGTTAAGTATTTGAAGAAAACAGTTCTTAAGAAAGAACTTGCTTGACTTCCCCCAAGGTATAGTAAGCAGCAACAGGTTCCAGTGGCAGCTCGTGGATTTTAAAATAGAAAGATACTATGTGTAATGTAGCAGTCTTGGGATCTGCTCCGGAAGATTCATTTTTTAAATTTTTTTTTAACTGCTTTAAAATGGCTTTTTTGATCACTTTTAGGCTCTGTTAACACCTGGTATTAAGATGCGTTTTGGTCGATTGGATCACAAGTAGACGAGGGAGACTCATTCACGTTCACACCTGGTGTTTTAATCCGTCTCTTTTGTCCACTTTCAAACACTTTTGTCCTGATTTCTTCGAGGGCATGGTCTTTGAGCGGGTCTTGAACGGGTCAGATCTTTCGATCTAATTGACATTAGTAGCTTGTGTGCAATTTACATTTGAACGTGCCCGGAGACGACGGAAAAACATACAGAGAGCATCAGCTTTTGTTTCTGCTCTGACAGCATCAAGATCAGCCGAACGCTGTGAGTGTGTGTTTAGAGATCAGGAATGCTGAGAGAACATTGTGCTTGGTACATTTTCATCTTCAAACCAAACTTGGGTCTTCAGCCGACAAAGTTTAAATCCCGTCTGGCGGGCACTCTTCCTGTAATGTTTACGCATTAGGTCAGTAGGTGGAAGTTGGTGGTTTTGTGGCTGTTCGAACACATTCGACCACAAGAGCGTTTACTCTATGAAAGCAATCTGGTCAAATGCGTTTTCGACTACCTCTGAAAGTGGGCTAACCTTAAACGTTTTAGACCCAATTCACACCTGTATTTGGCGTTGCCCACTTGTGATCCGATCGACCCGAACTCATCCTAATACCATGTGTAAACAGGGCCTTAGACTAGAGGTCTTCTCGGGTCCTAAAAACTGTACCCGACCCGAATCAACCCGAATCACTACTTACCCGAACCCGATGTGCATAAATAATTTTTTATTAAAGACAAACCCGACCAGAGACAGACCCGATAAAATTAGACCCGAGTCCGACCCGACCTGACGCTATTTCCTTTGGAACCCGACTGGACCCGAACGTAAACATTGTGCACAGCCTGCAGCCCTGCGTTTCTCAAAAATGCACTTGCGCGCTGAGGTGCTCAAATGTCAATCACACATCACTGTAACCAATAACGTCCTATAAAATGTGGCATAATGTTATTTACCGGACCATACGATGATTAGAACCACCACAGGGTAAAATTTACCGATGACTGTTTTTCAAATGTATCATATAACAGATTTTCAATCAAATTCTCCCAGTCATTGACTTTTACTAAAATTGTGTTATTTAGCCTACAATCCCGTTGTTAAAAAGTTGACGACCCTGGATATTTCTGTTCTACTTATTTATTTTCCCTCACCTTTTTCGCAATGTCTGTTATCGCCTCCGTGCTTCTCTGACAGTGTCGCGTATTTTTAAAATTGATTGACAGGCCTGGCTTGACGACAATTCAAATACTTGCATTTAGTCAAACATCCATCCACATGATGGCGCACTAGTTCTTCTTGGCAAACGGAGGGGTTGGTTTATGTGGAGCGAGCAACTGAGTAAATAAATGTGGAGGCAACCGTGCTTATGCTTATAGCCCATTGCACGTAAAAGCGCGGATTCGCTCTCTAACTTAGAAAAAGTGAGAGAACGGTGTCAGAGTTGTTTTAAATGCTGCAATTTTGTTAAATGCCCAACATAGTTTAAAAGAATTCGGGTCTTCTCGGGTCCATTTGGAAAAGGCATATTTATTTTAAATTACCCGAGACCCGAGGCCACTGATACCGAACCCGACCCGTGTCCGAGACACTCGTCGGAGTTTTGGACCCGAACCCGCTCGGGTCTCGGGTCGGACCTCGGGTTTTCGGATCCAAGTGGACCCGTGAAGACCTCTACCTTAGACATAAAATGTGAAAAAAGCATATACAGGAAGAAAATATAGACACTATTTCACTCACCTAGCCTATCAGTTGAAGAAAAAACATCCATCCTTCTGTCCTTTTTAATGTCCGTGTTAAAAGAGCATTGCTGTACCAGAGCATGGTACATCGACTTAAAATAGTGTAGCCTATGGGCCAGATTTACTAACAGCTAAATAAATAAAACTGTGTTAAATAATACAGACAACTAATACTATACTATACTATACTATACTATACTATACTATACTATACTATACTATACTATATATAAGTCAGATGAAAAGGTGTAGACAGGGTTATTTTTGCGACTGACCTTATTGCATATGTATTTGTAGGAGTTTCTCTCTCAGACAAACAATTTATGGGAGGTGAGTATTTAAATCATGCAAGGTGATTTACTAAGGTTTGCGCTAGTCAATTTACTGGTATTTGCACTATTATTTACCGGCCAAAACAAACATGTCTTAAACCAGATGCTAATTTGCGCTGCTCTTGATAGATTGCGTTGGTCATTATGTAAATTATCCGGCTGTGTCTGTGTTCTTCATTTTGCAGTAGATCAAGTGCAGAACTTTCCACTACCCATCTGCGCTTTTTTGGAATTGCGCTCTCATGCTAATTTGCCATTTAGTAAATCTGGCCCTATATGTATAACTTTGGCGTGGGGTCTTTCTTTTTTTTTTTAGCTGCTGTTCGAATGGTATCTTAGTAAATTTGTCGGCAGTCAAATAATGAATATCTCTACTCCCCATAATTAACCCTGTAAAATTACAACATCACTTTTAGCCCTTTTTTTTTTTTTTGAAAGACCACATTGACATAGCCAACGGGTCCTATTGTTTAGCCTCGCAATGCCATTGGATTGTAAATGTGTATATAGGTCTTGCCATAAGGCCATGAACTCATACAACCTGCAAACTTTACTGGAAGCCCATCTCCTTGTTTCATTGGACTGGATATCTCAACATTGAAGTAAGTAAAACCACAGAAATACCGGTATATATTTTTTTGTGATTGTTAGAATGTCTAGTTCATGTAAATACTTGGTTATTGTGGAATGCATGCATCAAATAATTGTTTTAGCTTATGTCTTTGTTGTAATTTTACAACGTTGGGAGAGAATGTAGTCAAAATAGCATGTGCACCTTGCACATTACATGGAGACATTGCACTTCTCAAATGTTCACATATAGGAGAAATACTTACAGAAATATAATGTATTTGATGATTCACAATTTCTAAATGTGTATTTTTATTTAAATAATTTTCAGTTTAGATCAGATTTGAATCATTCTAAATTAATAAATTATTTCTGGTTGCCGTGTTTAAAGTCCTTTCAGTACCAGTATTTTAAATTGTTCCTGTATGTTAAGAGTAAATATAGTTTTGTTTTAATCTGGGCTTTGTTTGTTTGCCCAAATATCTGCTTGTTGCAAGGCTGACACGGTTTGTGGGATGCTTTGGAGGATGGTTATTCAAGGACAGGTGTGGATGTTCAGACATATAGGGGGTTGCATGGTCCATTGTTCAGGGACAGGTGTTAATGTTCTGGAATGTGTGGATGTAAGAGGTTTGGGGGCTTGTATATTCATTTTAGAATTGTGTGACTTCAGTGAAATGTATCACATAATATGATTCATTTACATTTAAATTATTTATACTTCAACATACTCTAACTCTTACAACTATTATTTTCATTTCAGAATGAGAGGACGCTGCAGACACTGCAAAAAAAGGATATTCGAATACGCTCTGCGTGTCTTCAGACTGCTTTTGGGACTACCATTGCAAGTGAACACTGGACACTGTTCATTTGACAGTTTTCAATCTGTTTTGTATTTAAAGGGTACCTATCATGGAATTTTGAAAATTACCTTTCATGTAGTGTGTAACATAGATCTAAGTGAACAAAAACATCCTGCAAAGTTTTAAATATGAAAGTTCAACCGTATACAAAGTTATTGTCTCTCAAATGTAAGAGTCGACTCTGAGTCGCTGATATGAATCGATAGACAAACGATGCTTTCTCTCTAGCTTTCGTACGTCACTTGTACAAGTTATTTGAATTCGACACGCCCACTCAGTGCGCGCGCCGAGCAGACAGAGAAACCTGACAACATCATGTCGAGAGACTCTGTTCTGAAGTGCGAATCAAAAGCAAACTTTTTTTTTCACTGCCCAGGGACAAGCATGTGAAGACTCAGTGGCTAGAGTTTATATTTACAACTATACCACACAAGTATAGCCACCTTGAGCTGTGTTCACGTTATTTTAATGAGGATCGCTTCACAAACACAAATGCGGATTCGCGAGTCGGCTGATATAGGAAGGTTCAATACCAAGTTTATTTAGATCAGCTTCCTCCTCCGAATCACAACCTGTAAGTACTATTAATTGTTGCTTTTATGTGTGTGGTGTGTGTGTGTGCGCGTGCGTGCGTGCGCGCGTGCGTGTGTGTGTGTGTGTGTGTGTGAGAATGAGAGTTACGCTCAGCAGCTTCTAGGTCTCCAATGTCATTTGTTTTGTTTTTTGAAATATGTGAAATTATGTGAAGCGTATTGTAGTACTGCAGTGCTTTATCAATATGTTTAAGCTTTGGGCTAACGCAAAATATAACTGACTGCGTCATCTGACCAATCACTGCCGATTAGCGTCACGCAAAGGAGGGGTTTGGACAAATGAGTCGTCAAACGAATCATTAGGGAGTCGGTGAGCAAATCAGGTAAAAATAAATCATATTATAAGACAACAAAAGTGTTTTTTTGTCATTGCATGCATGTAAAACTGTTGTTGGGGACTCCCAGAACATTATTAGGAACATTTTAAATACCATAATAGGTAGCCTACCCTTTAATATTTATATTTTGTTCATTTGTAATAAATTCTAATTCATAAAAACATGACTGTTGGGTGATTATTATTATTAGTCATGATATTTACTGTTATGGTGCTATGTAAGCAATCCACACTTCAAATGAGCCCTTAGTTGTTCTGTATATTTGTTCTGACAGCAGCTGCGTTTACATGGACCCTTATAATCGGATTGACGGCTCAATCAGACTAAAAAACTTTCATGTAAACACCTTAACACCTAAACTTAATCTGATTAAGCTCGATCCGATTGGAATTTCGATCGGATTGAAAGGGGTGGTTTATTCCTTTTGTAATCCGATCGAGAGAACATGTAAACACTTGATCGGATTGAAAACCGAAATTAAAAGGATTGCGCATGTGCAATGACGGTATGACGCACGGAACGAGCTGTTCTTCCTGTTGAATAAAGTGTCATATAAATGAGTGTCCCGTTATTCTAAAATTCTCATTTCACTCAGTGTCTGTGAAGTGAAGCAGGACAATGGCCCACCAGTACTTGTTTCAGACTCTCATCCACAGACCACACGGGTTTTACTGTGTAATAAATATAAGCATCACGGCAAAAACGGTTCATATGCTTATTGTCTCCAAATCATGACCAGAGACAGATAAATATTAAGTCTGCTGTTTAAAACAAATAAAGAACCAATAGAGGAGAATAGTTATGCACGAACAGCGGCAGTATATTTGTGCAGTGTGCGCATGTCATGCAGGAGCAGTTCAAACTAATATCACATCATTTACGTCTCTTTGATGATTGGTTGATATACCAAGGGAGGCTGGCCTCCTCTGCAATCTAGTTCCTCAACACTCGGAAAGGGAAATACTCAATGGTGATTGGCTTTTTTTTTTTTTTTTTTTTTACCAATGAAGTCAAAAGTGTTCAGCTATGGATTTGCCCTTGGCTCACATGACGAGCAGAAAATTGACATATGTGGCATTTCTCTGAAGTAGCATTAATAATGTTACAGGAATTACTGTATGAGAGGTATTCCGTTATTTTGTGAAGCAGATACAAGAATCTCTAGCAAGCAGTTTTAGTTTTGTTTTTAGAATTGATTCTCAATGTATATCTCTAACAGACTAACAGCATCCTTCTGTTTAAACGAAATACTGTATCAGAATGACCTTAAATTTTGGCTAAACCAATGGTGTGATTTTGAGGCGGGCTATCTATTTGTTTGACCAATGGGAAATGGAGGAAGCGCAGCTGGCTAATTCTAATGTCATGGGTTTCATTTCCAGCAACACTCATACAAAAAAAAAACATTCCGTAAAAGCGTCTGCCAAAAGAATAAATGTTTAATGCATTTTGAAACGATATCTATTTTGAAATGGCGCTTTAATTCAGTTAAACTGAATTGAATTAAACTTTCTGTTACACTTTATTTTACAGTATGTTCACGTATCGTACTTACAGTGTACTTACCTAAGAAAGTACTTATAAAGGAATATAAGGTAACTACATGGGTAAAATAAAGTGCTTTCCTTTTTTCAATAAATAGAATTATTAATACATAATTTATGAATTTGATTCTTATTTTGAAAGCTGCAGAATCTTTTAAGAAAGAATCATAATGCATATGTGAATCAAAATGTTTACCCACCATATAAATGACTAATGCAGAGTGGTTGGAAAGATTTTCAAATGACCATGTGCATGAAATGATCAGTGCCGGAAGAAGAATGTATGATCTTTATCACCTCCTGCTCATTCTTAGAAGGTGGCAGTGGGTTTGTCTGTGTCTGAGTGAAAGTAGAATGAGCATAGAGATGAAAGCAAGAGGAAAAGTGAAGTTCAAGCTCAAATATTGGGCCTTGACTGCCTGACCCTTCAGAGTCATTCACCCTTGCGGAAGCAAGAATCTCAATTACCGTCACACTTAACATGGAGTGGAGGTCCAGGTTTGAGAGACCGCGCTGGCCCCACTATGAGGTTAATTTACAGTCCAGGGAGGACAGCCGTGCAGTATGAAGCATGGAATTCATGAGGCTCTGTGAGAAGGTCTCGACTCGGCGGCTCACTTTTTATGGCAGGGAGCACAGTGCAGTGAACTCACTGCAAAACTAGTTTAACTCTTTAAGAGGAAGCTAAACTTGTGTTGGAGCAAACTGGACGAGCTAGTTACTGAACTAAGGTGTGAGTGGACATAGTAATCTCAAATTAAAGTTGTGCTCACAAGTTTACCTACTCATTGTAGGTGCAAGCTCAGATTCAAAACAGAAATAATGACCTCTAATATTTTGAAGCAAAGAGTGGCAGAAAAATGTATGACTCACTGGTCCATTTTTTACGACCATGTAAAACCATCGAGTAGAGCGATTTCGGGAAGTGAAAAACTAATGTTTGTAAATGAAAAATCCAATGAATATTTTTTCCTCTGGTGATTCCACAGTGGCAGTCACTATTAACACAGCCAAGGACGACAGACGTTGAGGTGTCATCCTAGTCGGGTTGAAAAGGTGGGGAGAGAAAACTATTTCTGCTGACAGCAGGGAAAAACAGCATATCGTTATTACTGCACAATTGTGTGAGATTACATTTGTACAACAAAGATCTAGTAAATGAAATGTAGAATCTGTAGGACATTAGAAAAGCCTGAAATTGAGGTTCATGCGGATGGGTTTGGCTCATCTAACTGGGTCCCTAAAGTGGGTTGAAGCGATTTACATTTCATTATACATTTACATACACATGATTTTTTTATTTATTATTATTTAGTAAATTTGTCATCAACTATTTTAAGATAGATGATCTTTGATGGCAACTCTGGGGTAGTGTGTTGATTTGTGTACATGTTTAGTTTATTCCCATGCATGTCTAAAGGCATATTGGGAAAGATTCCGGTTCTCAAGTATAATAGCTTTTTTGTCACACTTTTATTTTGTATTATAAATGTTCCAATAACAGCCTAGCTTTTAGATCTGTCGAATATTGCATGGCAGAAGAGACATTTGACCCTGGGGGCTGAACTTTCCATTTTTAGATTTTTCATGAACCTTGGTTTTCCTTCTCTGAGTCGTTATGAAGACTGCCGCTTTACCCTCCAGCTCATATATTTCCATAGAATGTAATATATTATTGATCATTCCATCCATCCGTTTACAAGCTAAGGATATCATTCTAGCACATATGAAAAAAGAAAATGAGTTAGTGTTGAAATTAGTTTGAGATCTTAAAGCATACATTTCAAGAAATGCATTGCATGCACGTCATTTCCATCACCATTCAACAATCACATCCGAAATGCTTTTACAGTGCCACATTACACTGGGGGTCTTTCCCAGCTGCTCCAGGCCTGAGGGATGAGGTTTTCTGGGTTTCATTAGCCCTCACTAGGGCTCCGAATTCTTTTCTCTTTGGGTTCTTTGTAAAAGCGCAACTGCCTCCCTTTACATCAATGCCGCCCCTTCCCTTCGATTGCCACCATGGAGCCAGGCTCCCAACTGGTACGGCAAAGAGAGAGGGGGAGGGATGCTTGATCCTGTACCAGTGACACACCCACACTCCAGGAAAGTAAAGACATGTATGGGACTGCTGGGCAAGGAAGCAGTGGTTGTCATGCCCATTATTCTTCACCGGCCCTTGAGGTGCTGAGCTGCTCAGAAGAAGCCTTATGGATCAGGAGAGAAGTGCGTGACTCTGTCCCTACCTTGACCACATCCCTTCTTTGCACCTTTTGCATCTTCAAGATACCAATCGTGGCAAGGATGTACACAAGCCTGTAATTTCTGTTACTGCATATACCCTTCTAAAAACTACATTGTATTAATTTCGGAGGCCTCTTAATCAGGGCTCAACATAAAAAAAAATCCTCACTGGCCCCCGGGGCCAGTAGATCAGAGTTTTGCTGGCCCCTTCTATATTTTTACTGGCCCTGAAAGAAATACAAGGAAAAGCACTTTTCCTTTAAACTGTATTTATTGTATACATTAGGATTAATCAATACAGCAAAGGGAGTACAGGAATTAGAGAAAGACCGGAGACATGCAAAAATAACCAAATGTCAGCGTGCAGTAGATTATTTGTCAATACCTGATCTCTCCTCATCTCCATCACTCATCTTACTTATTAGTTATTAATTTAAGAGCTGTGATTTTCTTTTTGCCTTTTGTTGTTTGATTCGCAGTAATGGCGCAATCGTCAGCATGTTTATTAGACTGCTTCCCCTTTAAGAATGAGTGCAGATCTAATAGTCTACTGATGCACCATATTTTCTCCCAACTATTTCCATAACTATGTCCATTTTAGACATAAACTGTGTAAAAACATAAAAAACATATCTGTGTGTACATTTGATCGCACTTTTAATAGATCTTTTTATTATTAAACGCGTCTCGCAATTTAGCAACAGAGATTGCATTTTACAACAATCACCGATCGTGCTGATTCTGTCTTAAAGTTTGAGTTTTAAGGAGAAATGACAGCGTAGGCTACTGCTGCGATGGGAAGGAAGTTGCGCTAGACAGAATGCGGCTATAGTTTTTAATGGTTGGAAGCGAAATCTAAAATAAAATCAGACTAATATCACAGATCTAAAGTGTAACCTTATAGGCTAGGTTTGAATGTTCTGTCCTCCGTCGTCACTCATTAAGCAGGGCTGTCATGTTGTGCACGCTGTGGCACCGCGTGAAAGATCTCTCTCTCTCTCTCTCTTCTGGACCGCGAATAGCAAAAATGCATCACAGACAAATGGTTTAATTTTATTATATATAGAAATGGCTGGCGACTCAGCGAGATGGTAAAAAAAATAAAAAAAATAATAATGTCTTTATAGCAATAATAAATGATAGGCCTACATATATTTCTCCAGTACCGACAGCAGAACCGATAACGTCCAAGCTTATCGATACTGCGGTCTTTCAAAGTTCACCCCCGGGGCCGTTTAATACCGGGTTTCGGTACCCATCCCTACCAGGTGTACTGTGTTTTCCATGACACTAGGAATGTCCTCTTTCTCATATCAGCCTGTAGTTCTTTGACATTTTAACATGTTATAAATAACCTGAAGTAACATTGACACTCTTCGCGCCACTGTGTATGATGTTTGCTGTTTGTTTTGCTGATGGCCAGTCACTGGTCAATCAACTAGCCCGACATACTCTTTTACTGGCCCCGGGCCATCAGGCCATTGCTTATGTCGAGCCTTGCTCTTAATAAAGAATTTGAAGAGGACTGCTTCCCTCCTTTGCACCCCATCTCTTATATGTCCATAGAACTCTAGGATGCTTGAGCCGTCATGCTCCTTGCTTGCTGTCCCTGAGGATACTGAGTCACTAAGAAGAAGCCACCATTCTTTGAGCCCTGGACCCACGAGGGAAGTGTGTGACTACTTGACCCTGCACTTACCCTGATCAAGACACTTTTATGCACTCCCTGAACTTTACATTGCTTAAAACACAGCAAGAACATTACACCTCCATATCCCCAAGACAATTTTGGGGGCCTCTTATTTTTTTTTTTTTTTTTTTTTTTTTTTTGACATCACATTTCAGAATAGTGAAAGAGTTTAAGACTACAATTTTTTTTCATCATCAGCAATCTCAGCATGTCATGAAGTCATTTTTTTGTTCCTCTAGAGTTACTGGTCACTGTGGTAGGGTGGTTAGGGTGGCATTTGATGCTCAGATAATTGACTGAGCAGCACATGACAAAAAATGCTAGCAAGGAGGTCGCCCACTTCTGGAGGATTTTTTCTAGAGTAACAAGTGGCAGGTCAGTGGGGGCACTCATGGATAGCTTTCTCCAGGCATTGTAGGCCTTTATTTATACAACTATACTTCCATCTTGCACAGTCTGATGAAGAGGGTTTAAGAGTATAAAGTCACTTTAGCAAATTTTCAGCTAAATTTTGCTGGCCAAAAAAGGTCAGTTGTTTGTTGTCAATAGTGTAGTGATGTACGAAGCAGTGTTCACAAGTCACCTTTCAAATAAGTAGCTTTCTGTTGGTCAGAGCTGTGAATTTGGGGTGATCAACTTTTTAGCGAAATCTGCAAGGAAAAATATTTCACCGAAATTCTCAATCACATGGATTTATTTTGAAATGACTGGATTTCGTCTGCAAAAGAATTGCACAACAATGGTAAATGTGACTGTACCTTAAGACAGCATCTTAGAGATCTTTGAAAACCATCCACTGTAGAAAAAAGGCGGAGATTCAAAAGACGTCCTAAGAAGCCAACCAACTCCTTCCTAATGATGTTGTACTGTTGTTTAATGAGGACCGCTGTGCAAGGCCACAGCTAGGCAAACCTTTAAGATGAATGCAAAATTAGACTGCCAACACTGTTATGTTCCCATCTAAGAAATGCAAATGAATCTGAAACCTCCAACTAAACTCTTTTGAGTGACCTTGTTATGTATACAAAAGCTCAACGACTGGTGACAAGTTCAACATTTGACATGTGTACAGTATATAAACATACAACCTTTCTTCTGATATTAACCAAGTCATGCTAAGTAGTGAGTGACATAGTGGAGGATTGACTAGCCCTCTGGCTAAACATGTCTTAATTTCCCCTTCTTAATGAACTTGGTAATTAAATCAAATTAAGGCCCATTAGTCGAGTGATTTCTTCAAGCTGATAATGTGCATCCTCTTGCAAAAACTTGGTTTCCTGCAATTAGATAAGCTTGAACAGAGACAAATTGGAACTATTAATTGTGTACTCATGTCTCGATACTGACAATAAACATTTTTAATGAGGGGGAGGAACCACAGGCCGTGGCTAAAGAAATTGAAAAATTGTGGTCTGCAGCTAAATGCACTGAGACAAGTGTAAACACTGTCTTAAGGGGTTGTTTGGCCTCTTAATTGAATACAGTTGTAATAGACTGAAGAGAGGGCATACATTTAACATGTTAAAAATATACAGTAGTGGCTGTAAACTGGTTGTCAAAAAAGGGTCAAAACAATTTTAATAAAACGCCACTAACCATTTAATCATCCATACTTTAGATAGGAAACGCTCCCAATAATGTTTGTTGTTGATGTCAAATGTCCTCCAAACAATATTTTTGACTCAATTTCATCAGTCACTTAGACGCTACATGTCTCAGGACGTAATCCCCAAAAACTGTTATATTAACGAATGATAAATTATTGGTTTTCGAAACATTTTTAGGTCCACAATTTTATCACAGTTCACCCTAGTCACCGTCCTCTTCACTACACTTCCCAGCATCCATCCTGGTTCCCACCTGCACGTCATTCCTGATCACACTCTTTACCTCCTCTATAAAGACACACTCCTCACCACAGTTCCTTGTCCGACCTTGTTTGTTTGTTTTTTGTATGTGGACTATTCCCCCTTAGGTCTCCAGTGATCTCCCTGTCTCCAGCGTCTTCCTTCCCTCTGTGTCTCCACCAAGATCACTCTTTGGACTCTCCCTCACCTCTGCTCACCATATCACTGCACCTTTGTTCAATAAATATCTCTATTCACCATCATTCTTCCTCTCCTGTGTCTCCATACCGTAACAAATATTTTGTTTTTATGTTTTGATGGCTAATACCATAGTGTCTGTGGACTATATACTGACCTCTTTTGGTGTGGATGCAGCATCACACAAATGTCTGATTTCTGCCACTGAGTTTTAGACATTTACAATAATCATAACTTAATTATAATTGTTATTTTGTAAAATAGAACCTTTGTAGGCCGCTGATTTGACGGATGTGAGTGTTGCGGTTTCCTCATATCAATTGTGTATAGCTTATGGATGTTAGCTATGTGACATGATGTATGGTTGCTCCTCTGTTCCTCTGGCACATACTGTACATAACAACACGTGTTAACCACATTCAGCTTTCTTATCCTTCACAAAATACCCAGATCATCTCCAGTTACAGATTACACCCCCACCCCAACCTTATTTTCCTTTTTTTCTCCTGAACTGATATTCATGTTTCACTTTCCCCTGGAATGAATTTCCACTTTCGGTTGCTAATTTTATGGATTTATACAAGATTGAAATGAATCGCACTCTGGCTGTAATACTGCTTTAGACAGACCCACAAAAAGGCAAATAAGAAACGAATATTCCTTAATGGTTTATTCATGAAGTTTTAATTCTACTTTTTTTTTTTTTTAAATACGCATGTTGCCATTGCTTCTGTTGTTATGTTAATATAGAAAGCGTCTCTTCAGTACATTAGTTACGTTGACAACATCATGTTTATCTTGATTGAAATTGCCGCCCACTGTGCCGATGTCAAGCCAATCTACAAAGTTGCATGAAGCCAATCTCAAAAAGTTTGCAGAGTTGTCAACGCAGGACGGCATTTATAATATCATCATCATCGCACAAACCACACAGCACAAACTTAGTCCTCTACAAATCATTTGACTTTTAAATTTAATCTAGCCCTGTGCTTCAATTTAACAGTGTACACGATTACACGGCAAATTAAAAATCCTGTCCGCATGGGGGTCGTCCTTCATAAATAGCCGAGACTGATTAAGCGGTTATCAGGGGTGGTCCAGCGCTGTGCCTGCGCTCCCCGGTGAGGGATGTGGCAGATAAGTGTCAGAAGCGGATTTCATTTCCGCCCAACTCTGGGCTTTAGCAAGCCTGCTGAATGATCACACAAATGCACACGTTTGTCGGTTCCTCTCCTACGTTACACACCTGTAGCCTACAACTGTGTTATTGTATTGACTATTGAAGCTTTTGTTAATATTTTGAATACGATTTTATTTTTTCTGTTTTTGCTTTAAAGGAATGGTTCACCCAAACGTGAAATTTATCCCATAATTTAGGTCTATATGACTTTCTTCTTTCAGCCAAACACACTATGAGTTATATTTAAAAATATCCAGGCTCTTCCCAGCTTTGTACTAGCGTTGAATAGTGTTCAAGTTTTTGAAGCTCCACAAAGCACATCCATCCACCATAAAAGTAATCCATGCGGCTCCAGTGGGTTAGCGAAGCGATGGGTCTACATTCCACCGGAACTCGACTCTCTCGTGAACGAGCGTACGGCCGTTGCTGGAAGCCAGTGATTATAGTTTATACAGTTTAAAATATGGCTATTTTTCTTGGTAAAACAAATTTTTGGGAGAACTATTCTTTAATTTGAATTAAAGTTTTAGTAATGGTGTTGTGTTTTTGTCACGATTTGGTTATGTTTCATGTTCCTGTTTCATGTCTGTCATGTGATCCCCTGTTCAAGTCATGTGATCCTGCCATGTGTTCCCTTGTCTCATGTGCCATGTTGTCATTGGTTCATTGGTCCATTGTTCACAGTTGTCTCTTGTCTTTAGTCTTGTGTGTATTTAAGCCCTCATGTTTGCCATGTGTCTTGGTCAAGTTTTGATTGTGTAACCATTGATGGTAAGCTCCATGTCCACATTTTGTTCTAAGTTCATGCCACACCATGATTTTGTTTTATGTTTGTTCACGTTTATCTAAATAAACTGCATTTGGGTTCTCTTAAAACTTGCCTTCAGTGGACAAAATTACAGTAAATTTTGTATTTTTTCTTTATAAAATATCTACATAATATTAATTTTTTAATGATCAATTTTATTTATTTATTTATTTATTTTTTCGTTTCGATTTTGGCTTCCAATGATTATGAAAACAAGATAATCGAGGTAAAACGATTATTATGTCGCTGCCACATTCCGTCCAGCGCACCTTCCTTTTAGTAATTTTGTTTCTTTGTTCTTTTTGTATTGCTGGCTGTTTACTTGTCTGTTGTAACTGTTTTAAAGGACTTTTACTTATATTAATTAACCTATTATTAGTTATTGCTGAAGTATTGATAATTGTGAAATTTCACTGAAAATTACTCATATCTTGAAGACTTTGATCATATCACCCGCCAATAACTGTGTTAAATAATCGTGATTTCAATATTGAGCAAAATAATCACGATTAAGATTTTTCCAGATTTAGTTCATGATAAAAAAACAAATGTATTCTCTAGTTCGTTCAAAAACTGCCTAGACATTGGCTTTAATATAGTCTCGCGTAGCCAGACCTTCAGACTGACGGCTGAAGGTCTGGAATTCATATCAGCTTTCTTTGGCCAAGCCCCGCCCATAAGGCCGTTTGACCGACATGTCAAACAACCAATTACAGTTCGTTTTGTTCAGCGTCACATTTCGGGGCGTGGAAATGTCCCCACAACAACAGACCGGCGTGCAACAAGTCAGTCAGCATAGAAAATCAAAGAAGGAGAAGAAAACAAGCAGTAAGTCATTGATCTGTTCGTGCACGTATAACAACAATGGCGTCTGCAATACTGAATCGGCCAGCTGCGATGTCAGCGTCTGTTGTTTCATGTTGTTTCGTCTGTCCGCGTTTTCCCGGCAGACCGAAAATAAACGCGACACTCGCGCCCACCGGAAATCCGATAAAATTCAACCAATCAGGTGACGACTTCGACATTCCTGAAGTGTTTCCAGTTAAGTGTACCATATGCATCAGACGTTTAGCCAACGTTCCGTGGGCGTGACGTCTGAGGCTGAGACTAGCTTTAAAGGGATAGTTCACTTTGAAATTAATTTTTGATGTGTTTTAGCTTACCTCAAGGGCATCCAAGATGTAGGTGTCTTTGTGGCCACAGTATTTTCAATTTTGATATTTTTAGGTCAAACCGTTCTTGTCTGTCAGTCATATAATGCAGGCAATAGGGGTCCACCTTAAAAAGCATACACAGAGAAGTCCAAATTAAATATGATTTAATGACTCGTAAACTTAAGTACACATTGATGACCTAAGACACGAAATGAGTGGTTTTTGTGAGAAAACGAACAGTATTTATATAGTTTTTACCTCTTGTAAACACAGCCACGTCCAAGTGATCTGAGAGGTCGCGAGTGCTTCGTTCTTTTCCGGAAAGCACCGGAAGTGAAACCTTGCGCGTGTACGTCACTCATTGTTTACACAGAAGAGAGACTGTAGGTAAGACGGCTAATTAAAAGGGTACTAATTTGCGCTTATCCGGGATGTTTAATCCGTCGTAAATGAAAACATTTACAAAAAAATAAAAAAATAAAACAATTGTATGAGTGACGTACACGGGCAAGGTTTCACTTCCGGTGCTTTCCGGAAAAGACCGAAGCGCTCGCGATCTCAGATCACTTGGACGTGGCTGTGTTTACAAGTCAGTTTTTATACTTATACCCATTTTTTAAAATGCTGTATTCTTTACTTATTTTATACTACTGTATATATATATATATATACCATATATATATATATATATATATACCGGTATAATTAGTATAATTAATATTTCATCATGGCATTTTAATTAACTATATTCAGTTGTACTAAAAATCCTCTTTAGTCTGTTGAAAAATTGAATGATTTTATGAGCACATGGTGAATAAAGGTGGCGTTTTTTTACCCTTCGGTGATGTTATTACTTCTTTAATAGAAATGATTTATACAAGGACCTACACGTTCCTAGTTATATTAAACAAATTTGCCAACATACAGAACAATCATTTTGTTCTTTTTCCCCCTTTCCATCTTTTTTTTCCCATCCCTTTCAATTTACCAACTTGCGTAGATGAATAAATTTGTAGATGGAACTTGGGTTTGAATAATAGATGAGCTGAAGTGGTTTATATGAATCAGAGGTTGAGATCCCTTGATGAGAAGAACATTTCTGTAGCGAACGTTAATGGATTTTTACCGTGCATACATATTTCACCCACTTACCCACAAAAAGAAATTTATTTCATTCTAAAAGGGAGTCATGGCAACACTGCTGTCTGTTAATTTCACTGATATTCAAAATTTATCAAGCATACATTTAATTATACATCCCATCATGCCAGACTTCCATAAGCTTCGCTTTGGCCACACTAGGCAAGCATCAAATTTATCTGAAGTTTATTATAAAAAATGTCATATAGTGATATTCATATAACTAAGATGAGCTTGTCTGGATATGAGATGAGTAATGCATGTATTATACAGTGAGCATGTACTCTCTGGTGAAACAGTGATACAATGGTTCATTAACCAGTACAATGTGAAATAACTAAGATGAAAGCTTATTAAGAAATTTAATCGAATTAATTACATGATATACACATCACAATATTCCAATTAGGGCAGTCTGATTAATCGTAATAGTTTTTTTTCCATTTCGATTTTGGCTTCCAATGATTATGAAAACAAGATAATCGAGGTAAAACGATTATTATGTCGCTGCCACATTCCGTCCAGCGCACCTTCCTTTTAGTAATTTTGTTTCTTTGTTCTTTTTGTATTGCTGACTGTTTACTTGACTTTTGTAACTGTTTTAAGGACTTTTACTTACATTAACTAACCTATTATTAGTTATTGCTGAGGTATTGATAATTGTGAAATTTCACAGACATTTAAAATGACTCATATCTTGAAGATTTTGATCATATCACCCGCCAATAACTGTGTTAAATAATCGTGATTTCAATATTGAGCAAAATAATCACGATTAAGATTTTTCCATAACCAAGCAGCCAAATAAAAAAAATAAAATACAAAATAAAAGTGGCCTGGTTGAGTTGCGTTAGTGTGCTAAGGGGCGTGATGTTTCCGAAAAATGCTTGAAGCAATTGACCAATCACAAGACAAGGGGGCTTCATTGAGACCAGAACTATATATTCTCAAAACCTCCACAACTATCATTATATCAAACTCAAGGGAGTTGTACTTTACCTTTTTATCCAACTTTTGGCTTTCTGCTCTCTTTTGGTCTCTTTTACTCTTTATTATTATACTGTCTTGCTTAAGGATAAACAGGCTTCTATTTCCTGAGTTTGATGACTCCTGCTCTTAAAGAGAGGAACCAGAAGGGTCGGCTTGGCGGACGTGTGCCTGTGTTTTTGAAATCATTATCGGTTGAAATATGGATCGCTTGAGGCTCACGAGACTTCACGTCGCATGCTCTTAGATGGAGGAAGACATGATGTTGCACCATTAATGCTGTTTTTTTCCACCTGGGACAACAGCAGCAGAACATGGCCTGCACCACAGGGACCTTCAGCGGTTTTGATCGCTTGCTGAGTGCTTTGATCAGCACGGTTTCCCTAGTGGTTATGTCCTCTTCCTCGCGGCAAAAGAACCTTGTGGCAGGCAACCAAAAAATATGAAGGATATTTCTCAAAAGCAATTCCATTATTTTAGAGTCACTAATTAGGGAAGAGTAGTTTCACACTGATGCCACTTCCTTTTAATTAAGGTAGCATAACAACATTACTCTGCAAGTCACTTGCCACAGTTTGATGTATGGAATGTGTTGGAAGCATACTTTGACATTTGCAACCTAATTTGCTTCTGTAATCATAGGGTTTTCCAGTGAAACGGGATATTCAAACAGAAAGAAATGTAGGGCAAGGCTTTTATTTCACATCGGAAATTGATCGGATGGTGAAAAGCAGGCATTAAATACCAATCAAATTTGCTAAAACAATGCAAGTGATGTCAATGAAAGTCATTTCACAGGAAGAGCAAGTATATATATATATATATATATATATATATATATATATATATATATATTCTTGCTATACTGTAAAAATGTAGTTATTTTAACTTATGTAGACAGAACTACATTTTGATTGATTGTCCAGAAAACAAGGACATTTTAGTTTATATGTCCTTAACTAGGCTGAAAGTTGAATGAACAAGTATAATTGTCGTTTCAACTCAAAAATGCAGGTTGAAACAACTCCTTAACTTAATTAACAACACTAGTTAATATTCTTTTAATGTGGTATTACAGTATATTTTTTTTTACAGAGACAGAGTTACAGGGCCATTACAAATGTAAAGGTTATTTTAAAACAATCAGTAGAGATTAATTAAATTAAACCAAAATTGTATTTTACCAATGATTTAAAAACTGATTCAACCTTTATGAACTGAGTATTACATATCAACTCTTCAGTATCCAGTCACAACTCTTTATATAGTTGACTGTTTTCATTTACAAAACTCCACTGAATTGAAGATGTTCATCATTGTTCGTATGAAGGTCACATATTTGCTTCTCATAAAAATGTACAAATCTGTCTTTTATCCCTATGATTGTCAGAGCTTTTTCCCAAGCTGCATAGAGGTGGATCTCAAAGGGACTAAATAATAGACCACCGCTATACACCTTTCCTTTGTGTCGAAACTGATTGTTGTTTGTCGAAAGCGTTTGGGAAGAATCCATTAAAGAAATGGCAGTTCAAGAAAAACACACTATTGTCATAGGGGATACAAACTCTATAAAAAGTTCTGCGAGAGTACACTCTGTGGCTTTTAAGATAGTGCTTTCAAGATATAGGTGAAATATAGCAGTTTGAAAACATTTCATTGCTGTGATATTCACACTTTGTTCTTGCAAAATGAGACAAATATGGATGCAAACAGATCGTCTTTACTTCGTAGGTTGCAGGTTCAAAGAGACGCTGAGATGATAAAATTGGAAAGGAGATGTTGTTGCTTTTTGTATTACATGGAAACTGATAGTCCCAAATTTCTCTGCACGCAGGTGGCCAAAGACACAATACACAGAACATTTTGTCATGCCTCTCAACTGTCATCAAAAACAAACACAAACATTGTCCCAGCAGGTTATTACCTTCTAACTTCAAACGGAAAATCGGCGGGGAATGTTTTTCCGTGAAGTCGGGGGGAGGCAGCAGTGCCCTAATCTAACTGCACTGCTCTGCTTTTCTAACAAAGCTTTTAAGAACAAACAACTTCACTGGCGGTCTCATACCTGGAGGCTTGCCTTCGGGGACTTGCTAAACACAGCTCAAGGTCTCGCCTCACCTCGGCATCCTAACAGTCTAATAATCTTATCGTCTCTTTCTTCTGTGGCTTTATGTGTACATCGCCAACACAATAGCTCTGTTTCTATCTTAGTGATCTCAGCGTCTGCGCCACGGGGGGTCCCAGGGGCCCGGCCACCTCTGCCAATGTGCCATCTCACCTTTGGGTGAATTCAATTCAATTGTAAATTATTAGGTAAGCTGTCATGAATGATCGATTTTGACAATTAAAACAAAAATCAGGCTTGTGTGTTCATGACATCAATTACTGCTTTATTTGTTCAGAAACGAGGTAACTTAAAATGTTATATGTATTGTACTTTGCATATTTTTTGGATAGTACAGCAAAACTACAGCACTTCCAGTAGGCTATTTTATTGAGCTGTCAACACTGGAAACTCTGATGACATGCAATCAGTTGACGAACACCCCATTCATATATAAATCTACATGGAAATTATCAGATTAAAATGTATATAGATTTTTTTATTTATTTAAAAGTTTCATGCTTGTGTTTTTTCATCTCAAGTTGTATCATGATGTGATAAAGCGATGATATCTAAGTGTTTTAAGTTGTTTAGTAAGAGGTTGAGAGGTGGGATTTATAACCTGAACCAATCATATTCAATCATAACTAGGGGTGTCACGATTCTCCAAATCCTCGATTCGATTACATTTTCGATTCTAAGGTCACGGTTCGATTCGATTCTCGATTTTTACATTTATTTTTTTTAAGCACAGTTTGCGATGCCATTTTTAGACTAGACTTTTATGGGTAACACTTTATTTGAAGGGGTGTGCATAAGACTGACATGACACTGTCATAAACATGACATAACACCTGTCATGAACATGAAGGAGTCTTTATGAATGTTTATGACTGTTGTCATTAAGTGTCATTCGGTAAATTATGACACTTTTAATGCAAAGTTGACATTGTTTAAAATGTCTTTGTTATGACAACTTGACATTAACAAAGACAAAAATGTCTTTGTTATGACAACTTGACATTACCCAAGACAAAAATGTCTTGATTATGACAACTTGACATTAACAAAGACAGAAATGTCTTTGTTATGACAACTTGATATTAACCAAGAAATCATAACCTGTCAACCTGTCACAAATATGTCATAACAGGTCTAATTATCAAACTTCAAGCATTTTGCAGTGTAATAACCCTTAATGACATCTTTATAACTAGTACAATGTGTTCCACTTTACTTGAGGACAGGTAATATTCATGACACAGTTATAATGGTGTCATGACGGCCAAAGTTGTGACAGGTTGACAGGTTATGATTTCTCGGTTAATGTCAAGTTGTCATAACAGAGACATTTCTGTCTTTGTTAATGTCAAGTTGTCATAATCAAGACATTTTTGTCTTGGGTAATGTCAAGTTGTCATAACAAAGACATTTTAAACAATGTCAACTTTGCATTGAAAGTGTCATAATTTACCGAATGACACTTAATGACAACAGTCATAAACATTCATAAAGACTCCTTCATGTTTATGACAGGTGTTATGTCATATTTATGACAGTGTCATGTCAGTCTTATGCACACCCCTTCAAATAAAGTGTTACCCTTTTATGTAATATAATATATGACCTTTGTTCACAATGTACCACACTACATTGTCAAATTTAAAACATTTATTAACAAAATAATGTTACAATAACTTATATCTTCAGTCAATTAGAAACTTAAGCAAAATAACCTGCCATGTAGTTTCTCTTTTGTAACTGCAGTCTTATTCACAGAAGATGACATTCAAGTTCACAACAAAACAAACAAGGTTTAACAGATACATGTATGTTTTCCTTGCTTTACCTCGGTCTTAAAGTACAAACATGACTGTGAAAAATATTAGTATTTAATGTAGAATTTAATTAAATGCATTTATGATGAAATTACAACATTTTCGTGTCATGTTCATTTTGACCACGAACTGTGCGCTGTCGCTTTAACTCGGTGCGTGCAGCAAAAATAGACTAGGTGCGGAAATGAACGACACTTGTCTCTTTCGTGGAGGTGGAGAATCAAGTTATTTGTGACATGCTAGATTTATTGTATACAGATTTATACTGTTCTGAGTCTGCTGTTTTTGTCAATTTAAAGTTTTAATTTAAAAAGTGGAAGAATGGTACACGCACTGACGCACATACAGTAGCAGAGCTTGCAAAGTGTGGCTTTTTTTAAGCGTGAACTTTGAACGCGAATGTGAACGTTGTCAACATAACTCACTGGAAATCAGAAATACTCCCACTGTCCCACACCGGCGACTTTAGTGAAAGAGGAGGTCAGAAGTCCTGTCGATGGGTCTCCTGCATCTGCAGCCATGCTATCTTTTGACTGGCTGTAACTGAGGTAGAGGACTCGCAGCACTTCAACGCTGTTTTTTTCCGCTTTGCAAACCGACTGGACGTGACATGGGGGCGTGGCAGTATCGACGATTCCATTTTTGAATTCGATTATCGAGATTGTGACTTAATTTCGATCGATTTCGATTTAAAATCGAAATCGTGACACCCCTAATCATAACCAATCATAGTGCGATGGAGGCGTTGCCTCCTATCACGTGACGTTTCCTGTTCATTCAAAACTCTGTAACTTTACCTGCTGGTGTCGCAGTTGGACAGCATTCATTTAGAAAAATGTGTGACATATCTTTTAAGTTAATATTTGCGGTATTTTATTTTTGTACTGTGGAAGTGTCAACAAGCTTGGCCCCCATAATTTGGAATCAAATCACACCAAATAATTTTCTGAAACTGAACTCAATGTGTGTGAAGTATATTATTGTGCCATAACCCCTTCAAATTCACAAAGAAGTAGTTACTCTGACCAACGCAAAGAAGCGAAACCACATGAAGAGGCTGCAGCGCGCGAGTATGGCCGTTCATGAATGATCTGCGTTCGCTCAAATAGTAAAACATGAATATAATTGTTGCTACGCACTTGATTATAAATAAGCTCTCTTTATACAAGTTGTGTTATGTGTAACTTTATCCTTAAGCATCAGTGATATGTCAGATCATTGACTTTATTTAATGACTTGGAATTTCGTCCAGCAAAACGAAATAATATTTACCGGTAAGTCATTTCATTCATTTGACCGGAGTTAAAATTTAATTTTTAAATAACTAATTTATGCAAACTTGTCCACATACGCAATCTTTGATTATATCCCAAGTTAGGAAGTCATTATAATGCAGCCAGAGATAAATTATGACCAGCGCAATGAACTTAACCGTTCGTGAGTGACCCATCACACAGACACAGAGATACCTGGGAAAATATATAGGTAAACTATTTAATTTTTTTTATTTCACAGTCATGTTCACATATAGTGAGAAATTATAATAATCTATCCAATTGTCCACTGTTGCTTTTACAGTAGGCTATTAAACAACTTGAAACAATCAAGACTATGCAAACTAGCAAAGAGTCCGCTATCAGAGAACAGATGTAGGCTGGAAAATAACATGTATAATAAATGGTTTAGTTTTGCATATATAAATTGAGCATGCATGATAATATTACAGATAAATTAATTTTCCTAAATTAATTTGTGTTAGGCCCATCTGTAAGATTGTACAGCAGAATTTCTGTTTTGTTTTTTTGTTACGTTTCAAGTATACAGATGCAGAAAAGTGCCTAGAAATTAAAAGTGTGTTATGTCATCACTGCTCATTATCACACTGCAATATTACTTGTCAAATAAATAAATGAGCTTGAAATGTTTAGTTCACGTGTAGAGATTGCAGAATGATACATGTAAAAATGACTTCCAATAATCCTGAAAATAGATTAAAGTGTTAGTTCACCCTTTTGTTCCAAACCTTTATGAGTTTCTTTCATCTGTTGAACATAAAATAAGATATTTTGGAAGAATGTTGGTAACCAAACTGTTTCGGTGCCCTTTGACTTCAAGTGAATGGATAAAAAAAAGAAACGAAAAAAAAGAGACTTTCCAGAGAATATCCTCTTTTATGTTGTTATGTTAAGAAGAAAGTCATATTTGGAACGATCGACATGAGGGTGAGTAAATTATATTTTAAGCAGGTCTGATATCCACTAGCTACCAATTGAAGATATAGTACAAAGCATTTTACAGTATATTTAATCAATTTAGTTTTAGTGTGTACATATTAACATATAAGGATCATACTCCCCGGCAGCTCCAGGCACGACGCAAGTGTTTTTTGCTAGTTTCAGCCTGGCACAGTTATCATTTTCACATTCTGTGCCACTGTCCTGTGTTGTTTAAAAATCAAATGTATTTTCGCCCATTTGTGCGACCATGAGCTGCTGGTCTGAAAACGAGGTGTGTTCAGGTGCACTGTTGGCACGTTGCTATTTTGAGGCAACTGAAATAGACTCGCCATTGACGAACAAAAACACTGTCTAAAGTCAATGGTGCAATTTTTTAGGTGCGTTAGTATTATGAGCCTATAGGCGGGTGCACAACGCCCTACACTTTGATTATTACACACAGAGCAGCACACAAACATTTTTAAATATGAAAAATGATTACAATGTAAAAGATTATTATTGTGTACATAAAGATATGGTGGAATCCGGCTTTCCTCTCTAGACAAGCGTTCAGTTTTTCCGCTTGCAAATTCCACATTGTAAATAGTGAATCTGCCATGGCGCGAACACAACTGGCATTTAAAGGGAATAGGAGATGAGACTCTGTTTGGTTTATTGCACGTTACGCCCAAAACACACCCATTGCTGATTAATGGCGCTTTTCCACTACACAGTACCAGCTCGACTCGGCTCGACTCGCCTCGACTCGGCTCGCCTTTGTTTGGTTTTCCACTGTGTAAAAGTTGTACCTGTACCAGCTTTCGGGTACTTTTTTCGTACCACCTCTGGTGAGGTTCTAAGCGAGCTGAGGCGAGCTGATGCGATACTAAAATGTGACGTGAAACAATGCAGACTACTGATTGGTCAGAGAGAATCGTCACTGCGTCATCATTGCACGCGCCAGACGGAGTATCCTGAATAACCCCGTCATTTTTAAATAGTTTGGCCAGAGATTGCGTGATATACCCATTACTACTATTAAAACAGCATACTCTCGATTTCCTCCATTGTCCTGTGTGTGTGTATGGGTAGCGGGTGTGTGTCGCGTAGAAGATTGTCACGGCAGTTCCCTGTGGCGTCGCTATGACGACCTGGTACTATTGCGGAGGTACTATCTGTAATGGAAAACGGAGCGAAAAGCGAGCCGAGCCGAGTCGAGCTGAGGCGAGCCGAGTAGAGTTGAGCTGGTACTGGTAATGGAAAAGCGCCATAAGAGAATAGGGGCAACCATTTTAGACCATGCGCCGGGAGCGCCGACCATTTTCCCCATCGTTAAACTAGCAAAACTGGATTCGGACACGTCCTAACTGCACTTGAGCCGTGCGCTTTAGACCATGCCCATATGCTATACAATACCCATAATATTGCATTTGTGAAAAAGGGTTATTGACGTAGCTATAAATGCTGAGAAGATGGCTTTCTCAATTTTTGAACAAAGCTAATATATGCAGGATAACCCAACAAAAGTAACAAAGACTGACAGTAATGTGTTTGTTTCTCTGGTTTGCTGTCCATTACGTGTCTGTGCAGCTCTGATGTTTGGAACATTCTAAAATGTTCTGACTGACCCTTTCTGTGAGCCGTGGAGAAAGGGCATCTCAAAGCATTCGTATTAGAGATGTGACAGTCGAGTCTTAATGCTTTGACATCCCTCTGTCTCAATGATCCCTTCTTGTTCGTCCCCTTTTAACCCTGTGATCCATAAACGCTGCCAAGCTCCTCTTGTGGTGAGTGCTGCTATTCAGAGGAGAGAGAGTGAGAGTGCTCTGATTTCATCTCATGGCTACACTCCTTGGAAGCATTTACCGCATTTTATCGATTAAGGCGCATGTCAAGCCCCCCAAACCCCCCCACCCCCATCTCCCTTCTTGTTTAATCATATCAGATTTTTAAGATGGTTCTAGATTGATGGTATTGATTGAGTCAGACACAACTGTCAATTCCTGTCAGTGGGCTTGTTTTTTGAGGCAGTATGTTTTTTTTTTTTTTTTTATGGAGAGATTGTTGAGAATTTAAATGAACATGGTAAAATCAATGTGTTTTTGAAAGCTCAAGTGCTAAAGAATTGGTGAATCTTTAATCTGATCTCATGTCATTTCTCAGTTTACACCAGTCGAACATTGTGCTTGTTACTTTTGACCTTAAAGGGATGGTTCACCCTAAAATAAAAAATTAAATCATCCTTATATAATTCACCAAATAAAAAAACAAGCCCTCAAGTACAATATGAATGTAGACATTACCTTTGGATAAATTCCAGAGTGCAAGAACGTAGCGCAAGATTCGGTGAGAATTGACAAAGTCTAAAACAAGAAGTTTTAAAATCGAATGTCAGTGTGAGCTACGTCCTATATCATACGCCGGGTCAGAGGTCACCCTTCCGCCAGATGTCGATGGTCTCATGAACGCATATACGGCCGTTGCCGGAAGCCATATTTTTTTTCTTTATATTGTTAAGAAGGACTCAAAAATAGCTATATATTTATAAAATGTGCCTATACAAATAGTTTTATAAATTATAAAGAATTTGTAAAGATTTTTGTGATCCTAAAGCTGTGCATACTTAAAGTTTCAAATGCTGTCAATATGTCTGCATTGCACATTTCATATAGCCTATATCCTATAACTGTACAACAACATCATCCAAGATGACTTTCCTTTCGTTTTTCAGAATCCATTCAATTAACAGCCATTTTACTTTTTTGTGTTTGTTGGAAATATGTCACGTTTTATGAAAGTAAAATGTAAATGTAAGTTAAAAAAAATGTATGTAGACATTAATGGACACTTTTGAAGTATGCTTTGTGAATTACATCCCACTACCCATTACCGATCTACCGGATGTCTTTGATAAAGTGGATAAAAGCCTCAGATGTGCGTCAAGACCAGTCTTATTGTGCTGACATGTCTGTTGATAAGAAGCGAACATTATTTCACATGACTCTCACAACTCTCATGACTTGCTGCCCTGTTTCCTTTCAGAGAAGGAACTCTTTTATGGGATTATTAAAGCCCTTACATCCGTACTTTGTATCCTGGAAGCTTACGGTGATCCTTAGGAGAAAGGTTTTGTAAAGGAAAGGTTGTATTCACAATCCCAGCAGGTCTCAGGGCTTTAACTCAGCGCCCGCATCCCTCCTCGTTTCAGACATGTAGTGTGAGGCCTTGGATTGGTTTGAATCTCTTCAGGGCTTCTGCTGCTGATCGCTCACGAAAGCTTATGAGGCCCTAATCCTACCTGACAGTTTAATGATAATTGCACGGGAAAAGTTCACCCAAGACACTCACTATCAAATGAACGAAGTGCCCATCATCGTACAGAACTAGAGGCAAACTCTTCATTTAGAGCGTGAGAAATAACCTTCACATTGAAAGAAAAAAAAAAAATCATTTTCTTAAACAGTGTTTGTGTCTGGTTTTCCAATAAAAGCAATACATAGCAGCCTTGATGTGAAATTAATTTACTACAGAAGCAAACATTTATTGGATGAGAGTTGTTTTCAGAGAATATATTGTGAATTAGTTGTATTATTTTGGTCACATTTTACAATAAGGTTCATTAGTTAAACTTAGTTAACTACCTTACTTCAGCATTTATTAATCTTAGTTAATATTAATTTCAACATTTACAAATACGTTATTAAAATCAAATGTTGTATTTGTTAACATTAGTTAATTCATTGTGAACTAAACATGCACAGCTGTATTTTTATTAACTAACACTAACAACGATTATTGTATTTATCTTATTGTAAAGTGTTACCATTTTTGTACTGATTTTTTTTTTTAACCAAATTCATACACAGTTTTTTTAGCATAAACCTCACAAAATTGTGTAAGATTTATGTGTAGTTAACATTAAACACTTTTGGGAACTTGACATGTCATGCAGTGTGACATGCTGACGGAATGAAATCTTAAAAGATATTGTGATTTAAAATTAATTTTAAACACACCCCTCTTCATCTAAATTTTGACCTAAAAAATGTAATATTTATGACAAAAAAATTGACAAAGTCAATAGTCATACAAAATAATTGTATTTAAAAACGAGCGATTTATACCCTTTTTAATGTCATATTTTGTAATATTTCAGCTTTTTTAATTTTGTAATATGGATTATTTTCTCATTCAATCTTTTGAGGAGGCACTGCCTCCCTTGCCTCCTCTGAGAAAACGCCCCTTATATATATATATATATATATATATATAAACTTGTTCTGTCAGTGACAAGGCCATGTGATTAGACCACATGCCACAATATACAGTATTTAGCCATGGTGCTATTGTGGGCCACGTGGGTTTGAATTCAGCTTGCGACACAGCCTTTCTCATTTCCCCCTATACTATGTCCTGTCAGTCACAATCCTTATAAATAAAAGTAGTAAAAAGGCCAAAACTACAAGTGCATTGAGGCAGGACTTCCAGTAAAATCTAAGAGGATAGGTTTACAGCGAAAACATCCAGGATGTGTAACTTGATGAAAGGCTCCTGAGCTGGACGCTTCACTGGAACGCCAGCTGTAAATCTGATCCGTATTTAAAAAGCTCATGTCAGTTTTATGGAGCAAATATGAAGTCATGCACACATAATTTCAACCATTGGCCGTCTGTTTATTTATCCTTCAGGTGTGCGTTTGGGTGAGTGATATCCTTTGCGATATATCACGGCGTGGAAACATCTCTCTTGAATATTTCATCACAAGGCCCTCATTTTAGGCACCGTTATTGCGGGCTAGCCTTGATTGTTTTAGAAAGACAATAAATCACATCCTAATTGTCGGCTTGTTTTCCACCTTGCATGGAAAATGTTGTGAGTATATGCTCTTTCCAAACACAAATGCAATCATAAGACAAATGCCACCTTGATGGATCATTCATTGTACAAAGCATTTATTTATTTCATTTTTTTTTAAGTGCTGGCAGAGGGAAATGAGAGCAGTCAGTCAAGAGAGCTGTTCTCTTGGAGAAATGAAAGGACATGGATCTGTGCCCTTGCGCAAAGACGCGAGCGTCCTCTTTTGAATCTTTCAAATGGAAAGCAGATGCTTTTAAATGCCTTACAAACGACTGAATCTGTCAAAATGAGATGCATGATTTTCCCTCGGCCTCGCCGTTCCTTCTGTACATCTCCAGATGATGTATGATCCAGGCTGGATGTTAAAATGTTTTCGACGTTTTGTTCCTGCCACACAGCCGGGATGCTGAAACGCGGCTTTGTTCCTCTGAAAGGAGCGTGATGGGTTGCAGAGATCTGTTTTCTGCACGTCTTCCATATTGTCTTGGTGCGACTGTCGGTATATCAGCGCTAACTGGCCCACTGATGCCAGTCTTCATCACACCAGCGCCCGCTGTTTCTCTGCCACTCAGTGTGCTGATGGGAATTCAGGTTTAGAGCCCACTGTGAAGTTTAAACTGAAGATGGGGTGTTGACAGAAACAAGCAAAAAAAGCACACTAAACATCACCGGCAAAAACAGCCTCATACACTCTTCTGTATTTGTTTAAGCTTTGACACATCATTAGCATTATTAACATTACGTCTAGCTTACTTTAGATGAGAACTTTAAAACTACATTTTAACAAAGTTATATTATAAGCAATGACTTCAAGTCCCTGATGATCAATTTTAACCACATTTCGGCAAATTGTAAAGCAGAGTAGATTCAAAGACACAGTATGTAAGATTCGCCACTAGAGGACGCTTATTCAAAACACCTCCACAGACGAATGGAAAGAAATCCGACAAACTCGGGCAGAAATTGTGTTCATGTATTAAAGTTTTATTAGTGTTACTATAGCAGCGTTTCCACCGAAAATACCTGGAACAATTTGTCCCTATGAAGCAGGACAGGGCCGAGAGCCCGAGACATTTTATGTCGCTGTTTTCTTAGGCTTATGCCGCAGTCAGCCGCTGCCGCTCTTTTCGTTTAGTTGTTTATGCATATTGTACGATTGAAGTTACATTTAAAATGCAAATGCTGAATTACTACTCATACAGGTCACTTTATTTGATGAAATCAAATTGTTTTTATCTTTAATTTATTACATTTTTGTTGTATTATATTATTTCTGCTTCAATTGAATGTACATAATTGTATGTACATATAACAACTCTTGGGGCTCTATCTTGCACCCAGCGCAATTGACTTTGTACACTGACGCAAGTATCATTCCTATTTTGCACCCGCGCAAAGCGGGCTTTTCCCTCCACAGACGCGCGTCGGTAAACTAGGAAATGAACTTGAGCTCCCTGGGCGGGTCGGCGCAAAAATGAGGCGTGTTTCGGCGCAAACATTCGTTAGTGCTAATTTGCAGTTCCAGAAAACAATTCCGCCACTGACCAAAAAAAAACCTGGTCTAAAGTCAGTGGCGCCTTGCACGTTGTTCATAATGCTATTTTAAGTGTGCATGCTTGGCCATAATGTAGCGGGTGCACAACGCGCACACACTTTGATTCTCTCATCAACACAGATGCAGCAGTTTTTATTTTTGCAAATCATACATTATAACAAGGAAATATATTACCACACGAGGGAAATCATTGTGGTGTCCATGAAGATGTGAAAAAAATAGGCATAAATCTAGCTTACACATTTACCAGTGTATATTGGTAATTTTTCAGGCAAATTGACGGATCAGACCTGTTTGCCCAATAGTGGCAAGACACATATGTATATAAGGACATCTGACAAATTAGTTTGTCCGTCAAGAACTAGGGAAAAAAAATCTGAAGACTGTGAAATCACATTTACCATAATGTAAGTACATTAAAAAAACTTACTCTTTAACTTACCAGTTAAGTTGAGCTTTCTCATATTTTTTTTTTATTGATTTGGGTGGGTTTGTCTCATATCCCCAATGTCAATTCTCTTTCTTTTACGGCCCTGACGAGAACATCGATCTCCTCGGCTGTGAACCGATTCTGAAGCGCGCCTAGTGCGCACGCCATAATAATAACAATCCGCCATGCAACATGCGCACCTTTTCTTAAAGGGTATGTTGGATGACGCTCTGATTGGTTTATTTCACGTTACGCCCAAACCACACCTATGAATAATGAAGCTACTTCAGACCAACCCCTTTTAGATTTACGCCAGGCGCAAGAGGCATTTATCCTGCCGGGAAAATAGCAACAGCGTCGGGATCCACAAAGTTACTTGCGCTTTGCGCTTTGACACTTGCGTTTCAGATCATTAAAATAGGGCCC
Organism: Chrosomus eos; assembly: GCA_036326025.1. NCBI lineage: Eukaryota > Metazoa > Chordata > Actinopteri > Cypriniformes > Leuciscidae > Chrosomus > Chrosomus eos. The sequence goes on from CM070839.1 coordinate 29,927,501, forward strand.
TTGGAGTGTTTAGCATGGTTATGGATATGATTACAATGTTAATATGTTTGAGCAAGTAAGACATGCTGCTGCTGCTGCTGTACAATAGCATACATGAATTACCCGTAGAAGATCTATGCAGGTGGAGCTGGGGAAGGAGGACGGTTTCTGAAAACGCACTGCAAACTGCAATTCAGATGCTAATCAAGTATTTGAAAGCTGAGCTGCCAGTTCATTGGCTACTGATACAGCAGGAACCAATCAGCTGTGCCTTATAGAGAATGGTGTGATTTCAGCCTGTGCCATCTAGAGTTTCATGACAGAACTTTGTATTTAGATGCCAAGCCAACATTTCTAATTTTCAGTTTTTTTATATCTAATATTTATATTTTTATATATTTCAGTTACCTAGTTACAATAGTTTTAGTATTAGTTAGCAATAACAACACTTTATTCAGTTTATACAAGGCACAAATGCTATAAGAAACCTGAAATATTAAACCATGCAAACAAATTGTTTTTTATAAAGTATATAATGCTTAAAGTATCATGAGTTCATAGATATTTAAGTATGAGCATATAAAAAATATATCAATCAGTTGAATGACATTTCTAACTAACTAAGGTTAACTTCTGATCTGTAAATTGTGTCATTTCTTTATTGAAGTGGGGAAATTAGTTACAATTATTGTTATTCATTAAATATGGCTATGCATTTAAAAATGGCTTATGGTAGATGTAGTAAAATGACAAACCTAATGAAACTGAGATTAGTTTACTTAAAAAAATAATGGTGTAAAAATATCGTATGTTTGTGCTGTTACCATGAAGTCAGTAATACAACAGATATTTTTACAATAGAGATACTTTGATTTTCAAGTTCAGGGAAACAATGTATATTGTAAATCACAAAATATACAATATAAAACATAACAGTATAAATAATATATACACGTTAAAGGGAATCGGTTTTCATAATGATAATCTTGGGTAACATTTTGTTTCATATTTCTCAAACACATACTGCTCAAATTTGGTAACTTTGCAGTTACATGTCAACGGCTGTCTAACTTAATATCGGCTAACACTCTATTTTGATGCTCCTCCAACAGACATTCAATACTGACTTACTTTGCAAGTACATCTCGACTTATTCTGTCTACTAACCCTGACCTCAGGGCCGTTGCAAAAGGGGCGAAAGGTGGTGACGAAATTGCATTATATTTTAAAATATATTCAAATAGAAAAGTTATTTAAATTGTAATAATACGCCCTACTGTGTTTTTAATCAAAAATGCATTTTGGTTAACATGAGAGATTTCTTGGTAACACTATTTTTTACAGTGTCCTTGTTATTTGATATCTGCTTCAAATTGACTATCTGTTACCAATGTTACCAATTGCACTGAAGCGGCGCGTTTCATTATTGTCATTATTATATATTAATTTCCCTGTCATGTCTGGCCATTCATTTGGGATCCAGCTGGTGTCATGAACATTTTTGTTTCGCTAACCAGATTGTAAGAATCCTAAGTGGATACTGCTAACTATTCTCTTCAGCCTTCAGTACTGTTGAGATTAGTCATTTTCTGTCATCACATTGATAACCTTTCCTAATTATTGCTTTCCCGTCATCCTGCGTGTCACAGGAAAACGGGTTGTGTTCATATTAAACTCTCCCTGGGGTTGGTGGCGTCCATTTGAAGGTGTCACATGTGAAGTCTTTCTCCCATGATACACTCCCGTTCCTGCCTATTTGCCTTGCTAATCAAGTGTGAAGGATGATCCTGCAGGCCGCAGAGAGACCGTCTGTCACAGCGTAATAGGACAGAGACACGTGAATGAACCTGTGTGTGAATACTGCCATTAACCTGAAGGTGCAGCAAGGTGTGTAGAGCGATGATGAGCAAGTTCATGGATCAGAGCCTCAAAAAATCCACCTTGAATTTTCGGATGGTGTATTTTCAGGAAAGGGGTGATATCTAGCCCGCGGCATTAACTCTCTGACGTCTGAACGCTAGTGAGCTTTTGTCACCTTTCCTAATAATCCTGATATATGCAGATGTGTCCCATGTGTGCTCTCACAAATTATAATGTTTTATTAGATAGTAAAAGTTTTCTGTCACCTTGCACGCCTCTGTTCCCTTGCAAAGTGGCGTATTGGGAGATCATTTATGACAGAGAATGATGGTTCCTTTTGGATTAGCTATCAGAACGTGAAGGAATTTGTTTTGCGGATTAAGACAATTTGCTTATAGTTCCAAAAGCCAGAATTTTGACTATTAACATAAAGCCTGGTGCATGTTGTAGCTTAAAAATCTTTGATGTTGTGTAGCAATATCATTTAGTGTGCTAAAATGCTATTGGCTAATATGCAATGATATCAAGTTTCCAATTTCTAGATTCAGGTCAGTAAACCTAAAATTTTTTGCAAATTTAGTGACTATGCTGATTTTTAAAAGAGAGAAACATCTTAAAGGAGCATTTCACCCATTTCAACATGAATCTTTATTGAAAGTGGATCATATATGTAGTCGAAATGTAAAATAATTTTTGAATTTGTTGCCCTCTTGACCGAGAAAAGACAGAAAATAACCGAAGGGTGCATTTGTATGAAAGACTACAACACCCACAATGCACCACATTGCACAGCTCCGCAAGCCACACCCACTAATCCGGAACTGCGCGCACATCAAAGAAATCATTCTTTCGTCAACAAGGCTAACGTTAGCTGCCACCAGAGTTTGAAATTCATTTCACGCAAAATTTCTAGTAAGTGATAATGAAAGTAAAGAGACACACCGACCGGTCTCGTATCTCTCACAGAGGAGCGGAAGCATAAACGGCAGATCGAGAGAGGAACAGGCCTGATTTTATGTTGTGTGTGGACTTCAGTCTTCAATGAGGGGCTGTTGGCTTATACTTTCGTTGTGTATTTGTTCATTTTACTATTAAAATGTTTAAATGTTCGCCGATTCCAGCCTCCTTCTTCCCACAACAACAAACCCCGTTAACGTTAAGTTACATTGGCAAATTCATTAGTGAATTACTCCTCGTTTGTATTTCTTTCTGAATATGGTGTATTACTGCATGATACCTGGATGTTCAGTCAGGCGAAACTATGGTGGTTCACATCACAACACAAACGTCCCTTCGTTGAAATTCTCTGCAGCAGACGGACTCTATCTGTGTCCGTAGCGCACAGCGAGAGCACAGGCACAGCAGTCCGCCTCAGCTCGAGCCAGTCCGGGCTCCTCGACCGGGACAGGCAGCCGCCTCCTGTTCCTCCATCAGCCTCAGCTGCTCTTCACTATATTGCGGCTCGTAAAGATAGCCACGAACATCGGATTCGAGCAGCAGACTTTCAAAATCCTCTTCTTCCATATCATGTATAGTTTCTTCAGTCATTGTCATACTTCCTATCTCCACAGCGCTCGTTAGCTTAGCTTCCAAAAACAAGATGGCGGATATTGATTTCGGTTTCTGCAAGTGAAGTCCCACCCACTGATCTGTAATAGGCCTGTAGGGTGAGTGGGTCCCACACCCTTGAATAATAATGAGATAATGTTTGTAGTCTATACACTTTTCAATGAAATTTATCTTCCGTCCTATCGTGACGCAAAATGACGATATTTACGTCACGATAGGACGGAAGTAAAACACTTAAATCCTTTTTTCTCCCATCTCATAAAAAAAACAAGCAAAATTCCACCATCATTATAATATATGACTGGGTTTCTAACAATACAAACCTTAATGCAAATGGGTGAAGTGACCCTTTAAACCAGTCTGTCTGCTAAAATAATATACTGAAATAATATAATATTTTGCACAGAAGGAAGTAAGTCATACATACATGTGTCGCACAGTATGATTTAAAATTTTTGTTTGAACGGGCCCTTTCTTCTGACACAGTAAAACAATTTCAACTCATATCAATATGTTAAGTAGCTGTATAATAAGCAGAATAATGTAAAGTCAGACAGACATTATTGTGAAATAATCTGATTTCTTTGTATATTTTGTGATAATGACCTGCTGACTTAACATTTGCCAAATTGTCTTTTTTTTTTTTTTAACCCCTCACCCCCAAAACACATACTCTCTCCAATACACAGGGAGTAGATCAACAATTTCCCACCAATTTCAGGAAAATGTCAAATTGTCAATATTTTAATCAAAACTGTGAAACTAATTCCACCCCCCAAGTTGAAATGCGATCTACTCTCCTGCCAGAACATAAACCGTCTCTCTCTTTTGCCTGGCATGCTGTTTAATTGCCCTGGTTCCTTTTTTATAGGTTTAATTGCTGTTTGTGTGCTTGTGTTTGCATCCGTGCAGAGGGTAAACGCAACTGTATGATGCGAACGGCACATAAAATATAATGACCACGTCAGGCTTTTGAATTAGTCAGAGTTTATATTAAAATGTTTCGATGATTGATGTCATAAAAGTTAGGATCTTGTGATTGCAGGCATTCGTACTGCAATTAAAAAGCCATTTGTCTGCAATGACTGTTTTTGCAATGAGGACAACAGTAAATGATGAGGGGTTCAATTGGCATATTGAAGAGCCGGTTTGGAAGGTTGATAAATTGCAGAGTGACATTCTGTTCTATCTCGCTTTTTTTTTTCTTTCTTGTCATCTTTGAAATGCTGAAAAAGATGTTTTGCTAAAAAAAGCCCTTTGCCAGCAGTTCTGTCACTCTGGCGGGCGGCTGGCATGTTTTGGCCGGTTTAGGCGGCCTGTAATAAGGCAGACAGGCTGGATTAGTAGCTGTGTGTGAGATCTCTTTGTTCTGACAGACTTGCAGTTAGGGTGTGAAGCGTATGAAGGCAGTTTGATTCATTTTCCCCCCGCTGAGTTCATCACAGGCTAAAAGACTGTCTGTATCGCTCAGTTCGTGTCCTGCTTTTTTGTGCATCCAAAATAGCCCTATTAAGCATCAACTTGAGCTGGAGGGAAAATAGAAAGCTACCTTTTCTTTATTCTCAGGGGAAAACACAAGCAAACTAAAATTTTACACACTTTACCGTCAATGAGAGAAAAATACCACATGCAAAGTCCAAGGCCGCACAGTCTCTCTGTTAATCGACGGGTCACACTGCTCTGAAATTACGAGGTGGAGACTTCATGTGTTTCATCTTGGTCACATTTAGCACTGTATTGACTTCCTGACCCACTCTTCACCACACATAACTGGATCCTCAGCTCACAGCCCTACTCTATCAGAGAGGTCACGTTCCCTGTGCTAAGCGCTAATTGTTGCATTAAATTTCACCCTGTTGCCTGCCATGGCTTCTGCCATTTTAATTTTCAGCTAACTGTATAGCTCCCAAATGTGATTCCAAGAGCTAATTGGGGATTTGCAATCCATTGACGCTTCTAATGGCATCTCCGTTTTTCTACCTTATTTATTTACATGCCTTCCTCTTTATGTGGTTATTGTCCAATCACATTACCCAGCTGCTCAGTTTGCCCTCCACACGTCTACCGGGGTTAGCAGAGCTGCAGTTCTTTTGTAGATCTGTCAATGTTTCAGTAGAATAATAAGGTTCAAGGGCAGATGTTTGAAAAGAGGCATCAGAAAAGGACTGTAAATGTGCAAAGAGAAAGAGATGAAAGCAATTTTTGTCCTCATCCCCATCCCCAGTGACACGTGCGTGAAAGTCCATGTTGTGAAGAAAGTCACCAGTTAATACAGTATCTGATAACATTCCAGCAAGCATGGACATGAAAGCCAAAAAGTATCTCATGTGCCTCTTGCGGAGACTCCTGGGATGAATTCAGTACTGATGTGCCCATACTGCTATGAGTGGCCTAATGTACTCATAGCCCTTCAAACAGCAAGAGACGGTATGATCTATTTCTGTCTGGCTGTAAGAATGAATTTAAATTGTAAGATTAAAATTGTTTTTAGATATACTCTTTTTATGGTTATATAACAGACACCACACTGATATATGAATGTATGGGGAAAAAAGTCAATTTACTGCAGTATCCATATCAGCATGTTTACATTTTTTTTCTTTTAAATTTGAACATGAATTTCAATGGCTCTTTGAGAGAGAGAGAGAGAGAGGAGAGAGAGAGAGAGAGAGAGAGAGAGAGAGAGAGAGAGAGAGAGAGAGAGAGAGAGAGAGAGAGAGAGAGAGAGAGAGAGAGAGAGAGAGAGAGAGAGAGAGAGAGAGAGAGAGAGAGAGAGAGAGAGAAGAGAGAAAGAGAGAAGAGAGAGAGAGAGAGAAATTTACATCCCTAATTCAAACATCACATACTGACAATATTGAAAGGAAATAAAACAAATTTAAAATAAAATAAAATTATATATTCTTTTAAAAACAGGTACATTATTTGTGAGACTGTAATATTCATCTTGCTGCCACCAGACTTGTATACATTGCTTTAGAATTCATTGCTGCCAACTCTAAGCCCTTATTCTTTCTTGTTTTCCATATGGCCAATTTTGCTGTCCCTATTAGAGAACTAAATAAACATACTCTCCTTCTTAATAAAAAACTATATTTCAAACCCACTATAAATATTTTGTCTGAAAATTATTCTGCAACCCCCTGAAACCAAGTTGCAAGTAATTTAAACAAATTATTGAATCTATTACATTTTAAAAACAGATGCTCTAAATCTTCACCCTCACCACAAAACCTACACTTCCCCCCCACTGCTGTGTTCAGGTGTGCCACATGCCTGTCCGTAGCTATCGCCCTGTGTATGATCCTCCACTGCAGATCACCAGTTTGCTATTCTACAGGGAGTTTGTTCAGGGTCCTCCACCTGTCTCTTACAAGGAAGTCTGGTCCCAACAACCCTAGCCATCTGGAAGCTTTTTGTCTCTTCAGTGACTTCTGATGTATCACCTTAACTGCTGTGTGGTAAAGTGCCCTCTTTGAAGCACAATCCAGATACTCCAGTTGAGGTGTCTGGAAATTCAAGATTGAATCGGCAACTTCCCCTTCATTCTCCTTAGTGACGAAATACTAATCCATGATTATCCATTAGATGACCCTCAGCTCGCACACTCACTGAGGACATAACCCTCAGTGGATGCTTTTTCATAAAGCTTAATGTCCTCATTTAAACTTCTAATAAGCTCTTGCCTTGTGATAAACACCGTAATATCATCTCCATAAGCAGACTAAACCAATTTTACACTTTCACTTCCATTTTGAAACAACACACCTTGTAAATCTTTTTTTAGTCTATGTAAGAGAGGTTCAATCATTAGGCTATATAGTGGACAGCCTTGTCTGATCCCTCTACCAAGAGGTACTGGAGCACTAAGACCCCCACCAGCCTTTACCATGATAAACACATTGGAGTACAACAATTTTACATTTGATAAAAAAGTTTAGCCAAAACAGATACCCATGATCCACCCAAATGCCTTTTCTTGGTCCAATGATACAATTCTAAGATCGCTATATGTTAAAGTGGCTAAAGTCAACTAAATCTCGTAACACAAAAATATTGTCTATAATTGACCTATCTGGGACACAATACGTTTGATCTTTATCAATCACAAACTCTAAACAATACTTGATTCTATTAGCCAGACATTTTGACAGTATCTTATAATCCAGTAAAGAGACTGGTCTCCAATTTTTCAATAAACATAAATTCCCTTTTTTTGGTAACAATGAGAGGACTGCACTTCGACAACTTAACTGGAGTGATTTTTCTTTAAAACAATTGAAAAATACTTCATACAAATCCACTCCAATTACATTTCAAAATTGCTTATAAAATTCAAACACCAATCCATCTATTCCTAGAGACCGACCTGAAGACAATTGGTGCATTGCCTCTGTGAGTTCCTTAAAAGTAATTTCATTGTCCAGCATTTTTTTATGTCCATCTGATAACTTTGGAAAATCATGCAGTAATTCCTCAATACTTTTAGTCACATGATTATTTACTATATATAATGACGCATGAAAATTCACTGCCATTTTTCTGATTTAAAACCTGATCAGAGGTTATAGCTCCATTTGCACAACAAAGATGATACATCTGTTTCTGTTGAACATTTTTCTTTTCCAGGATAAAAAAAATAAGAACTAGGTGTCAGGGTTGCTGCAGGTAGCTGAAGACGAGGACAAGGGCTTCAATATAATAGATTTATTAAATAAACGAGAAAACATCCGAGAACAAAAGAACAGAACTCCAGGACTTCAGGGTTAACATACAACCATACATTGACGACGATCGACAAACACTGAGGGAAAACACAGGGTTTAAATACACAAGGAATAATTGAATAATTAACAGAACACAGGTGATAAAACTGAACACAAACGAGGAGCGGGAAAACTTAACAGGACTAAACCAAAAACCACAAAGACAGGGGGAAACAAGATCTCAAAACATAACTAAATACATCAAAACGTGACAGTACCTCCCCCCTCCCCGAAGGCGCGTCCTCGCGCCGTATAACATCCAAAGGGGTGGGAGGGTGGGCGCCCTGGAGGCTGACGAGGGCATGGTGCAGGTCCGGGAAGCCTCCAGGGCGGAGCAGGCTGTGGGCGTGGCCACGGCGGTGCAGGCTGTGGGCGTGGCCACGGCGGTGCAGGCTGTGGGCGTGGCCACGGCGGTGAAGACCCTTCAGGTGGCCACGGCGGTGAAGACCCTTCGGGTGGCCACGGCGGTGAAGACCCTTCGGGTGGCCACGGCGGTGAAGACCCTTCGGGCGGCCGTGGTGGTGAAGACCCTTCGGGTGGCCATGGCGGTGAGGACCCTTCGGGTGGCCATGGCGGTGTTATTTTTTTCAGGCCTCCAAGGATCTTTGGCCGGCCACGGCGAAGGCGTATAGCGCCCCCCCAAAATTTTCTTGGGGAGGACAGGCTCGGGAACTGACTTAACATCAACGGGCGCTGGGTCAACGGGCTCTGGGTCTGGGTCAACGGGCTCTGGGTCTGGGTCAACGGGCTCTGGCGCTGGGTCAACGGGCTCTGGCGCTGGGTCAACGGGCTCTGGCGCTGGGTCAACGGGCTCTGGCGCTGGGTCAACGGGCTCTGGCGCTGGGTCAACGGGCTCTGGGTCAACGGGCTCTGGCGCTGGGTCAATGGGCTCTGGCGCTGGGTCAACGGGCTCTGGCGCTGGGTCAACGGGCTCTGGCGCTGGGTCAACGGGCTCTGGCGCTGGGTCAACGGGCTCTGGCTCTGGCGCTGGGTCAATGGGCTCTGGCTCTGGCGCTGGGTCAACGGGCTCTGGCTCTGGCGCTGGGTCAACGGGCTCTGGCTCTGGCGCTGGGTCAACGGGCTCTGGGTCAACGGGCTCTGGCTCTGGGTCAACGGGCTCTGGCTCTGGCGCTGGGTCAACGGGCTCTGGCTCTGGCGCTGGGTCAACGGGCTCTGGCTCTGGCGCTGGGTCAACGGGCTCTGGCTCTGGCGCTGGGTCAACGGGCTCTGGCTCTGGCGCATCATGGGACTCGGAACTGGACGGGGCCAGCACATCAGGGGACTCGGAACTGGACGGGGCCAGCACATCAGGGGACTCGGAACTGGACGGGGCCAGCACATCAGGGGACTCGGAACTGGACGGGGCCAGCACATCAGGGGACTCGGAACTGGACGGGGCCAGCACATCAGGGAGCTTGGGGCTGGATTCATGCTCTGGCGGGCAGGTGACGGTCTCTGGCTGGATGTGGCTGACGTGAACCCCAGCCTCGGCAGCCATCTTTTGGGCTAATCGCACTGAGATCAGTGGGGGATCAGTCATACAGGATATCAGCCGGGGAAGTCCAGGGACAGATCTGGTGGCAGGGCTGATGCGGTGTGCAGGTTCTGGTGGGCAGGCGATGGGCTCAGGCGCTGGCGTGCAGGTGATGGGCTCAGGCGCTGGCGTGCAGGTGATGGGCTCAGGGGCTGGCGTGCAGGTGATGGGCTCAGGGGCTGGCGGGCTTGGCACTGGCTGGAGTGGGAGATCTTCCACTAGGTATTCAGATCCACACGACCACAGCGTGTGATCCACGAACTCCAGGAAGGATAGATGGAGGTCCCTTACCAGAATTATCTGGGCTAGTGGGTCTTTCAGTCCACCCCAGAAACTCCTTGTTAGTTCTTCCTCATCCTGAGTCTCGTCATCATACAGATTTATATAAAGTCCTGCATACTCTTCAAGTGAGCGGTCCTCTTGGAAGAGGATTGGGTTTTTGAAGGGGCTCACCTCTTGTTTTTCCTCCTTCGGCCCATTTTTTGATTTTGTGGTCGATCGTTCTGTCAGGGTTGCTGCAGGTAGCTGAAGACGAGGACAAGGGCTTCAATATAATAGATTTATTAAATAAACGAGAAAACATCCGAGAACAAAAGAACAGAACTCCAGGACTTCAGGGTTAACATACACCCATACATTGACGACGATCGACAAACACTGAGGGAAAACACAGGGTTTAAATACACAAGGAATAATTGAATAATTAACAGAACACAGGTGATAAAACTGAACACAAACGAGGAGCGTGAAAACTTAACAGGACTAAACCAAAAACCACAAAGACAGGGGGAAACAAGATCTCAAAACATAACTAAATACATCAAAACGTGACACTAGGAGCATCCATATCTTTAATAGAGCAAAACCTTGCTCTAATCAGTGCTGCCTTAGTCGGTTCCTGTAAAAAAGATCCAAGTTCCATTCTCTTCTTTTCCAAAAAGTCTTTCTGCTCAGTTCCACTTCCAGGATTATCCATAAATTAGTTTTCTAACTGCACAATGTCTCTTTCCAATCTTTGTACTGTTACTTTAATGTGAGATGAAGAATGCAAGGTATAATAAAATAAAATAAAATAATAAAACTCTTATTTGGGCTTTTCTCACTTCCCACCACTGGCTAATATTCTAAAAAAAAAATGTCGCTTGTCTGAAGTATAAAATCATTGGTTACCCATAAGCCAATCACATAAAGTTTGGTTATGCGCTAGCTCAGCCGCATCGAACTTACTCTAAAGTAAAGTCAAGTCACCTTTATTTATATAGCGTTTTTTACAATACAAATTGTTTCAAAGCAGCTTTACAGATATAACATGAAAATAAATACATATGATGCGAAAACGAAACCATCGAGCGAAATACCGATGTGTACATGGCTGTTAACGACTTTTGCAGATTATGTTGCAGAAAATATTTAAAGTGTAAAGCATGGTTTGGCATGACTGCGCGCAAAGTGCGCTCCCATAATAATCCCTAAAAAGCTCACATCAGTTCATCGCGATCTCACACATCTCTGTTATCAATGAAGCTTTCATAATATATACACTCTGTTTGTTTAATTAGAGGATTTGCCAGCATACAGAATTCAGCTCTGAACAAAAAGTCTGTTGAAAAAAACAAATCATTTTATTCTCCCTCCACCCGCACACACAGAGTGAGTGCATTACCGCCCGCGCTCCCTTTTATGACGTCATCACCCAGTTACGGTAAAAAACATGCTACCTTTGAAGAAACCCCAATAAATGTTATTTTAACACATTTTAAGACAGAATTTTTTTAATATATACATATTGAGCACTTTGATTTATACATTAATTGGTTCTGGTGGTTAACCTGAAATTTACACTTTAAGAATTGGAAAAGAAAGGAGACACTGACCTGTCAAAAGGCTCACCAGTTTCTCGCTGACGATCGGTAATAGTTGATAAATTAAACTTTTCCCAAAGGGAGTAGGGCCACAACATCACCTCCATTCAAAATGTTTAATACACACTCTTCTTGTTCGGGCTTCAGTTTGCAAATGCCGGGAATATTCTCCACAACAGAGCGAATTGCATCCGCGTCTCCATATTCGTGGTTGTTTTCGTTTTCCCTGACCTAATCTTAAACTCGGCGCTTAGCGACTACGTCACGGCTTTCAGCCGATTGGCCCGGTTGGCCCGGCTGTTTTCAGGCCGGAGGAAAACTGAGAGATAGGTCGCTATCTCAGACTGAGTACAGAAGCGAACTGAAATTAAGCGGAAGTACGAAGTCTGACGTAGTCATGCTAGTCCAATCTAGCCCCACAGTCTGTCACTTTAACCCATGTGTACTGTCTTTCCCTTCCATTCCTTACTCTCCATATATCTACCAAACATATATATATATATATATATATATATATATATATATATATATATATATATATATATATATATATATATATATATATATATATATATATATATATATATATATCTACAAAAAAGTACTAAACTAGATTGATTATGAGGTTCTTCACCAATTCTATCAACAGTGAAATCTGTTGTACAGTTCCAGTCTCCCCCTACAATAATACACACCATCATCATTTTTTTTAAGAGATTCATTCAATTTCATAAAAAAACTCACCCTTTCTGACTCCATTGTTCGGGGCATATACATTAACAAATGCAAACAAAAAAACTCCAAACAATATTTTTGTTACTATAGTCCACCCCTTTTCAATTTCATCAACATTTAAAATATTGACATTCATGCTCTTTGAAAATAAAATAGCAACCCCAGAACTATTATTTGACCCATGACTTAAAATGAGCTTTCCACCCCACCACATACCCCATTGTATTTCATTATTATTATCAGTATGCGTTTCCTGTAAAAAGGCATTAATCATTTTCATTTTCAAAAATTCTGAAACCATTGCATGCCAATTTCTTCCTGTGTTCTATCCCAATTTAAATTTAAGGACCCAACCCTCAGGCACTAAATAGAAAAATTAAATGATAAAAGGGATAGGAAAAACCCCATAGTAAGAGAGACACCCTGTGCAACTTAATCATTGCTTTAATAATTTGAAGCACGAGATTTACCCTGACGTAATTTCGTTAAGAGTTTCTTCAATCGAAATCTCTTCTTCTTACTTAGTTCATCATGGCTAACCGTTCTCTGTAGCATAATAACCGAAGCAATAAACTTATCCACATCTGGGAAGAAATGATTTACTTCAACTATTTTACCAAAAGTTACATCCAAGAAATCATTTATTTCCTGCAATGTATACAATTCTCCCATAACTTGGGAACCAAATTCAGAAATTTCCGAACAAGCATCGTCATCCACCGTCTCATTGTCATCGTTACTCATTTCAAAGCTCTGTGATGTTTCAGGTTGTGGCTCCATTTCACTTCCACCAACTTCACTAATAACCGTTTCTACAGCTACTCCACTTACTTCTCCTGTCACTGTATCTTCATCAGCCCTCATCATTCCCGCAATATCCCTGCTTTGGTTCACATTATCAGTAAGCTCCTCACTAGGCCTCATATTATCACCCACAGCAACACCACTATCATGTACTTCACTCACAGCCTGAGGTTGTATTCCTCGATCTATTTCACAATCTCCATCATCAACATTCTGCTGCGTATTCTCAATATTCTGAGCCTTATGTGGACATGCAACCCTCTTAAGACCAATGTCTCCACATTCAAAGCATTTGTTATTCCTGGTACTCGCATACACCAAATACGATTTTCCTTCATGCCACAGTCTAAAAGAAACATTCAAATCTTGTTCATTCAGAAACATGACAAATTGTCTTCTGAATGATAACGTGCTTCAAGGCCTTATTTTGAGAAGGGTCTGGCTGCAGACTTGCACTCTCAGACTTGCACTCTCAGACTTGCACTCTCAGACTTGCACGCTGAGACACGAGCGCTTCCGCTGCAAGTGACGTCGACACCTGCTCTCAGCTACATGTGAACTCACTTGCATAGTTTGTCTCGTGGCGGATTGAGAACAATTCCAATGTCTTTAAAATTCGTTTCTGCAAAAAGTTTGATTTTCAAATGCAAACTGAGTGCAAAGCATATAATGTCCTTGTATTTTTGCAGACTTGGTCTAAAGATTGGGTACATGAGTGAATGGTTTCACTGAGTGAGCCTCAAATTCCACTTGTAGTGTCTTAGCAATTTGAAAAAACTGTCAACAAAATGACAAATGACGCCTTAACACGACCAAAATGAGCGTGTCTACGCGTTCAAAAGAAACAAAAAATTGCCGCGGCAAAACAAACAGTGCGTGTTGACGGGGTCAAATTCCACGCGTTTCGTTTAAAGACTATTGGCCCCGCCCCCGATCGCATTCCGTATAGAGCAGGCGTCGATTGCAAGTAACGTCACTTGCAGAGGAAGCGCTCATGTCTGAGAGTGCAAGTGACGTCACTTGCAGAGGAAGCGCTCGTGTCTGAGCGTGCAAGTCGGAGAGTGCAAGTGACGTCACTTGTCTGCAGCCAGACGCTATTGCTTATTTTTGCATCAAAGAGAGATTATTTTAACTGGACTTGCAAACTTTCCGTAACTCACAAGAGCTTGTTCAATTTCAATATTCTTAATGAATGGCGGCACATTTGATATCGTCACTCTAGTAGTGGGTGTAACCAGCGGTGAAACAGTAATATAAGCACCACTCACCACAACGCCGTTGCTTATCAGACGATTGACCAAATTTTATTCTTTCATGAAAATCAGAGAGAGAGAGACAGAGAGAGAGGAAATGATGGCTTTTGGAAGTCTACTTTAAGAGTGTGTGTCCCACCTGTAACCCCTTGGTTTCCTGGAATATATATTGAGTTTGCTTATTTTTCCATGCTCTGCTTCAAGAGTTTCTGGATTGTCAGATTTCTTTGAACAATGACCAACAATGACTTGTTTATTGACCTTTCTGATTTTACAGATTTTGAGCTCTCAGAAATTCACAAAAGCTTAAAGTCACAATGAAACGGAAGTAGCAACAGATATTTTCTTACGTATAGTGACATACATGCAAGTTAAATGTAGGGAGGGGACTTGATTCTATCCATCGGTTGTTGATTGGATGGAGGCAGATCTGAATGTGAGCTTGCAGTCGATTGTAAGAAAGGACCGGAGTTTAACAGACTAAATGACTAGAGAAGTTCGTCACCAGAGAGAAGTCTGGAAAAAATCCATTCAAGTTGACGATCGAGTTGCATGAAACGATGCGAAGTACTGTATTATAAAATGTACTTTTATTCAACACCAAAAAGTATAAATTAAAGTTCAAACTAATTAAAAATGAACTTCTTTTTCAATATTTGTGCCATGTATTTTATGCTTATAAAATTCACAATATAACTAAAGTAGCGACAGATCTTTTCTTCTGTGGCGTATTTAAGTGAAACAGATTATTGATAAAATGTTGGGTCTGTCCTTCGGTTGTTGATTGGATGGAGGAAGATCTGAATATGAGCTTGCAGTCAATTTTTAAAAAAGGGTCTGGGTTTAAGCAAGAAATATGATGGGAAGAGTCTTTCGTTTCACCTGAAGGTCGAGTTATGACACTTTGATTAACAATTGCGAGGTCAAAACAAATAATTTACATGGGTGAACTGTTCATAATGGGATCAAAACTATGCATTTTTAAAGAAAGTTGATTTTTTTATTTAATAGGGTGAATTTTCATTTCATGCTAACTTTAAGCAAAAATAAACTGGAAGCAACTAACTAAAATGAATGCTACTAACTTATGAACATTTATCGGCAGTGGTGAAATGCAAAGAATGGCTTTATTGATGTTAATATAACATTATAAAAAAAATAGTTAGTTTTGGTCCTTTAATCTGATCGACTAAGAGTTTCAAGGGCAGATTCTTTGTATTAGCAATATTCAAAAGTCTTATTCTTTGATTGCGAGGTTATTACACATCAGAGATGCATTTGATTTGCTGTGAAATGTTTTGATTTGTTACAAAGATTGAAGGACAGGAACAATAGAAACGGAGCATTTGGGAGGGAGATAACAACAATCAAAAAATGAGACGTATGATATGAGACGTTTCGAATCTTCTTTAATAAAAGCTGTTTGGAGTCAAACAGGGTGGTTGTGAATGAGGACTCCTCTTTCTGAGCTTTCTCTTTTGAGTGTTGATGCCTATCATAATCATTCATCCATTTCCAATTCAAATTGGGCCTATCTCTCCAACATCAGAACCATTGATATTCCAATAATTTGTCTGGCATGGAGGGTCTGCTCTATTTTGTTTGTGTAGAAGGATGTGGGTGTGTGTGTGGGTGGGGGGTTTACGTGTCTGTGTGTGTGTTGTAGATCTCACTTTATTAGTATTCAGGCAGGGCAGGGACAGAAAAATTCAGTCTTCACAAATCCTTTCTTCATTTATATGTTCAGCCTGGCCCTGTTTTGTCTTCCTGTGTAGTTATTATAGAGTTTTCCATTCGTCTGGATTAAGTTAGGTGATACTGGCCTCTCTGTAATGTTCTTCTTCATTTCTTGTGCGTTAAGAGATTTGTTATTTTCGAATTCTGCAATACCTTTTCATTGTATTACTTTAGAAAACACTGTCAGTTAAAGGTGAATCTGTTACAAAGGCTAAAAGGAATGTTTTGCGTTACTGTAAATACAATTTAACCGAATATTTTGAGTTGAATGCAAGCTAAGCTCAATCAACAGCATTTGTGGAATAATTTTTATTACCACAAAGAAAAAAAAGAAAAACCAAAATTTAAGGAAATGGGGCCAGTTTAAAAGCTGAAATGTGACATGCAATAACAAATGCTTTTCTTTTCTGTGTATTATTTGATAAAATTTCTCTTTTCATTTTTACAGCCAATTTAAGGTTTTAGGCATTACACTGGATCCAAAATTGGATATAACTTTATATAGAGAAGTAAGAAGCAATACAATCATGTTAACACACATTGCTTACATCTTGTGGCTATACTTTTGAAACTGTGAATATGTTAATGTTTATGGATTGGCCCTATTCACTTTCATTGTAAGTGCTTCACGATAATCCAGATTTTTGCTTTTTCAAAGAAAAGAAGGGAACAAATTGTTGTGGTTATTACCATTATACCACAAGTGTTTGTGTTTTGAAGCTTAACTTGTATCAAACTCAGAATATTCCTTTAACAATTAAAAAATGTATTTAAAGTAATGCATTCTCAAGGAAAGTGTCAATTGGGCGATGCATTATGCAGGATTAAAAGAAAGATTGAAGGTAGAATCAAAAATATGAACTTGAATTGAATTGTATTTAAGTTATTCCCATATCTCATATTTTGGGGAGTTGATGTAGATAATTGTGTATTTTTCTCGATTCAAATGTTTTTCCCTTGACAAGCTCCTCTTACAGATGTTCTAGTGTGTCCTCTCCGCGTCGTTGAGCGGTTTCGGGATCTTCGTCCTGAAGAGGTGGCGGATCTATTCATGACCACACAGAGAGTAGCCAATGGAATCGAGAAACACTTCCAGGCATCCTCCCTCACCATCGCCATGCAGGTATGATGGAACTCAGCTAATACAAGTCAATCGGTGTACTTTTAGCATTTAGGTGAGAGTCTTTCAAAATTTAAATATATCATTGCATCAGATTCAAAAGATCAAACTAAATGGCACCTGCAAACTACCTTCACTTTTCTGAGACATTTACGAACTGTTGTCAATGTGATTTTTATGTCAGTTCTCCTCAATTTCACACAGGTGTCCTAGCAAAGTAACCACAGGTGTAGAGAATCACATTGAACATGTTTCACTAACATTTGCCAACCTAAAAAGTGTCCAAATATTTTTCTCTTAATTCCCTTAACCCTATAAGCCCTGCTGTATCAAATTTGATATGCACATTTCTTAGACCTCTAACATAAACAAAACTTTGCTAAAAAATAAAAAGTGTCCTAAACAATCTACTGTACATGCCTTCTGTGATCTAATAGATAGTTAAAGACCTTTTAGTATAATTATTAAAAGTCCACCTTCAGATCGTGGCACACATGCTTACTGTGAAGTCTTTACTGTTTTTATTATTATTATTATTATTATAAAGTTAACATAAGAATAACTTCTATTTTGTTAGTAATATTTCAAGATAAACACTTATTGAACAGAACAAACTTAAGTATCCTTACATCATAACTAGAAACTATAAAAATAACTATATATAATAAATCAGCTCCAAATCGGATTCCACGTTATCAAGGGCTTAGAGAGATCCATTTATACACATCGCAAGGGTTCCAGCAGTATGGGCACTCATGCAATGTAAACAATGACGTACATCCGAGTGAATGAGACGGAGGGAAGGGTATAAAAAAATGTGACTTAAACGCAGTCTTGATTTGAGCTACTCCTGCAGGACAGTGGCCCTCCAGGACCCGAGTTTGACATGTGGTTTCATGTATAATGCAGTCACATTCATACATGTTTAATTGTTGCCTCAGAATATAGAGAAACTTTGGGGTCGCCTTTTCTTATAGCTCTTCAAAAAAAAAAATCTGATATAATCGCTAAGTCCATGACTTATGAATTAAAAAAGAAATGCAATGTATTTCCTAATCACTGTGTGACTTTTTAACAGATAGATTTTGAATGCTAATCCCAAACAGTTTCCTATTACAAACCAGCAAAAGCAAAGCATTTCGATTATCAGACAAAAGAGAATAATCAATGTCCTTTGCTGCGGGAGTTGGTATGATATTAGATTTCCTTGCTTTCATAAAATAGTAAAATGCTGTTCTACAGTTCAATCTCTTTCTCCAAAAATGTGATGCAACTGAGGTGTTTCATTTTCATGTGAAAATAAAAAGTGAGAGAACACTAAACAAATATCTAAACTTTTTACACAAAAAAGCAATGGGGGATCTCACATATTTTGCCATGTAGAAAATGTTTAAAAGGTGAAATTTTCATTTGCAACAATAATATATTATAACAACGTCTTAATAGTCAACAATATTTTGGATCTGACTGCATTGATACCATTGTATGAGAACTGAACTGAGACGATAACATTCACTGGTTTCTCCAGAGCGGCTGTATAGATAAATCAACTTAATTATGTTTTCTTTTTTTTACAACAGAAATGAATCAACACTGAACTTACTTAAGCTGGACAATGACACTATTTCCTTCTAAATCTGCTGTACATGCGAAAAACAACTTTGTTGCATTATTTTCCTGTTATCACTGTAAAGCTGCTTTGAAACTAACTGTATTGTAAAAAGCTATATAGAAATAAAGGTGACTTGACTTTAATTCTACAGTATACATTTATATATAATGAAATAATTATTTAATTATTATTTAAACAAAATGATTTAAAAACATATTTTAAGTTTCTCTTTGCTTTAACAGACCCAAAGAGGTGGCGAAAAAAAAAATGAGGCACTTTGACATTCACATGGTCACGTGAAAGTGCAGCGATTCATTTGAAATTAAAATGCTACTGAATTATTGACAGAGGTATTCCTGAATTCCCAACTAATTATCTTCTTCTGTTCCCAATAGGACGGACCTGAGGCAGGACAGACGGTGAAGGTAGGGTCTTAATAAGAGCTCCCTCTAAATTTATCATGAGGCTTCTGTGACACTTATCTTGTATTAAATAATAATTGTATTTCATTTACAGTCCTAAACCATTTGAGCATGTCAATTATGCATGTGTCTGGCTTAAAATGCTTTGTCCATATCTTGTGGACATAGTGACACTGACTTGCTTTAAGACGGCTGACTGCACATTCGGAAAGTTTTTGGTTTCTCTGACTTTGCCCAAAGATGTGCTAGCGGCCACTGGTGAAGTGTGGGGATTTCATCTGGATTTCCTTGCTCTTTGCTCTTTCTGGCTATTCCTAAGAAATTGCAGCTGATGTGTCTAAATGATTTGCATGTATTGTAACATTTATATTTATATTTTTATTTATATATATATATATATACACAGAACAACATTTTAAACGCAACACTTTTTTTTGTCCCCATTTTTCATGAGCTGAACTCAAAGATCT